>OZ026630.1:44087633-44687633 GCA_964020975.1 Hermodice carunculata | reverse complement strand
ATCAGTCACCATGATATGAGTGTAACAGTGGAAATTCAAGGGTGGTGGTAACGTTTTCTGGGAATGAAGAATACTTACTGTGTTGTAGGATGACTGCTTCTTATATAAGGGCTGTGTGTGTGTGGAAAACATGACTTTTTTAATAGAAAAGTTATCCTGCTTGCTAGTTTGGCAAGAGAAACATATTCTGTCACGTTTGATGTTGGGATCTGCCCAAACATACAGCTCAGTGAATGATATGGGCAAACTGGCACTACAGCTAATATGAATGCAGTGAATTGAAACCAGTAATGTTAAGACTTGAAAGCTTCCACAAAGTTGGTATTACATGTATTTAAGTTAGTGGTAATGATCCAGCTGTCTTGCTTAGTTGCAGAGCAGAAGACCAACATGATCCTTTTGCTTCATTCAGTTCCTGTATCACTTTCCACTCACATATACTGACATGGTGGGGCATGCAGGAGAAAGTGCAAATGCTAAATTTGAAGAAGTTAGTACAAACTCCTCCCATTCAAATCACCAAAAGCACCTGGATGCAAAAGTGATCTGATGTGGGTTTTTTTTTTTTTTTTTAATTTTTTGTCATTTTTTTTTTTTTACTATAAGACAACATTTTGAACTAGAAAAGATTTGCCCCACAGCAAATCTGTCTGGGTGCCTTCAAAATGCAAACAATTTGGAATGCTGCACTTTGTCATTGTTTAACATAATCTAAATTTTGTGTAGTAGCATAATTAGCGTAAATTAAAATATACAACTGTGGTTCTTCGTTTATTGGATGGTGCCATGTCACAAACTTATAAACTGAAGTGTGAATGACACCACTATCTATAATAGTTTTGAAAACTATTCAAGATTTCAATATGTTCTTTGTGGAAAAGTTGTTTACTAGGTGCCACTGCTGTGGATTCCTGATTTTTAATGATTTTTACTATTTGGGTACTTTTTGATAAATGCACCTTTCCTATTGATTACTATGCAAGTCAGTAGGTATTCTAATGCTAATTCACATTTTGGGCTTCTTGGAAGAAACTCAGTCAGATTGACTTTAAACTTGGTGGCAATGTACCTGCGGTGAGTCTCTACCAAGTTTGTTTGAATGGTCATGCCCCAGTGAGATTTTGGATTTTTTATGATTTTTTTTTCTGGAAAATCTTCAAAGAAAGTATAACATGATAATTTCTTTTAGTGGTAATAACTTAAATACTTTTGGCCAGATTTGTGTCAAGCTTGGTAGGGATGTACCTTTGATAAGTGCCTTCTTATTTTTATGCAAGTGGTCATGCTGTAGTGATTTGTGGACCTTGACCTCATTCCCAAGGTCACAGAACAACTGACATGAAATTTACTGTTCACTTTATAACTTGAGATCCATTTTAAGTCAGTACCTTGATGTTGCACATATTAATGTTTCTCTATGTAGATGATGCTTAGACATTACATGAGTGACCTTGACCTCATTTCTGGGGTCACAGTGCAACATACATCAATTTTACTCTTCACAATAACTTGAACTGTGACCTTAATGTTGTACATGTTAGTGTTCTTCCAAAAAGGTCACACCTACTCAGTACATCGGTGACCTTGATTCTGTCCCAAGTTCACAGAACGACAAGTGTGATGAATCTCTAGGTCAGCTGAGCATAGGCTGTTCAGACAACCCTCTTGTTTGTTTTCTGTTTTTCACTCTCCATCTTTTGAATATTATTAACTGGATTTTATCAACAGCCTTTTCCTTTTTCTTTAAATTTTCGGATATATGTACCTGACCTGGAAAACTTGCATTTGACTGCCACACCATGTAAAATAGATCTTTCAGCACCACAGAACCTCTCTTGTGCCTTCAATTTACACCCAGACAACCATGCTAAGCCAGAATGATATAGATGCAGCCAGAGTCCTTCATTTCAGGGCCTTTCTCATGAATTAGAAAGGGGAGAGCGCTTAACTAAGGGGGCAGTGGAATAATGTGGATATTATGGTATAAACTCATGCATGTTTCACAGCTGCCATGATGCTCTTTCCCATGGAAAGAAAAGTTCCCGCCCGAGTCTCAATTTGTGAAATTAATAATGGTAGCCGACTCCATAAACCTTATTGTGCTTGTAAGTAAGTTAATGAGGCTAATTTTAGACATGTGTTTTACTGTCAGGACAAAAGAATGTAGCATTTTTCTGAGAAAACGGAAAATCATCAGCCCTCAATGTGATCCATAGAACCAAACCATCATGCCTTGAGATAAAAAGGACAAAGAAAGAAAAAAATAATAATGATAAATGGAGTGTTTGATTTTCAATGTGCCAGAGATAGTAAAGTTAACATGCAAAACTGTTTTGAAGAGTAGCATTAGAGCAGACCCTGAAAGATGAGGCTGTACAACTTAAGACTAGCGGCATGTCATGTTGTATGGAAGGTGTTGGGATTAGGAGAAGGTTCATGGCAGGCCCTTTGTTGGCATCACTGTCCCCACTTCAGATATACAGAGGGGGAATTAATGACAGTAGTCTGCTTATAGGCAATAAGTTTGTGTTTTGCATATGTCACAATAAATGAACTTCCTTCTCACTAGGACCGATTCCCAGAAATGTCAACTAAGTAATATGAAAGGTTACAAACAGGGTTTTAAGTTATCTTAGTATTATGAAACGTGTATAATGTTACATGTATTTGTGAATAAAAGACAATTCATGGTTCCTGAAATTGTAGAAAATAATCTGGTAAAATCTTGAAGCCTGGTCTTTCCCAGGCAGTTGATATTGAAGATGTGAAAGGTTACACCAGATACTGGATACACCAGATGTGGACATCGAGCAACATCCACAGACATTTTTTTGGGGGGTGAGGGGGTGGTAAAATTTTGCTCTCCAAGTCTAAAAAAGATAGATTGAAATATTTTACATTTTTAAGTGTAGTTTTCATAGTTGTAACAGGGACCTAGATAGCAGTTCTGCATATGTATCCCAAGATATCATATATTTAGTCATCTGTTATGACTGAAACCAGGACGGATGGAAATACTTGTACATTCATCTGTTAGGCACAATAACACAGCCTAGAGGAAGCTGGTTATGACCCAGGAAGCACTTGTGAGAACACATGGACTACCAAATGTACAGTCCCAAATACATTTACCATATCAAATATAACATACATTTACAATATGTTTCACTCAAGTTTATTCATGCTTTTCTGCTCTGTTTTCTTTCAATGGTGACAGAGACTGTGGAAATTAACAGTGACACAATGTCATGCGTGTGAATTTTGTTCAAAATAGTTAATGAAAAGCTGCTGTGAAATGCAAAATCCATGAAAAATAAGACTACATGTAGTTGAAATTCAATGAATTCAGAAAGCATGGGCAACTTTTTAACGGATAATTTTAGTGTGTCACTGATTAAAGTAACGCTTAACTTAAGATTTTCCAGCTGACATAGAAATTTTCATTTCCTGAAGACTGTTTACATTTTTTTGACAGCTGCGTTCCATTTCAAGGAGAAAAGTTGCATGCGTTTACATGTGTCATGTCCAGACAAGGAAGTCAGTATACAAAAGAGCTTCAATATTCCATTCTTATTTAACCCTGTCCCCTTTGAATTGAGACTGAATCAACAGCTTTCCGAGGCATGGGTTCAGTGCTTAGAGCCCAACCCACACCAAGGAAAGCTGTTGCTCTGGTTAATATCTTGACAGAAAATCGTGTTCAGGCTATAATTCCTTTACTATTTAACTTAGTATCATGAAACTTCACACACACACATATATCTTGACCAAAAGTTGTGTCATGAAACAAAATTAGGTGACTAGGTCAAGTATCTGGGTGATGGTGACACAATCATATAAAACTACATAACACTTCATGTCCGGGCTATAATTCTGTTGTCCTTCAAGTTAGATTAATAAAACTTGACACACAGGTGCATCTAGACAAAAGGGTGTGTCATGAACCAAAAGTAGGTCACTAGGTCAAGTATCTGGGTGACAGTGACATATCCTTGTAAAATTGTATCCAGGCTTTAATTCCTTTACTATTTAACTTAGTTTCATGAAACTTCATACACACATATATCTTGACCTAAAGGTGTGTCATGATACAAAAGTAGGTCACTAGGTTAAATATTCAGTTCTCTGCTATTCGTGTCCGGAAAATCATTCACTTGCCCTTCCACTGAGATTAATGAAACTTTGCACATAGGGATGTGTCATGTACAAAAGTAAGTCACTAAATCAAGTATCTGGGTCACAGTGAACTATTCCTGAAAAATTGTGTCCTTGCTATAATTCCTTCAGTATTTAACGTAGATTAATGATAATTTACACACAGATGCATCTACACATAAGAGTGTGTCATGCACCAAAAGTAGGTCACTAGCTCAAGTATCTGGGTCACAGTGACATATCCTTGTAAAATCTTTTCCGGGCTGTTACTCCTGTACTGTTTAACTTAGTTTCAGGAAACTTGACACACATGTATTTTGACCCAAAGGTGTGTCAAGAAACAAAAGTAGGTCACTAGAATTGTGAAACTTTACACACCTGTGTATCTGGACACAACAGTGTGTCATGCATAAAAGTAGGTCGAATATCTGGGTCACATTGATAGGCTATATTTATTGACTACAGTCATTCCAAAATGAGACCTGTAATTAGCAAGGTTATAAATGAGGCGAGAGGAGCATGGATTCAGCAATCTCTGATTGCCTTTTGATTTTTTTACCCCTTGTAAAATTGTCGTCACCTACGCGTCCATTTGTCCGTCCATGCCTTGTTAACGCCATATCTCCAAAAATACTCATTTTACAGAGACCAAATTTTTATCACCGGGTTATTGAGGTGCTTCAGGTGCATATTGAAAAGTAGGTCACTAGGTCTCATTTTTAGGTCACAGAACATCAAGTGCCATTAACACAGTGTCAAAAAAAAAATGTTGAATGTAGCTTCACCAATTATTTATGACAGTTGGACCTGAGGATGCCCCAGATGCCTATTGAAAACTAGGTCACGGGGTCACATATTTAGGTCACAGTGCTGCATTGAAGAAAAACAGCCATACCATGATATCTTCAAATATTCAATTACTCATTGTAGCTGCACCAATTATTTATGACAGTTGGTCCTAAGGATGCCTCAGACACCTAGTAAAAAGTAGGTCACTGGGTCACATATTTAGGTTACAGTGCTGCATTGAAGAAAAATGGCCTTGCCACGCCATATCTTCAGAAATACTCACTTTACAGAGACCAAATTTTTATTACAGAAGGACTTTGAGGTGTTTCAGGTGCCTATTGAAATGTGTAAGTCACTAGGTCACAGTACTAAATTGAAGAAAAAAATGCCATTAACACAATATCTTAAACAGTATGGAATGTAGCTTCATCAGTTACATATGACAGTTGGTCCTAAGGATGCCTCAGGTGCCTATTGAAAACTAGGTCATTGGGTCACATATTTAGGTCACAGTGCTACATTGAAGAAAAGTAGCCTTGCCATGAAATCTCTGCTCATTGCATTTGCACCAAAGCTTTGTCATTAGGTTAAACAGAAGTAACCTGACCTACTGGAGGGGTATTGTGGTTACCTATGTGTCCGTGTGTTTGTCTGTCCCTTGTTCTGGCCAGGGGTTTTGCGGTCACTGATTGACATCTAGTTTTAAATGATGTAAATACAACAGTAATCAAGGTACGCATGTATCTCTATGGTGTCCAAACAAGCTGCACCACAGATATGATGATTTCGGTACCCCCATTTCATTGCTGTACCACCGTTTGATGTGTGTCTTATCACCATGATCTTAGTTTTTCTTTTATGATCTCTTCGACAATAAAGAATATTTTAATCCAATTAGTGAATGTTGGGGATTTTAACAGTCACTGTCCGACTTTGTTTTCACTTATGATCTCTTACAATAAAGAATATTTAAATCAAATTAATGACTGTTGGGATTTTTCCAGTTGCTGTACGACTTCAAATGAACCCGAAGACTTCTTGCCTTTACTATGACAATATCTATTGACACCTGTGGACCTGTCTGTGTGGCAGTCCTTTGATGTAATTGGGTGTGGTGCTGCAGTTTGTTTTTTTATTATGCCTGCCTTCGTAGAAGGCGGGGCATATAGCTTTGTTCATGTCGGTCTGTCGGCCAGAAGAGAGATTTAGTTTCTGCACCATAACTCAATAAATTTCTAAGATAGGACTTTGATACTGCCCAGGTGTATACCTCAGTATAAGGGCTAGGTAAAGTATGAAGGTGGTTGACGATGACCCTATTTCCAAGGTCATGGAAATACTGTAGTAGCTTTTGGTTTCTGCACAATAACTAGAAAAGTTATATAATAGGACCTGTACATTGCACAGGATTATTGTTCTTATCCAGGGTTAGATCAAGTGGGATGTGACCTTGAACTAAATTCAAAGGTCACAAGATATCTGGAGTACCTACAACAAAAATATGTTTGTTACATGTCTTATAGGTAAGACAGCATCATTAAGTCGTTGAAATGCATTACCAAGCAGGTAGTTCCTGATTTCACGCAGGCTGCAACTGTGGTAGGCTTTTCTGATATGAGTCAGCACATCAGCATGCATGATCCCTCATAAAATTGCAGGGCCAGACAAGCATCACTTATCCTTGCGCCATGACATTGTACTGACAAATATTGCTTTGAACATGTACAATGTAGTTCTTAGGTTGACACATAAATGTTTGGCATAAATTTCCAAATCTTTGTTCTTTTTCAGTTCATTTGGCTAGTATGTTTTAGGACCCTTTTAGGGTTTTTGCATATCATCATAACAAGGACAAAAATTGTGTTTATATCACGTATCAGACCTGAAAACATTTGAATAACAGATAACTGAGAATCTTTAGATATCAGATAACTGTAATTTTGAACGTTATTTTCAAATAACACAAGCAAAATATCACGTAACTTGTGGAAAATTAGGAGAATATCATATAACTGTGATAAAAGGGCCCTTTGTTTTGGAAGAAAGATCACCCTCAAGTATGGCAACCAGATTTTTGTTTTTGTTTTTAGATTTCCATTTTACTGAGAAAGAGGTTTTTAAGTGACTGAAAATGAAGAATCAGTATAACAGTAGTATCATCCCTGAAAATCACAGATTACTTTTAAATGCAAAGTGTACCAAAATGCCTGCAATGTATTCACTTCTATGTCAAATAAAATGAATCTGCATCATGTGTACGGATGCTGTTTTTCAATTTCTGACAGGCCAAGTTAGGCGCAATGGTCACTAGCTGGTCAAAATTAATAAATAAGTGGGACATGTGTGCATTCAAATTTCTTGCAAAAAGTTTATTCATGTTATAGTATGTTGCTTGGAGCAAATATTTGTTAGGTGTGCTCCTTGTATTTGGAAAAACATGTAAAATCACACCTGTGGAACTAGATAGTGAGCTGCCAGCTGCTTTATGTGGGCAAAGATGCACACTTAAGTAACAGTGAACCTGTGTGTTTTATTTGACACAAATTAGAATAAAGTGACAGGAAGCTAGCATAGAAGCAATGTATTTCAGGTGAATTCTACTTGCATTTCCTGTGCCAGTTACTGGAGCCTCCGTGTCTACATGGTGCCCATTCTGTGTACACACCCACATGTGTGGTGTATTAGCGTGTTGATATGGTGTACAGCTTTTGTGCACATGACTGTGCATATATATAAATTACCATCCAGTGTAAATGCAGACCTGGTTACGATTCATGTGTGATGGGTTGATATGAGAGCAGTGGGTGTGATATTTTAGGAAGAATAGGGTCAAAATTAAGCTTGATATCAAGCATGTGTGCTTTTTAGTTCTGCTGACCTTAGGTTGTAGAGCTTATGTGACCGCTCATGTTTGTCTGCCCATTCCTCCGTCTGTCCATCCATAAACTTTTGCTCATCAGCACGATACGATCCAGTTTTCAAGTTGACTCCATATAACTTTCAGGGCATTAGGTTAAGTTCGGTATTGGTTGTGCCACCTACACTATTATGTAATTTATGGGTCTAAATGTGAAAATCTTGTGAACACTAGATGGCATCTTTAAATTTTGGTGGATCTTCATGAAATGTGGTGGGATTATTGGGCAGGTCAAAATCTGAAAGAAGGGTGGTACTAGCGGCGCCACCTATAGTTGTACAGAAGTTTTTAGTCAAAATGTGTTCAAACGTATATAAATTCATTATTTCAGCAAAGAATGCAGCTAGTCTTACCAGATTTATAGGATATACGTATCATGCCTAAAACTAGAATGTTACACATTATGGATGACCTTGACATAATTGTTCAAGGTTACCGGCACAGTAAAGTTGATAGAGGTGAGTAGCTAGTGGTGGGCCTTGTACATTTAATTGTGGTTATGATGTGAAAGAAACATTACATGTTTATTACAGAGACAAATCCCTGTTGTGCGTGAAGTACTGGTGGCTCACACGTGTTTTATTTTATGGAGAATTTGCCAAATAGATGGTAACTGCATTAAATTCATTGTTTTCGCAATGCCCTATTTTTACATTACAAAATTTACAGGAAAGATACCTTGGGTCAAGACTCATAATTTGTTTGAATATGAGTGACCTTGGTGTCTTTTTCAAGGTCACTGGGCAACACATATACAGTGGTACTTCTTTTGAGATACCGCCCCTACGGCGGGTCAAAATGCAGCCTCTCAAAACAGGTGGTCTTTCATTAGAGGTACAACAACATAGAAAAGATAGTGCCATGTTCTGAGAGAGTGGTCTTAAAAAGATATGTAGTCTCTCATTAAAGGGGTCTCTCAAGAGAGGTACCACTGTACATGAAAGTGAGTTGTAAATACAACTACTCCTCCTATTTTCAATGTAGACACATATAACTTTCACAACTAAAAGGAGATAAAAAAACTAAGTCAAGTATAATATTGGTGGTACCACCTACAATATTATGTAATATAGGGGTCAAAATGTGAAAATGTTCTGAATGTTTTAACATCTTTAGTTTTTGATAGATCTTACTGAAATTTGGTTGCATGATGGCGGAGGTCAAAATCTCGATCAAGGATGATACTGGTGGTGCCACCTATAGTTGCACGGAAGTCACATGTCCAACTGACAAGAAGTCACAGCTGGACCTATCATTTGTCACATTCAAATACAAAACAAACATCTGGTCACGACCCATGTAACAACTACCTTTCATTTAAGTGATAACCGACACTCTCAAAGCCATTAATTACATCCTTACATTTGATCTATATTTATTTTTCTGCACAACTTCCCAAATTTGCTTAGTAAATCATATTTAAAAACATCTCTCCTTGTCTCCTTCTTATTCAGCTATTATTCTGTTATTTATGCCTGTATACCCTAGGCCTATGGGCCTCTTGTTCCCTGTATACCCAGTCACAGATACAAAATCACTCTCAAAATGGTTGCTAGCAACTTTTCTTCGCAATAACCAATCCAAGATTATAATAAAAATCGCCCTGAAAATGGCTGCCAGCACAGGGTACAGAGTGCTAAATTCTATTGGCAACAGAATTTTGAATTTTGGAACTTCTTATCGAAAAAAGTTGTGACAGCACTGCACCAAGATTTGTTTGCTTTATTAAGATATATCTAGATATGTCATACATTAAAAATTTGATTATTAACACTGAACTGAAATATAAAGGTTATCACATGGTTATAGCGGTATCACCTGTGTACAGGCCCTTGCACCCATATCATCACTCCACATTTGGTCTTGACAATGTGGATGCTCAGGGGCTGATAATCAGGGTGATTCAGCTATAACCATCTGATAAAAATCTATGCATCTACATTGTGTATGTATATTTATCTCAGAATACATACCTGCAGACCTGTCTACAAACTGGTTGTTCCATGGTTTGAAAGCAGTGAAAATACTTATTTGTCAAGTCATACATATTTTACCACTCAAGAAATCATGGAGTAGCTTATATATCCCATGTTGAATACATGCACACTGTCTGCTTATTCAGTTTTTTCCTGTTGAATGTGGTTGCTACAATAACATGGGATACATACATGACTGTACCGGCACAGATATTTACATTTTACTGTACGCATGTACAGCTATGTACATCACATACATGACCTGCTGTATAGTAGCATATATATATGGCAACTTGTGTAGAATTAAAGAGTGGTACCTCCTGTATGTGGCCACCCCTTCAGCCATGAAAAAGTGGCCATATGCAGCAGGTGACCTGTCACAACAGGTAAATTTGCAAATAAATTGACTCCTGTGTCCAGGCCCAGTGGCCACAGAGCAATGTGGGTGTTTGTGGGAGTGGTTGTGTACAGCAGATATCACTGTACTTCATGTAAATGGCTGTATGTTGTATGCATACATGGCTATATATATTCCTGTACAACCATGGACAAGTACATTACTGTACCTGTACAGCTTGGAGTCTGCTGTCACTTTTGGCCTTGCATCAGGTCAAGGTGGATAGGTTGACAGTGGAGTTAGTGTTATTGTTTCCCATCATAAAGGAATGCATGTAAAGCTAAGCTGGGTATAAGTTTATGGGTAGCCTCTTGATGTTTGGAACCCTCCCTCCTGTGCACCAAAAGTTTCTCAATATTCAGCTAGGTTTCAATTATGTACAAAGTTTTGGAAGAAAAACAAAAACAAAAAAATTTGAAAGGGTGGTCTTCAAAAAGCCAGCTGGTTTCTCAGGCTAAGTGGTTTAACTTTTAGTTGCAGGTAGGTCAGCTTTTATGGCCATACATGGGGTTGCTTTCCTGAGTTCAAAGTAATGAGTTCATGAGGTAAATCAAGTCAAAATGAAACTCTGGTTTTGAACATTAGTAGATTACCTTTGGCACAGGCAAGGGTGTACTTACAAAGAATAGGCTCTCTCAGAGTTTAAAAGAATGGGTCGAGTCCACACAATTACTGCCAGTACATACTCAACTGCATTGATGCTTCAAAAGTTCACGACATGCACTTCTAACACAGTCAGGCAGTGCCCTGCAATTGCATTTATATTTATGCCAGACTTTTACCCAGAATGCTAGAAACATTTGTCAGCCATCTGAGTTCTGAATTATAATTTAAGGCCAGTATTCAGTACTGGTGTCTAAAGGGAATAGTTCTGGTGAACGTCAGTGGACCATGAAAGATATTTATTTCCATTACAGTATTACTGTTTGCGAGTTCAAAAGGAATTATACAAAATATCTTTCCATACAGGAGTAGTACTGTGACAGACTTTTCGTGGACTGTACATTGTTTTTAGCTTTGCTGACCATAGGCATACTTTCCTATGTAGGTCACAGATGAAAACATTTCAGGAAATGACCTTTTGTCATGTTTATTACATCTGAATGTGTGCACAGGTATCAATATAAATATACCATTACAGGAATATTACACAGACAAAAGTCTATGGTGTGTATGGTGTGTATAGTCATGGTGGCACCACTGGTAGTATTAAGTGGAACTAGTGTTATAGGTATTAAAAGTACATTAACCCTTTCCCCCTTAAACCGGCCAAAACCGGCTGGTGGTCAAATGTCGTCTGCTTCAGCGTTTTCAACTGATTTCAACAGCAATGAAAAACAATTTGACTGAGAATTGAAGATGAGACCTGTCAAGACAACATGACCCAGGTCAACAGCTTTCCTCAGCATGGGTTGGGCACTTAGTGCCCAGGCCATGCCGAGGAAAGCTGTTGACTCAGTCTTAAAGATGTTCGGTACACCGCGATATGCGCAACCATTTATGTTCCAATGCCTCTATACGGTTAGAGCTGGTATTTGTCGATACCTGCACTAGCTGCTGTTCGCTTTTCCTATTTTGCACAGTTCCGTTTGAAAAAAATGGATTGTTTACGAAGAGTGAAAAGGAAAAAGAATGGGCGGTTTGTTAACAAATGCCAAAACAAAGGACTAAATGCTTTAAAACAAGGCAGAATACGTCGAAACACGGCTATGGTAGACCAAAAGGCATGTACACAATCAGCGAACACTGACCAAGCCACCTTAGAAAGTGCCACGCCCACCCCCCAAATGCCACATGCACATGTAAACACTGACAGTTATAACTAGGATGAAGGTCGTAGAATAGTGGAACTAAGTGTACTAGCCAATAATCTTGTATGCGAGGAATGTAAAAAAAAAAAAAACATTGTCCCTGAAAAATACAGAATCCTAAAAACGATATGGCTAGGCCCGTGTACTTAACATTTCTTGTGAATGTGGTACGATAAACGCTGTCCCAATTGGAAGGGGGGGGGGGGGAAACCACAGTAATACCCCAGCGTCAAAAGGTGGCACAGGCATATTTGATAATGTGCTGCCTGTGTCACCATTCGACAATGTATTAAGGCAACTATAATTTTGATATTCTTATTTTTACCTCTTTTTCCACATTGCTGTATTGCACTATGGACAGAATCTTAAAATGTTTGCCTCTTCTCAGTATAACTATGAAAGTATATATTATGACTGGAATATAAAATTAACGACGTACTGCTGTTTATTTTATCTACATATGTATATTGATATGGTATCAAAGTTAGACAATGAATGGATACCTTGTACCTATGAACTTAGAACAAATTAAGTCAACATGCATGAATTCTTTGTACAATTGCGGAAAAAATAGCACCGTATGATATCTTTTTTTGTTAATGAATGAAATCAGTGCATATTTTGGAAACCCCGTACAATTTTTCAGGGATTTGCAAATATTTTTTCTATTTCAAACTTAAAAAGTAATGTGAGCACTTATACATTTTTGCAAGACGAGATGAATTTAAAGTCACATTCCAGCATGTTTTGTCTACATATTTGTTATTAAAAGGCTTGATATACATTGCATACACTCATACTGAGTTATTTTATGCATATTTTTGCATCCTTAATTTATTTTTTTGCTTTTACCCACATATATAATGTTTGCTATCAAATTTCTGTAGTCCTTACATGTAGCACCACCTAGCAACAAAAGTAGCATTGTGACATGCCAATTTTTTGCTTGCATTTTGTTTCAAATGCCAATATCTTGGTTCACACCAAAAACCAGAGATTTCTAAATTCGTTTGACCAGCGTACCAAACGTCTTTAATATAAGGGGAAAAGAGTTAAATTCATTATTTTGATTATGAATTGAGATGTAATTACTTAATTTACTCCAAATATGCATTAGGCCAGTGATCCAATTTTGTAAAATTTGGGGTAGCATATGATGCAACTTCAAACTTCTAAATGAACACACATTGTGGTACATTTGATATTGTTCCCTTATTTTTTACCAACATACTGACTTCAGTGTTCGTTTTTTAAGTGCTGCTTAATGACCTTTAACAATAGGTTACACAACATACTACAAAATTTGACAATTGGCCTAATGCATATGTGGTGCAAGTTTTGCAGTAATCCCAATAAAATAATTTCCTCATATGCATTCTATTTGACCTTCAGAAAGTAAGTCAAGGTCAAGGTCACCCATATTGTGTAATATCAAACGTCTATACACATGTATGATATACATTTGTGGTACATTTGGTATTGTTAACCTTCTGATTTCTCAAAATGTCAAATTTAGTGTCTTTCATTCTATCCTTAATGACCTTGGAAAATATGTGAAGGGATGACCTTGACTAATTTGTCAGGGTCATGGAGGGAGTGCATTTTGGGAAATGAATCTTTATGATGGTCATCAGATTAAATGTCAGCAGAGCATTATGCCCATGGGCCTCTTGTTATGAGCATATTACAAGTGATAAGATTTAAGGTGTTATGTGGAATGATATTGTGAGTGTTAATGGGTTATGTTCATTATTTTAACATGGACAGATTGGTGAGTTTTAATGTATTGTATCCATTGCTCATACAAAAATAAGAGTGGCAGTTTTTAGCCAGTTATGTCCCTTGTAGAGTGACAGCGATGGAATTTTCAAATTTTAAGTTATGCCTGTTGTTTTTTTCAGGGGTGGCAGTGGCCTGCTGTAATGGGCAATCTACTCAAAGTGCTCTACAACAGGGACGACTCACCCTCCAAGGTTGACATCTTTGTTGACTTTGAAAGTAAGTATCAACATTTTGCCATCAAACGGTGGTTAACAGATAAGTGTTCCATCTTTCTTGCCACAAAGTTCGAAATTCTGGAATCCTGAAAAGGTAAGCCATGGAATATGAACTGATAAAGTGTTTTCACATTGTTTTTTTCCTCCTGAGAAAGAATTGCATTGCTTTAATGGAGCTGGCAGAGGCTTCATTTAAGATCAAGTGAGCATAAAGGAAATTGTGATCAGCCAGTGGCTGCCAAGAGATGATTGGAATATTGCATGCAAGACTGCAGTCCAGAGGCAGTTCCTGCTGGATTTGTTAGCTCCCATTACACAGAACAGTGCTGGCTTCTTCTGACTCACTAGGGACTCCACAGCATTCAGACCATTTGTACATAGGCTTTGTTGTACCATAATCTGGTACATAGTTACATGGGTCATGAGAAGCCAGTCACCCAGAAGTCTGTGGGGCGTGGGTGTGCATGCCATTTGTACTCCTAAGTGTCTTCTTTAACTTTTTCCTGCTCAAATCACCCAAAAGGGCTCGGATGCAAATTGTCGTCTGCTTTAATGTTTTAACTTAAGTTTCTCATTTCTATAAAACATGTTTGCTGAGATTTGTATGTAAGACCATTCATGATGGCAGACCCTAGGCCAGTAGCTTTCCCTGGCACAGGTTGGGCAAAATGCCCCCAACCCACACCAAGGAAAGCTATTGACTCAGTCATACTCTGACCAAGAATGGGTTAAGCTCTTTATGCAGTAGATTTTTTTTACCATTTGTACCACTGTTGATTCACAGGTTTTCATTCAAGAATGCTGCAAACATTTTGCAGTAGCTTCGTACATGTTTGGGAATCAATGTGGTTGTACCCAAGGTAATCTTTGTGGAAGCTAAATGCAGAGTTTGCCATGGAGTCTCCCTGCATTCATATCCTGCCACACTGTGTATGAATTACTCGAATCAGACCAGTGAACCCACGTTGATTCTATTCGAGGAGCTACCAACAAACCCTAATGGATGGATGTGTCTAGGGGGTGATAACATGGTATCAGCAGAGTTAGGCTCCTTGCTGGAAATTACTGAGGGCTCAAGAGAAAACTCTGATGCTCCTGCAGGGAGACTACCATCTAGCTTGGTTGCATGCTCATTGTATGTGTTTAATTTAGTTTGACATTTGCCAAAAGTACATATGGCTTCAGTTATTGGAATCATGTTAAAGATCCACCTACGCAGAGCTCAATAATTTTGGAATTTTATACAGTTGCGCTTTTAACCTAAATCCAATCATGAACAGAGTCTGTTAGCAAAGCACAATCTCTGTATGGCTGAGTCAGGTCATTTGAACATCACTATGATTAATTCTTGTTATCATGTGCTGTCATTGCTTATGTAATAACCACTAATGACAGATTATGATTGTGGTCATTGTTAACATCACAGAAGAGAAAACATCCTAAAATCTGAAATATGATGACATATTATGCACATACAGTATCCTACAGTAGTGTTAAGCATACCAAGAGATAAAAATTTTACAAAGGCTGTTTTATATCTTGTGGGGTGAGAAAAGATGGTGTTCTCAGTAAATCAGGTGGCTGAATAATGGATAATGAGTTGGCAATGAAGATAAATATGGCACAAATATCAGGTGGTAACAAGTGGAGCTCTGATATGGCTGCTATGATCAAAGCCAGAAGATGACTGGAACAATGCAGGATACCAACAGTGGTGCTTTTAACCTGAATCCAGTCGTGAGCAAAACCTGTCAGCAAAGCACAATCTCTGTATGGCCGAATCGGGGCAATTGAACACCACTATAATTAATTTTCGTTGCAATTTCCTGTCATTGCATTATCTAACAACCACTAATGATGGATTATGGTTGTGGTCATTGTTAACATCACAGAACAGAAAATGTCCCCAAATTGGGAAAATGATGACATATTATGTACATCTAGTATCTTACAGTAGTGTTTAGTGTACAAAGAGATGAAGTTAACAAAGAAGGCTGTTTTATATCTAGTGGAGTGAGAAAAGATCTTGTTCTCAGTAAATCAGGTGGCCTTCAAACAATGAATAATGAGTTGGCAATGAAGATAAATATGGCACAAATATCAGGTGGTAACAAGTGGGGCTCTGATGTGGCTGCTATGATCAAAGCCAGAAGATGACTAGAACAACGCAAGATACCAACAGTGGTGCTTGACATACTGTAAATTGCATTATTTTCACGTGTATAAAATTTCACAGTTTTTGTATTTTTGACATTTCAATGTAGTTTTATTTCACTGTTTTGGACATACATGTAATTCCTGTTCAAAGAATGTTAAAGTACTATTCCACTGTGTTTTTATTTTCACAGTTTTGCACCATGTGCGAAATAAGCAAAAATAAGAGTACAGCGAAATTAAACCAATTTACAGTACTTAAAATAATTAGGGACAAGACCTCCTCCCATAACATGGGGAGCAATAGAAAGTAACAATGGCTTGAGCCATTGCAACCTCACCCTGTATGTAACAGGAGCAACAAGGGATAACAATGCTACCCATTACATGGCCAGAGTAATACAGGGATGATTACCCCACCTATGGCATGACTGGAACAATAATCATGACTGGAACAAGATAGGGATGGCTAGAGCAATATGGGTGATGACTACCTTAACCATACCATGGCTAGAGCAATTAAGGGATGACTACCCCACATATGACATGGCTGGAGCAATATGGTGATGGCTACCTCACTCCATCACATGGCTGAAGCAATATAGGGATGATTACCTCACTCCATGACATGGCTGGAGCAATATAGGGATGACTACCTCACTCCATGACATGGCTGAAGCAATCTAGGGATGACTACCTCACTCCATGACATGGCTGAAGCAATATAGGGTTGACTACCTCACTCCATGACATGGCTGAAGCAATATAGGGATGACTACCTCACTCCATGACATGGCTGGAGCAATATAGGGATGACTGCTTCACTCCATGACATGGCTGGAGCAATATAGGGATGACTGCCCTATATATGAGATGGCTCAAAAAGTATGGGGATGAGAACCCCATACATCACATGACTCGAGCAATGCAAGAAAACCACAAGCCATGAGATAATGAACAGTGGGAATAATAGCAGGGCCAAGACACACTTAAAGCAATAAATGATAACAACTCGGTCCAGGATGTATCTTGAGCGACAAGAAATAATCTAGTACTGTGACATGATTGAAGTAAAGGAGAGGTAATGACCAGTAACCATAAGCAATGACATAACTGGAACAAAAAGGAATGAACAACCTGGACATTTGTTTGGAGGAGAAGATAACAAGAATATATGTAATGATATGGCTGGACTACATATAGTACTATTTGATAAAGAGTTCTTTTAACAGCTTGTCCCAAAAAAGAGCAAATCATAAATCATGTTTGAATTTATATGTGATTGTAACCCTTGGGTATAGTTAGAAGAATGTAGGACCACAAGGTCATGTATTGGGTATATAGGATGTCCAAGATGTGGTTATTGGATGAATATGGAAGAATAATGGCCAGTAGGTGCAGGCCATGGCACATGTCCATCATTTGACTTGCTGGGTAAGAGAAAACATTCTTAAGTCATGGTTTAATGGGTTTGGTGAAAAACAGTTGATATGGAAGATGACACGGAATGAGGAATTTGGGATGAGGTGAAGCCACTATTTATAAGTAACTTACGGTGAAATAAATGACGACCATTGTGAACCCAGAAGGCCTGTGCTTGTAGATACACTGAGGCATAACTACAGCATGGAGCTTGCTATAGTGGGTTTGTGCTGGGACCAATCACTGCTGGTACAATGCCTTCAGGCAAACTTGATCAGGTCTTGTGCTAGCAACCTTAGTCTCATGAAATAGCAAACAGATTTACAGTGATCAGTTAAGCAGGAGCATATAGTGTGCATGTATGTAATCTGATGGAGTTTTATGTATTTTTGGATGTCATAAACAGAAATTAATTAGAGATACATGTACATACATTTACATGTGTACTTAAATTATAAATGCTGTATCCTTTTGTGGCAAGGCTTGTGTGGAGGGTTGTACGCAACGCATCTCAATCTGCCTAGAATAGGGTTTGGAATCTGAGGGTTTGCCATGTGAAATTTATACTTCTTTTGTGTGTGTGTGTGTGTGTGTATGTGTGTGTGTGCATGCACACACACACATATATATATATATATATATATATTGGCTTTATCGCTATTTCCATGTCTTGCATTTACCAGTAAAGCACCTGTACACATAGTTTTACCTACAGCTTCATTACCTGTAACCAGTTTCCAAATGCTAAAATTCTGTATTTTTAGATGTACAGGCTGGAAGTGATTGTCTGCACATGTATGTCATAACACTGCATGGGACCCAATGTTTTCTTGTGTTGCAGATGTACAGCCCACAGAGCTAGAGCTGCCGGTATGGAACCAAGTGGACCCCGTCCTCAAGTATGCAAACACCATCCTGTATGAAATGCAGCAGTACAAAGGAGCCACAAATGAAATCAGAGATGTAAGTACCACGTATACAATCTGACAAAATCCAACATATAGGTACCACTCAGACAACCTGACAAAGTCCAAGACATAACTACCATTGAACTGATGACTGTTCATTCAACTGATTGATTGACAGTTTCTTTAATACCTTTTATACAGGGGACGACCTGTCTGCAAGAATCCACACTGTGGCCTTCCTTAGGTTTGCATGTGATGCCATTCATTTTGATTTTATTATCTCTATTCATATCATCTGGTTTATACCCTTTCCAGTACAAAAAAAAGCATGATTTCAATATTTCCACTTTACATAAGCAGTGAAGGTCTGCTCTGTTTTCGGGGCTATCACCTTGACTGACCAGTCTATGTAGATGTGCTGGACACCTTTCGCTGCTCAGGCTGTAGAGCTACTTAATTTATGCTCTCAGGGTGACTTCTGTGCGAGGTTCATGTCTTGCAGTGCAGCACTGCCTACAAAATGTAATTCAGGGTAGTGCATTTACCTAATATCAGGTTATTATCAAACTAGAAAAATCCCAGCATTTATTGTATACAGTAGCCCCTCTTTTGAAAGACCTTTTGGGGGATGGGGGGTGGGGATGGGAATCTTCATTTTGAACAATCTTTAGAAGTATTCTCTGAAACTGCAGGGCCAATTGCTTTGAAATTGCATAGGGACAATTTTCAGAATCCCTGGACCTTAATTTGTACAACAGTTGGCCGCTTGATTTTTTTTCAGCTCTATTAATTTTTATGCATACAAAAACTGTCATTATGCATCCCCCATTGGGGGATGCACATACAGTGTTTTGTCCCGTCGTTGTTCACCGAGTATACTATATTCTTTATATTTCTGTCCCCTACTGATCTATTGCCTCTTAATTTGGTACAGATAATCTATATGTCTGGGAAATTTGTGGCATATAATAATATATAACTTTGAGGTCAAAGGTCAAGGTCAAATCCTTGTTGCATTTTCTGCTGACCCAGCAATTTTCACATATTGGCTTATACCTTCTTGATGGTGCATCATAGGCCCAAGGATACTATTAATTGTTAATAGGAAAGTACTTATGGGCTTTCAGTTTGTATGGTCTATTTTAAACCTGAGTAACCTTGAAAGGTCAAACTACATACATTCCTTTTGATTACTATGCAAGTCAATGGGGATTGCAATGCTAATCACCACATTTTCCACCTCTCCAAAACAGTTGGCCAGATTCACTTCAAACTTGGTGGGGTTGTATGTCAGGTAGATATCTACCAACTCTGTTCAAATGGTCATGCTCCAATAATTTTTTAATTTGGGGAGGGGGGAGAGGGGTGCAGGAGGGGTGTTGCATTTTTGCATTCCTATTGATTACCATGTAAGTCAATGGGGTCTGCAATGGTAATTCACATTTGGACTTCTTCAAAACCGTAAGCCAGATTCACTTGAAACTTTGGGTACAGATACTCCATAGATTTGGGGAATTTTTTACGTATGATTGTGATGACCTTCACATCATAAGTCCAGGTCACAATGCCTTGCAAAATAAAGTGGTTTCTTTGCCTCATCTTCAACTGGGTATGATTGAAGTCCATCAAATTTGGTCATCATTTAAACAGATGAGACCTCCCCTTAATTTGATATGAGGTGACCTTTAGGTCAAAGGTCAAGGTCAAACTTTCTGCAGAAGAATGGTGGCCCTCTTACAGGGGAGGCACCTGCTCGAGGGATGCATAATGTTTTTCAGAGGAAAAACTCGCTTCTAGTTTAGATTGGTGTGAAACTTGGTGGAAATGTAGTACATGTATATGGAAGAGTCAAACTATTATTGGTCACTATGTGACGATACTCTGGATCCCAGATTTTCAACAGTTTTTTTTTTTTCAGTTTGTACTTGTCAGCTAATGCATACATTCCTGTTGATTACAGTAAGTCAATGGTGATTGCAGTGGTAATTCATATTTTCAACTTCAAAACTGTCACCCAGATTCACTTCAAACTTAGGTGGGATGTACCTTTGGTGGAACTCTACTAATTTTCATAAGTGGTCATGCTTCAAAGATTTTTATGCCCTGCCCACAAACTCTGGTGGGCGGAGGATGTAGTTTGCATCAGCAGCAACTTGTTATTGTTAATTCTGCACCCAGTGGGTTGTGAACAAGAAGTAGTTTAATTTTTTTTGAGATCCATAAAATATGAGACCATAAAAATATATTTTGAAAATATTCAAAAACATCAGAAGTGATTTGATATATGTGACAGGGACCTGCTGATTAGTCCATCTGGGAACTTGCAGTAAATGTCTGCTGCTGGGTTTAGTTCAAGTTGGGGCTGTCCAGCCCTCTAACATGAATGCTATATTAATTGATCACTTCCCATGGCACAGATGTTGGTGTATACTTTCCTACCTAGTTGTGAGGTGGAGGAAACTGAAGGACTCAGAAAACCACCATGCTCAGTTAGAATAATACAAACTGTTTCAACTTGCTTCCCAGGCTGAGAATTGAACCCAGGTCACAGTGATGATGGGGGAGCATGTTGCTGCTCAGCTGACCATGCACCCTAAATAGACGCATACAGATAATACTTAGAAGAGTTTGTTTTTTTTAAACAGATGAAAGGGTCAAGGTATGACATGGGCTTGTAGTATCAAAAAAAAAAAAAAAAAAAAAAAAAAAAAGCCAAATGCATGCAAATTAGAACATTTAGATTAAAGTCAAGGTCATGATTATCATTGAAACTTCTCTAGGTGTAGACTCATCAGATGTGTGTGCATGAAGCATACAGCAGTCTTTGAACCTTCAACTGCTGAACACAAATTTATAGTTTTCTGCATAAACATATGTAAACTGATAGTGTCAACTTTTATTGTGCTGTAACATGGGGGAAAAAAAAGCAAAAATTAAGAGATGGAGGAATATATGTTTCGGATGGCCAGTTGTTAAAGAGCATCAGGGAGTATTTCTAATTTGCTAGTTTAAATTTGAATGCCTTTTGACCCTGAAGTCTCTACCAGGCTAATGCTATGCATTAACCAGTGGCTGAAAAAGGTGTGATTTGACCAACAAAATTTTGTGGGAGTTAGCCAAAGTGACCAAGTGTATTGGAAATTTCTTCCAACTTCAAATACACATGTTCATGTTCTTTTACTTAATGGTTTTGGCCAACATCAGCATTTAGCTGAAGAGGTTTATGTTGTTTTAACCAAATTCCTGCAATGCTAAAATTTCTAGCACCATCCAAGCGATATATTCTGGCTCAGAAAGAGAGCTGCAGTTGTGAAGGTGTGTGGCACTATCAGAGTACATGTATTCCATTACAACATAGAACATGCTCATCCTTGTAAAGATAGCTTCATCCGGGTGTAATGTATTACAGGAGTCTTGACATGAAGCATCAGATAGGTTACCATGCACCATTACAAGGTGGCCTTGCAGAATATTGATGAGATGTGTCATGCAGGGGCTTAGTGTTAGTGAGCAATAAGCTATTAAGTCAATTACAGTGGTTCCCAGTACTGTCAATTTCAGACCACCATGCATTCATTGGAGTGCTGTCTATCATGTTAATTGTGGTTTACCCTGAGCTGCAGACTACCTATGATTTAAAATCATCATGATCCTATTTGCACAGCTTCCATATTTTCTGGCTAGTGAAAGATCTCCCTAATTTGCATAAATATTTGTTTTCTACGCGTTTCACCTATAGGCTATGTCCACAACAAGTTGACTTAGCAATACCGATGCATCAGGGTTCTCATTGCTCATATTGATTAGCAACTGGCTAATATATGTGCAAAGATAGCAAGAAATCCATAGTGCAAGCAGAATTCCTGTGCACTCCCTGTACAGCTTGCAGAGAAAATAAGCCCAGCTGCTGGAAACTTGTGAGTTCTAACTGGCAACAACACTGCTTCTTTAGTAGAATTAACCTGACTACTGTCAGTGTGGGGTCCATTTAAGGTCCATACTATTGATTTGAGCACATGCAATATCAGGCCTTTGTGTTTTCCTTGGTGATAAATTACAGAAAATAGTTATAATAATCCCAATGTGGAGATTCACTCTTTCAGTAAATGTATATATATCTCTGAGAATGAAGGGAATAATTTGTTACTATATAAACTCTAGTCCATGCATGGTGTACAAATTTACTTTTAGTAAAGTTTTCATTATGTTTAAAGGGTGGTACAGTTGGATCCCAAAATTTGTTTTGCCTTGTGAAAAAACAACAAAAACTGTTAAGGCCTGCATTATTTTATTACTTGGTTTACGATATCGCTGACCCTAAAATTCTGGAAATTAAAAGAAATATATTTATAAAATCATGCTTTATTTCCACTGGCCAAAGTGATGGTGTTAAAGACATCCCCCCAAAAAAACAACAACAAAAACATTAATTTCAGCATTGTGCACCACCTTCCGAGGGAAAGATGCCAGGCTTTTACCTGACACAATCTATTGCATCCTTTATGCTCAAAACCATCATTGGGACCCCCAAATTTATGTCATTACGTCCTGTGGGACACAGAAATAATGTTATTACTTATATTCACTGGTAAAGCATTGAGCAAAACACAAGTATTTTGTCAGTGGACAACCAAATTATTTGGCACTTCTAGGACTTCAAATGTTACATTTTATCTTGAAAACAACTGTGCTGAAAGAGAAAATATCTTACAACCTCAAACAGCACAAAGAAAATTTCAATATGTAAAATAAACAGTAATTTTATTATAAAAACTAAGCACAGAAAAGATCATGATGGGAGTTAATAGGGGTTTTTACGTACCAATGTTTCAAACGCTTTACCAGAGCTTCGAAGTTTCGCTTTGCTTATATACTACTCCATTTTGTATTTTCAGTGAGCATATTATCGCTAAATCCGTTTGAATGTATTATAATCCTGAAGCACCAAAAGTGTGGATCTATCTCCTCACATTCACAGCTTGAAGCACATGGCATTTTCAGTAATTCCTCAGAATGACACTAGATAGCACACTAATCAGCGAGTCTTCACAAGCACCACATACATTCATGCTATGTTAAATAAATTTTTTAAATAATAAAGTACGATAACAAAGAAAAAATACTCTTTTGAGGAATTTGGTATCTAAGTTGAATGACATATTTTAATGACAGGCGCCAGGCTATTTTTCATAATTCTGTGAATAAAAACAGGCCTATCATGAGCATCACAAAATCCAACACTTCACAAGAAAAACTGATTTCAAAATCAAACATTTTAAATATAAACACTGTTAAAATTTGTATGGAATATAGCCAAAAGATCCTTTGTGGGTCTAATCTGATGCAACATGTCAATTGTGAAACTATTATCGTATATGATTTCTTTCACATATTACAGATTTGTACTCAGAAAATACACAGTGAAAGAGCAGCAAATAAATAAAACTGAACAAAATAATAAATATATTAGAAAGAATAAGAATAGACATTTACACGTTGATAAATTGGCATGTAGAGGCTATGCTGCATAAATATGGGACAGGTAAATTCAGATTCAGTGTAGAGAAGTGACTTTCTAAGGTTGACAAGTAAATTTTCTCCCCAACTTGTCCTGGGACAAGTGGCCAAAATCTTTAATGTCAAGCCATCCTTCAAAGAAGGCAAGGAATTTGAATTAAATTATAATACTTACCAATACCATATATGTTAGTAATTACTTATCTTGAGAGTATTATACTCTCAAGGCATGATAATATATGGTACACTCATTTTCTGTATGACCCCCCCCCCCCCAAATATATGCAAGGAGTGAGTCCCCAAGACTCCTAAATATTAAACCCCAGGTAAAACCCTTAAGACATACTAAAATAAATAGTGTGCCAAAGAACTATCATTTTATAGTGTGGTTTAGGGTATTATGCCCTATTTATTCAGCTTATTTAAGCTTAACCATGATGTCACCGATTACTTCATTGCCTTCTTTACACAATAAAATTTTGTTTAAATTTTGTCCTATGTTTTATAAGTAATATGGTCCACATTGCCCATCACGCACACGTGCGTCAAGCATGTCAAGGTCAAGAGGGAAAAGCATCAAAGAGGAGAGAAGGCAGACCTAAAAAACAAATACTGGCGTCAATACAGGTGAAATGTAAAGCAACACAAACACCAGAGAGACTGTAAATATATACTTTATTGCAATGTAGGACTTTTATTTCCTCCTCCCCTCTTAATGTTGAGAAGGAAATCTTCAGCCAATTTTACTTATTTTTTGCTATTTTTTGCTTTATTTTTAGGGGTCCACCCCATGGGGCGGACCCTTTATGTTTTCGGGTTGTCCGTCTGTCCGGATTTCCATCCGTCTGGATGTGCACATTCTCATTACCACGATATCTATAGAATGCCACCATGTATTTTGCTCAAATTTGGCAGTATGGTTATCTTACCTGGCAAGATGAACTGATTAGATTTTGGTGTTACCATGATCTAATTTGAGCCAATGGCGGACCCTTCAGTCAACGCTATGCCTTGAAGGTATGTGTAGTTATGTTTTTTTCCTTTCCTCTTCCACCAGATTTTTTTTTTAGAAATGCATTAGCCAAATAATAAAGAATGCTGGCCTATCTTAAATTTGTCACATCAGTCATGCAGACAATGTAAAATGCCCAGCAGAATTACAAGATTTTGGGTTGTTTTTGTTTTTGGTTAGGCTGAAGAATAACATGGACTGTATCACAGTATACAGGGTGGCTGCTACTGGCTGTGTACTCCCTGAAGACTTACATGTATGTTTAGGTTCCAATTGTATGGCAGGAGATTAGTCAAGACAGAGGTCCAACATGAAAGTGCTTGAAGGTCACCACACAGTCATGTGAGGTCAACCAGTCAGCTACATATGATCATATTTTATTATGGCCCAGTCAGTATTATGTTCACCAGTTCACAGGCATTCTAAAGGGCCTTTTCTGTAGAAGCAATCAAAATACATGAAAAGTAAATATATTTGTGTAGTTTAAATTGGCTGCTAGGTCTGTATTGGAAGTCATGAGAGAGATACATCCTCTTACATTGAGGGAAATAGGGAAATACTTTATCCCTGAAACTCATAAATTTGACCACTGAACATTTTATTTATGTTAGCAAGAATTATTGGTGGCTTAGTTTCATCAATTGCCAATTTCTAGTTTCATTTGTGCTTGAGTATGTGTGTGCAAAAAAAGATTTCAAACTGAACTGATGGTTTTTAAAGTGTACATATCCTGTACATGTTGAACAAGTGGTTTGTTGTTGGTGCACATGTTCTCTGTTCTCAGTCATTGATGGCCACTTTTCTTTGAAATATAACTTGATAGAGTATATGAAGTTGCAGTTCCCAGCTTTAAAATCACTGTTGCTAAGGCAACCACTACTGTTATACAGGCTTATGGCCTCCTGCCGCTGAAGGTAGTAAAGGGGGACATTGTGAGGATAAAGGCAGTTGGTCTCTACATTCACCTGTTTGGCAGCATAACCCAAAAGCCCTTTCTGATGGGATAATGAAATGAAAGCCACTTATGCCCAAGAAGCATTGTGTACAGGCAAGAAGGATCTGTTGATATAACTGAACTTCAAATGATCATGACATTGGTCTGCATAAATGGATAAAACCAGCACACACCAAAGGGTGCACACTGGATCTCATCCTCACAACATCATGATGCAACTGCATCTATGTTGATGTTTTCCCTTTGCCATATACCGACCATTTCATGACTTTTGTCATGTTATATTAAATAGCAGATACAGATTCAAGCAAAAGTGTTTGCAGATGATGATACATGTGCCTGTTGTAAAATGCCTTGCATCCCTAACACAGATCCCATATCAGCACCTCTTTGAAAATCAAGTGCTACATTTTTCAAAAAAACTACTTCATTATCAACAACATTTACTTAGTACTTTACTTTCCAGTTTTATTATTGATAAGACAATCTTATACATATACATTGTTTACCAAGTATCATGGTATGCCGTAATAGTTTCAACTGTTAAGGTGCACAAAATCCTATTTGAAACATAACTTTCACTTTGTGTATTGTGTTATCTTATGTTCCATTATTATTGGTATATATCTTTTCTCCATGTTGTTTGTATATATAATATATCATATTAAGGAACAAACTTGGGATATCATTTCTTACATACACATTATACATGTGTCTAGCATGTGCATCCTTCCAATAAATACAACATTTTCTACTCTGTGTCCCAGGGTTGTAACGATTCATTCAAATATTTGATGTACGGAATTTTGTTGGGCCACTAATTGTATTCATTATTCACCACTATCAAAACCAAATATGGATGTATTTGCCTTCAAACGAACCTTGCTTCTTTACATCAGTAATAAACCAATAAATTCCAACGTAAGTAAGTGGTAAAATTATGTAAAAATATGATCAAAGTTCAAAATAATTTGATCGTTTGCAATCTCAGTGTCATTTTACACCACCTGCTGAATGTAAATTCGTGGTATAGAATCATTTTTCGTTTGCAAAGTACCAGGGAAAGATACCATAATTGACACATACATTTAGCTGATTAGAGCCAAGTTTTTCTGTGTAAAGCCCTGGCAGGTGTTATTCAGAGGTACAGGGATCAAGATCATTTTTACCAGTCTCCTGGTTGCTCGTTTTCAAGTGTCACCGACATAGGAAAAATGGATACTTGGGCGATATTACACATTTATCGAGGCAGTCTTTAAAAGTACATCAAACTACCACATTCCTTCAAAGAATGTGTGTACCTACCTTGCTTACACTCTTTTAACAAATCATACCACATAAACAAATTTACTGCATCATGTTTTTTGTTCAGATGTGCCACATCTGGCCAGTGGATGTTATTCCATGGCAACTTGCTACCGTAGTTCATATTTTGTACACAAGATGGTGACATTGAAACTGGCAAGAAAAAACACTTGAGTTTTTTTGTTTTTTTTTTCAGTTTCATTGTTACTTTATTTTGCAGTCTTGAAGTTGTGGCACTGAAACGATGGATTTTGAGGGACACAGTCCATCTAAATGAACAAACTAGTGGTGCATGAACACAATCTTTTAGTTACTCACGAGGATGGATGTGATGCAAGTTGCAGACCTGTGCATTTGCAGAAACTTGAAAAGTGAAACTAAAACTGCCATTGATTGACAGCCTGACAATCTTCCAATTTGGCCATTGCAGGGTAGAGTTCACTTTCTCATGCAAAGTTTGTTTTCGCTCACAATTTAGAGTCGATATTTGGAATTTGGGGAAAAACTAAAATGATTTTCATTGAGTAAATGTACTGACAGTACAAACAAGTGGTGGGGCCAGCAGTGATCACCCAGGAATGGATCAGTTACTTTGCATGCACTTGGCATTTGCTCTGATATTTTTTGCTTGCGCTTTATACAGCTATATGGCTTTTTACCTGCTTTGACTGGCCAAATCGCACCTGCACATTATACACGACCGTGCTAACCACGATGAATTACAGTATATGTATACCTTTAAAGGCTACCATGTTTCTTCTTTCAGTATAGTCAATAGTAGGATTAACTTCCAGCATTATTGCAGGCAAATGATGTATGTTGTCAGCCAGTCCATGGTCTTCCTGCTGGTACTGTATTCGTCAATATTTCTTAGGATTCATGACCCCATATTTGTGATATACATGTACATCATATTCACCACCTGGTGTATTTGTTACAACCCTGGTGTGTCCCACTTTATATTGTATATGTCCTTTGTGAGGCAGTTAAAAGAAAAGATGGTGTGGTGGGGGGCATACATTTAGATCATCATGCACTTGTTCTTCTAGGGTAAAACTCCCATTTTAGGGGTACAACTCCTAGTGAGAAAGAGTTGTTATGACAATGGCAACACTCCTACCTTCACCAAAATTTCACACTGCAGACAAAAGTCTATTGTGTCTTGGAATAGCCAAGTGTGTATTGTGCCGCTGGCCCATTCTGCCAGAAAAGAGATTGATTTTTTTTTTTTTTTTTTTTTCAAAATAGGGAAGACACCTTCCATAAATATGTCTTTGTCTGTGATTGGTTGTTAATAAATGTATTCTTGTTTCTCATTAGATGAGAACATCTTGGCCATCATTACCTAACTTTTTGTGCCTATACTTCAAGCATTATAAGGTACTAGGAGGTGTACCCCTAAAATCGATTTTTTACCTTTTCTAGCAATGTGACCAACCATGTAATGTGAGTTTTAATTTAGCACGCAGTGGGTGTTGTGCAGGATCCCCTGTTTGGTTGTTTTGATGATGTACTGCATAATTTACTGTATTTTTGCTGTTGCTTTATTTCAGCTTATTTAACTGATGGCACAAAACGGGCAATTAAAAAAAAACTAGTAAAAAAGTTCTAAAATTTGAATTTACTATCCATTTCGCTTAATTTAGAGGGCAGTGGGCTCAGAGCCAGACAGCCCAGCATGGTATCATTGACAGGATCTAAACATGCTTCAGTGAAATACCCCAAATCATGAAAAGGCTTACGCTTGAAAATAAATGCATTTACAGTGGTCCCTGTCAAGAGACTGCCCCTAGCAGGTGAAAATATGGTCTCTCAAAATAGGTGGTCTTTTATTAGAGGTATAACATGGAAAAATAGAGCAGTGTTCTGAGAGAGCGGTCTTCAAAAGATATGCGGTCTCTCATTGGAGGGGTCTCTGAAGACAGGTACCACTGTATATTGGTAGAGTTTCTGACGCATGGAAGTAGCAGTTTGGGGCAAGTATGTCAAGTGTACAGTTCGAACATGAAAAATGAATACCATGCTTGACTTTATAACTACCAGGTTAAATTAATTCCAAGTCACAATATCATGAAAGGAAATGTATTAACTGGTGACCTATTTATGTGTGTCCTGTAAAACTGTACTCAGGATTTCGTATTTCACTTTGACTTGTACAAACCCAGTAACATTGATATATAATTACTTCATCTGGTGGATGGAGCAGATAATATCCTTGGCTGCTGAAGAACTTATATAACAGAGTGTATGTGGTAGTATGATGCCAGGAAAAGCCAAAAAAAACCCACCTCCACTTAATATGTCCAGCACCCAGGATGTACAGGATTTAGGCCACCCTTAGATAATTTTGGGTTTGCTATTTATCTCACCATTTAGATTTGAGAAGTATATAGATACAGGAATTGTATTTCCATTGGTCACATGTCCCAAATTTTTCAGGACAATGAAAAAAGTGATACAAAATAAAGAATGATCTACTTCTTCTAAAAAAAAAAAAAAAAAAAAAAAACAGTGGGCAGTGAGTTGATTAGAGTTAGTTGGGTTATGACAAACAAATAGATATGTAAGGATGGCCTGATGCATAATAGGAGATAACAGTTTAATAATAATTTGGTACATGTACCAAGATATTTGGGCCAGCTAGTGTTTCAGTTCCATCCTTTTCATACTAGACCTAAACATCTTGCTGTTGGCAGATATGTTTTAAAAGTGTGATTCCTTCCAATCATCAAAGAACTTCCTTGCATACATTTACTGCAGACATCTGTGTCCTGTTTACAATATTTGCATGCTTGTAATATGTATCAAAGATAATATAAATGTTTTGAGATTACAGCTGGAAGATTTTAGGTGGATGCTGAAAAGATTCCTTGAAATCTGCTTAATGCTTTTCCCAACTTTTTGTGTGTATAGAATAGATTAAGCTGCATGGAATGAACAGAGTGTACATGCGAGATGTGAAATTGTGTACTCACAAAGTAACAATAGTTTAAACATGGATGGTTTAGATAAGAGCTAGTGAAGAGGGGGCATCCACCTGCATGGTTGGTATGGGCATGTTAGCATGAGCAGAACATGGTTTCCTGGTCACAATATGTGGCAGTGCATTTTTTTTATCTATTGTGCCAACTGCCTCAAATACAAGCATATAAAATAGTTCAAATACTCTTCAGGACCAAAATGTCATTATGATATACCATATCTTCATTCTGGTGACATGATTCAGATCGTTATATACAAGATGATATGTAGAGGTCTTAATCGTTATGTTTCCTTGTGTTTGAGGAAGTGGATGATGAAGAGGGGTACTGAATTTCCTCATACAAGGACAAGGTCTCTGCAGTTGCAGCGTGTTTGCTTTGCTAGCAAGTTATAGTGCATATGGCCATATATGTATACCATGAACTCGGCTCAGCTGTTTTATATCATAAATTACCTGAATGAGGTAATAATTGCAGGGTGCCACATTTATTGTTTGTCAATGCAGAAAAAAAGTTTCAACCATCTGGGTCCTAGCATTATGTAACTGAGAGCTTCAATTTCATAAGGCGTGTGGGGGGGGGGGGGAGATTTAAAGCACCAACATTTTTTATTTTGTTCTGGTTTGTTTATAATTTTGTTTTGCACCAGTGAAGGTTAAGAGGCACATGTAGGTTATTTAGTTTCATATCATCAAATCGTAAAAGATAAGTGGCAGCATAAAATTAACTGTGCACAGATCGACTTCACATTATGTTCCCCTTTGCACATCTGACATCTCAACAGTTCACCAATAAGTATGACAGTATGATACTGAACACAGGAGGAATTGCTATTTAAGACCAGACAGACTGTCAGCAAACAATGGCCTTATATTACAGCTGGTTTTAAAATGGAGGTAGATTAAAGAAGAATAGCCAGGTGTCTCAGGGAAAAAAGATGCAGTCTCTTCGGAAGGGGGGGGGGGATCTGTACAGCTGGTACAACAGTACTCATTTATCTTGATTTGTTATATGGTACATATATTTGTTAAATACTTGTACTCAGATACTAACAGCAAACAGCATGATGGAAGGCTTAATGCAGGCTAGATCATTGCGGTACATCACTGTGACATACTGGTATGGGAGACCTGTAATATGTCATGTTCACTGGCTGATATCTGTACAATAGGTACCACATTAATTTTATTGTACATGTAGTGCAAAATGGTTAGATGAGTATCATGGAAAACTGGGCTGGGACATCAAGAGGCCAAGTGTTATCAGCAAGTTAAACGTGTTCAAAAAAGTTGATTTTATCATGGACTTCCTCCTGTGGGTGATTTCCCAGAATAATAGATAACATGATCAGCCATAGCATACCTTGCTCAAATCTGACTCATTATTCATTCTTAAATGTCTTAAAATTTATACTGTCAAAAAGATCAAATAATTTCCTCAAAACCATGATTTTGGCTGAACCTATCAATTTTGCAATCAAAAACAGTGAATGAATCATTATGAAATTGGTTGGAATAAGCAGATAATTATTACACTTTTTTCCAAGGACCTTTGTGACAGAAAAATAAAGTCACTTCTAAAAATATCACTGCGGATATGTATTAAGTGTCATTTGATACATTTTTTTATGGATTAAAGAAATTGTATAAAAGTTGTCTACGATGACTGTTTGAAATAAGTACTGTTCAGATGATTTCCAAAATTGTTCTATTTTTAGTGGGGGGGGGCTGTTTGTTTGTTTGTTTGTTTTTTTATATATACAGTCTACAGTTTTCATGTTAGCCCCATATAACTTGGAGGACTTATCAACCGTATGAAAATCTCGGTTGAGTGAGATATTGGTGGTGCCACATGTAGCATTTTGTAATATCTAGGCCAAAATGGAAAAATTTTGAGTATGCTGTTTTGGGAAATGTTTCTTGTGAATCATCTTAAAACCTGATGAGAATATCGATCAGGCAAAACAATGAATACATGCCAAAAATTTGGTGGTGCCACCTGCAGTATCACAGAAAATACGGACCAAAAGGTGGTAAAAACACATTAAATTCATTATGTAGAGAAACAATATGGATAATGATACCAAATACACTATTAATGTGTATCATATATAGAAGTTTTATGTTGCATAATATGGATGACAGTGACCTACTTTCTCAAGATCATGGAAGAATACATTTCAGGAACTGATATTTTCATTATGGTCACTGCATCTAAACTTGTGCGCATGCATCAATATGCCATTACAGAAACTTTAAATGACAGAAGTCTGTGATGGGGAAAATCATGGTGGCACCAACTGGTGGTATAAGGTGGAACTAGCATTACAGGTATAACTAGAAAAGATGATTTGCTGCATAGCAGATCAGTGTGTGTGTCTTCAAAGCTTATTGGTATGACAATGTACAACAGGAGACATTCATATTTAACTGCGATCCTGATCACTTCCTGTGTTGGCGGGGCAACAGACTGATGCTTCCACTATGATCAGGGCAGATTTGTATTATATACTACATAAACATCCATAAATAACATTTTTTCAACCAAAAGAGAGCCCTTTTATAATGAATTTAGGCATCCTTTATGTTTCAAATATATGCTAATACATTTACTTAAGATTGTTGTGTGTTTGTGGTGTTCATTTTGTGGAGAAAGTACTTTTGACCATGCTAAATACATGAATCTGCCCTGATGCAGGTGGCTCCCTCTTTTGCTCTATATGTGTTAGAGTAGAAGCGCATTTAGATATGAATACACCCTATTGGTATTTCAGTGCTATAGTGTATTATCTGTACGACAATGTACAATGGGTACTTCAAGTACAACAGTGCATGATCTGTACGCCAGCATTACAACAGTGTATAATGAGCACTTTATTAGTAAGTATATGATTGGTACAACGATATACAGTGGGTACTTAAGTACTACAGTGTATGATTGGTACGACACAGTACCTAATAGCTTTATATCACACTGTGTGTATATAGGAGGAAAACCACGCATCTACCCTCTCAGAAAAGGCATCAGCTCTTTGCTGATTGCCCCTATTTAGGGCATCCATAGAACAGAAATTCTACGGGATCATAAAGCCCAATACACATGAGAAACAAGTAACCTGGTGGGTCCACTTGTTTACTTATCCTTATTTGGAAGGAACTTCCATTTCAAACAGGCAATTTGAAATGGACTGACTGTGATAACCAATCACAGCCAATGCTCACCCTGTCCTCACGTCATCACAATGCACGTACGTGTATTGCGTGACGACGGAAAGTTACCCGTGCATATATGTATGAGCCCCCAGCAGTTTTCCATTAGTTTCTGAAGAATTCATTTGGACAAAACCGGTCGAAGTTTTACCTCTTCCATCGAGGCCACTTGCCCCGTCTTATAGCTCATCGGTACGACAATGTTAAGACAGCGTACAGTGGGTACTTCAGTACTACTGTGTATGTAATTATTATGTCTCCCCGTGCAACGGGGGGGGGGGACATATTGTTTTGCGTCCGCTTCTTCTTCTTCTTCTTCTTTAACACATTGTTGTGTGTGTAGCGGACGCGATAACTCGAGAAAGATTTGACTTGGGAAGTTGAACTTTTTTGTGAGGATGTTCCTATATAAAACCTTGCTTGGGATTGCAGATGGGTGACCTTGACCTATTTTTCAAGGTCGCATGGGCATGTCATGTAAAATTGACGCGGACACAATAACTCCGCAAGGATTTTACTTAAGAGGTTGAAATTTTGCATGATTATGTACCATAATATGAACTAGGTTGGGATTGCAGATGGGTGACCTTGACCTATTTTCAAGGTCACATGGCCACTTTTAAAAATCATTGCAGATTCACTCGAGAAAGATTTGACTTAAAGAGGTTGACATTTTGTGTGATTATGTTTCTATGTAAAACTTTTGTAAAACCTTGCTTGTAGCTGCAAATGTATGACCTTGACCTATTTTTCAAGGTTACGTGGGCATTTCATCAAAAATCAACGTTTTGAAATGTCAATAAAGAGTGTACCTTCACCATATCTGTAGATCATTGGAATCGGTATGCCTATTTATAAAAATAAGGGTGACAATAGTAAGGGCGCACGGGGAGACATTTGATTTTCTGTTGGAAAATCAGCCTGTTCTAGTTATATTTTTGGTGACAGAGTCAACCTTCAGACTCTATTGCATTTTTACCTCAGCTGACTTGTCAGTCAGCTGAGGTTTTTTGAGGGTCCGTCGTCCGTCCGTCGTCCACAATTCACATTTTCGACTTCTTCTCAAAAACAGTCAGCCAGATTCACTTTAAACTTGGTGGAGATGTGCCTTGGGTGAATCTCTACCAAGTTTGTTCGATTGGTCACGGTCCAGTGATTTTTGGATTTTTGATGATTTTTTTTTTTGTTCTTTTTTGGGTAAATCTTAAAAAATCTTCTTCTCCGAAACCGCTTACCCAATTGCTTTGATATCACACAGGAACACTCCCTGGGACTCCTAGTTCTTAATTTTTTCACCAGGTGGCGCTGCGATTTTTTTCCTAATTCTTTATGAATTTTTGTGTGTTATAGCTATTTTCGACTTTTTTGAATGCACCTTTACTATTGATTACCATGTAAGTCAATGGGCATTCTAATGCTAATTTACATTTTCGACTTCTTCTCCAAAACCATCATCCAGATTTGCTTCAAACTTGGTGGCAATGTACCTTGGGTGGGTGTCTACCAGGTTTTTTTCCAATGGTCATGTTCCAACGAATTTGGATTTTTTTATGATTTTTTTTCAAAAATCTCTAGAAAAGTTTTAATAGGAAAGTTTAACATGGGAATTTCTTGTAATGGTCATAACTTTAATAATATTGACCAGATTTACTTCAAGCTTGGTGGGGATGTGCCTTGGGTGGATCTCTATCAAGTGTGTTCAAATGGTCATGCTCTATTGATTTTTGGATTTTTTATGAATTTGTTTGTTCTTTTTGGGGGCAAACCTTCAAAATTATTCTCCTCTGAAACCGCTCACCCAATTGCTTTGATATCGTTCATAGACACTCCCGGGGACACCTAGTTCCCAATTTGTTCACCAGGTGGCGCTGCAATTTTTTTAATGAATTTTTTGTATGGTTTTGCTATTTTTCACTTGTTTTCAGAACTGTCCCTCAGATTAAGCTGAACTGTGATGGATATGTTGTTGTGGAAGGGTCAAACAGTTGTTTAGTAGGTGGCACTGCTTTGGATTCCTGATTTTTAAGGATTTTCAATTACGGTACTTACCAGTCAGTGGAGCTTTCCTATTGATTACTATGCAAGTCAATGGGCATTCTAATGCTAATTCACAGGACAACTGACACGAAATTTACTGTTTGTTTGATAACTTGAGATCTGTTTTGAGTTAGCTACACATGTTAATTATTCTGTATGAAGGTCATGAAGGTCATGCTGAGACAGTACATGAATGACCTTGACCTCGTTTATGGGGTCACAGTGCAACATACATGAATTTTACTCTTCATTATAACTTGAGAACTACTTGAACTTTGATGTTGTACATGTAAGTGTTCTTCTATAAAGGTCAGACTTACTCAGAACATGGTGTCCTTGATCCTTTCCCAAGTTCATAGAGCTGCAAGTGTGATGAATGTCAAGATCAGCTGAGGCACGGGCTGTTCACACAGCCCTCTTGTTAATTTCTCTCACCAGGTGTCACCACCTATCAGAGCTGAATAGATCTGTCTGGTGTGCATACTTTTGAAGATATTCAAGATTTGAAATTTCAAATGCCCTTAATTTGCATAATCTAAATTTGTGCAGCCCTCATTACCAATTCATCAGATGCATGCTTGTCCATAACGTAGGAGTAGAAGTTGGAATGGCATCTCTATCTACTATAGCTTTCAAGTTATTCAAGATTTAAAATTTCTTATGGTGCTACTTAGCATAATTTAAATTGCTATAACTTTTGATTTTAATTCATAGGTGTGCAGTGGTCAACAACCCCTAGTAGAAGTTGGAATGACATCTCTATCTATTATAGTTTTGAAGATATTCAAGACTGAAAATTTTGAATACTAATTAGCTAAAATTTAAATTGCTACAACTTTTTGTGTTAGATTCATTACATGTGCAATGGTCAATAACCCCCCTAATAGAAGTTGAAATGACATCTTTATGTATTATACTTTTGAAGATATTCAAGATTTAAAAGTTCAAATGCCCCTAATTTGCATTACAGTGCTCCCTCTTTTTAATGCTGGTGCTGGGTTATTGCAAAATTGCCTTATAACAGAACTTTAAACAAAGAAGTAATGGGAAAACTATTTCAGTGGGAGCCATATTGCCCACCGTGTTATATCAGAAACCGCCTTGTCAAGAGGGGTGTTATAAAGAGGGAGCACTGTATTTCAAATATCTTCATTCCTCTGCACAAAAAGGCAAAGCTCCTTGTATGGAGGTACAATCATGCCAAGTTTGGAGTTTCTATGTATAATAGTGTCAGAGAAAAGTGTCGGACAAATTAACTGGTAAAGAAGAAAGAAAAAAAGAGAAAAGTGTGTGTTGACGCACACACTTTAAAAATTACATTAACTTCATTATTTTGATTATTAATTGAGATGGAGCTTCTAAATTTACACCAAATATGCATTGGGCCAATGATCTAATTTTTTTGAAAATTTTGAATGACCATGACATGACTTCCAAGGTCAATGAGCATGTATTAAAGGATGCAAAATTCTGCATTTTGAGAAATAGGCTAGCAATTCAAAATGTACCTCAAGTGTGTATCATATATAAAAGTTTGATATTACATAATATGGGTGACCTTGACCTTTCTCAAGGTCATGGAGGGAGTGCATATCCGGAAATTAATTTACTTGTATTAGGCTACCCGTGACAGATTAAACAATGGAACTACAAAAACTTACACCAAATATGTATTAGGCCAATGGTCAGATTTTGTAATATGTTATGTGACCCTGACCTATCTTTCAAGGTCATTAAGCATTCAAGAAAAGGACACTAAATTCTATATGTTAATTAAGAATGAGGGGAATGATACCAAATATTCCACAGTTATGTTCATATGGAAGTTTGAAGTTACATCATATGGATGACCTTGACTAATTCCTCATGGTCATGGAGGGAATGCATTTTAGGAAAGGAATTTTTGATGATGGTCATCAGAATTCAGCTGAGCATGAAGGACATGGGCCTCTTGTTCAATATCTAATGTGAAAGGCCACATCCTGACAATTTCAAAAATGTGCAATTGGATGGGTGCATTTATAAAAATGATTATATAATATGATAAAGTATGCAAAATACTTTAAGCAGTAGCTTCGCTTATGCCACCTTAAGTACCCCAGCTCCATTTTCTCATGTGGACAAGTCTGCAAGATTGTACAATTTTCAATACAGCCATCTGAACAGTAAAGACGCATGCATAATCAAATTGAGGCCGATATATTACCTTGTTACATAAGCTTAGCAAGTCCCTGGAGCCAGTGTACAGCAACAGGATACATTGTGAAGAATATTTAGGAGGGCTGCTTGAGGAAATTAAATTTTACAAAATCAGTGGGTCATGTGAAAGCTCATTTTTGGTATACAGGAGCATATATATGGGTGGGGGAGGTGGGGAGCTATAAATAATGCTGTGACTCTTAATTTGTTGGTTGTGGAGGAACAGATACCAAATGTTGTGAAACAAAGAGAACCCTTGTTGATTCATGTGAACAATGAAAGTCCTATATGGACAAATGTGCAATATGATATCAAATTGTCCTTGAACCATCAACTTCCTGGGTATGCTACATGTACTTTGGATAGTTTTACATGACTGTGCTGTATGATGGGTGCAAGTATCCTGGTGTATGTGTAAGGAGGATGTGCATCATTTGAGGTAGAGAGGGGAGGGTATACTATGCCAGTAACCTCACATTTTCCCTGTATCAGGACTTGGCCAAGAGGGAATGGCACAACAGGCATATTTGTTAACTGTTGTACTGTTATCAGCTGTTGTCTTTGCACACATATGTAGATGTACAAGAAACTGGAATGACAAAATGATCAGAGAATTCAGAAACCTTTTATACAGCGGTAAATGTGTATGATAGCTTTTATCAAGATCACACTCAACCAGCTGTGAGGTTCTGAGGGACTGCTTTACAGAAGCTGCGGCTTGCCTTACACCAACGTGCAATGTGGTGTGGTAAAACTTGTACCATTTTTCATTTTTTTGTTTTCAATGGAGGAGGAGAGTGTTGTGTGATATGGCCAGCCCTCAAGCCCTGTTACATCTGTCTGAAAAGAAGGTCAAGAGATGTAATGCACATAGATCTTTATGAAAGACCAAATTTTTGTGCAGAAGACCACTGTCTACATAAATCCTCTCCCAACATTTCTCTTTCCGGACCTGGCACAGTGTCTCCTAAGTAAATCAATATTGAATGTAGCTTCAGCTGGCACTCATCCCTGGATGAATCATTCAGTTCTTACAAATATGTGACCATTGACCTTGTGTACATCATCTTTACGGGAGAGTGACATAACCAGTGGGATTCAATTATTCAGGAAATTGCATTTGTGTTGATTCTGCCATGTCTGAGATGAATCAGGGATGACAGGAACTGGGATGTCCTGCATGGCCCAATCATCTGTGTCAGATATGACCATACTGGACATCCCATTGTACTTGAAGGGGCTACTGCACCACATGGTATAACGACCCTGACCTAGCTGGGACAGAAGGAGGGGGGGGGGGGGTGAGAGCCGCTGACAAAGGAGGGAGTAATGTGTAAAATAAACTGAACCCATCACAACTTTCTACCATACTGACCTACTACTGGCCAATCAGAAGGCTAGAAATCTATGGTCTAACCACTACTGCAACCTACAGTTTTTCAAAGATTAAACAGCTGAGTCCTCATAAAATTACCCCCCCCCCCCCCCCATAAAACTGTATCTGATCCTGGAGAAGTAAGTGTGAAAGGATATCAGTCCAGAAGGGTGACCTTCACACAAGGTCCAGCTTCAATTATTATTACAGTGTTAACTCCTTTCAGAAGTGTAATTTCCATTCATTGGTACATTCAGTGGTGTCTTGACCCAGTGGGACTGTCTGAGGAGGGAGCTGATCATCCCTGGGACCAGACTGGCCTGATGGCAGGGGTGCCTCTGATGTCCGCTGTAAGGGAACGTGTGGTCTCATTTGCCATTACACTTTTCACATCTAGCTGGTTCAACTGCAGAAGCTGTGTTTGTGTAACTGGCACCCTAAATTGTGGATTTTTGACCTCCAGTGCTTCATCTCTTTGGTATAACAACTGCTGTGTTTGAAGAGTCAAGATCATAATTTTCTTCCATGACTGCCAGTGTTTGCTTGGTGCCGCTTGCACAATGTTCTGCAGAATGAGTGCTATTCTATTTTTGCAAAACATAGGAAATTAAAATTTGTTTTTATTGCCCTGGTTAAGATTGGAGAGATTGGATAGAAATGGCTGGGTTTAGTGTTGATCACCACATCAGTTTTTATTGCACTCATTACATTGAGTAGAGCATGTGGTCATGCTGTGACCATCTATGTGATCCAAGTGCAAGGCCAGATGGTAGAAGTCAGTTAGACCATTGAAAAGTGTGGTCTAACCAGCCTCCTCGCTACCGCTCGGAGGTGTGTTAGACCACACTTTTCAATAGTCTAACTATAACTTCGTCCCTCCTTTGTCAGTGCCACCAAGGTGTCCCAGAAGATAAGCCAGGGTCATTGTGCCACATAGCTTAATAAGGTGGTACAGTAACCCCTTTACCTGTGTCAAATAAAATAGCATTTTCCCATGTCTACCACTGACACTTTCCAATGTAAGCACTTGACTTATGTTATTTGACCCTTGCCCCCTTGAATCCGTCAACAGCTTCCCTTGGTATGGGGTTGGGTGCTAAGTGCCTAACTCACGCCAAGTAAAGCTGTTGACCTGAGGATGTTATCTTGATAAGTTTCATGTACAATTTCCAAGTAAATTGCTCTTCATTTCTGTTGAAATTACCCCAAACAGTGGAGCACGTGTCATTTGACCACAGGCCAGTTTTATCGGGTTTGTTAAAGGTGAGAGAGTTAAATACATATAGTAATAGTGTTGTCTTTGTACAATAAAAATTGTTCAGTGAACAACTGACATTAGTGTGTACTTTTTCTCTGTCCCATTGTTATCCTTTTCTTACTAAAGAATAGGGGCGGCTGTTGCATTTTTATTTTCTGTGTCCGAAATACTGGTAGCTTCTGACATGTGCCCATGACCTGTGTCACAAGAATATATGTACTGGTACTGTTTTACTTGTACAGTGAAACTTGCCTGTGTGAACACTTGATCAGTGAAGAGCTACCATTGGTGAACACTTCCTCAGTAATAATTCATGTCCTCCATGCCAGATCTTCTGGTACCACATTTACTGCTGAATGAAAAAAAAAAACCCTGTTCAACATTATGCATGTGTTATGAGGATGGAGGGGGGATTTTGTTGACTTTATTACACCATTGGTTTTTACATATCTTTTGGGAAGAAATAGTGGTCCTTAAAAGTACCTTTTGGTTGTTGCTGTGAGGCTGCATGCATCAATAGCAGGTGTGACCACCATGCTTCTGTAAGCAAGCTTGGATCCTCCTTAGCATGCTGCTTGGTGATCTCAGCTTGGGGAATTTGATTCCACTAGTCTGTGAGCCTCTGTGCTAGTTGGTCCAAGGTGGCTGCCGGTTCTTATACTCTTCATCCCTGATTCCACAACCAAGCACATCCCACAAATGCTGGATGGGGACTGATTGGATTGATTGATTGATTGATTGATTGATTGATTGATTGATTGATTGATTGATTTTAAGTGGAAGTCAGCAGCTCATACAAAGTACATGTACAGGTAAAAATGAATAAAAGTACCACAAATTGACAGGTGAGGAGAATGGGCTGGCTATGGCAACAATGGGATATTGTGTTGCTGTAGGTACTGCATGCTGACTCTGGCAGTGTGTGGTCGTGCATTATCCTGTTGAAACAGTAGTTCTGGATATTGTTGAATACATTCATAAACTGTGGGCAGGATCTCATCCATGCAGTGCTGGTTGGTCAGTGTCTCGTTCACCCGGATGAGGGATGTTCTCCCTATTGCTGTAATTACCCCCCTCATCATGACACTGCCTCCTGTGTAGCAGTCATGTTCAACCATACATCCTTCTATGAACCTCTCAGAAGGGGCTCATCAAACCCTTGTTCTTCCATTGTGGAAATCCTAGCAGAATCGGGATTCGTCTTACCATAGCATGATGTTCCTTTGATTTCTGGTCCAGGCTGTATGTTCCTCACACCACTGTACCCATTGTGGCGCCACCTTTTTAACCAATTGCCTGGAACACCCCATTATCCTGGCCACCTCCCACTCAGTGAGGCCAGCCTCCAACATCCCAATGATTCTGCCCCTGTCGAATTCAGACAGCTGCGAGTGACCCATATGCTGTTGCAGTGTGGAATAGGAGATATGCATATCAAGTTCCCGCCCGAACTACATACCTAATTGCCTAGTCTCACTTGGTGAGATATGCCGAGATACGGATCAGTACCTGTGAGGGACAAGCGGGATATTTCTAATATTTTGGAAATACAGAATACTTATTCAAGACATATGGACATTTTTCTTATATATGGCTCGGGAAGTACTAGAAGAATACCAGTTTGGAATTTGGAAACTTGAATTTCTCAAAAAATGCTAATTTTGGGAGAAATGAGCATATGGCCTGTCTGTGACCCGCACGTGCCCCTTGATCCCCAGGCCTCAAACCCGTGCTTTGTGGCAGGAAATTAATATGCATATTGTGTATTACATTGATCCAAGCAGTGGCATGGCCCCCTTATAAATCCCATAGGCACCCCAATAGCAGACACACTTTTTGCACCTCTCTGGCTGTTGTCTTGTTTTCAGGACAATTTTTATGTGTGTGACTAAGCTATCCTGTCGATGTTACATAATATTCCATGCAACACCCATATTTTCCATATAAAGGCATATTTAGAGGTGAGAGTTATAACATGAAAGGAGACGATTATGGCTCATAACTGTCGAGTGGCGAAGCCATGAGACAGTTGTAATAGCCATAATTGTCTCCTTTCATGGTATAACACATTTGTCATTGGCTGGTAAGAATGGTCTTTTGTGTTTAGGTCGGATCAGTGATTTCATGATTGAAAGCGTATTATCTGTCAGTTACGTAATCAAATTCTTACACACACGTGTGACAGTGTCATTTCACTTCTGAGTCACTTCATTCGTGATTTCGCTCAGGCGTTCAGGTAGTTCATGAATCTGCTAGCTGCCACAAAATGGAAGATGACGTGCCTCTAATTGAACTTAATAATATTGCAACTCGGCAATTATTTTTCCAAAGAAATGACGGCACCGGCAATACTGGGAGGTATGTTGGTTTTTATTTGTAGTGTTTTTACAATTTCACAATCAAAGTTTGCTTTGCGTTCATGATGCTACTGCATCAAGACTACTGACCCGGAGAAGTTTTGTGGCTGATGGTATAATGCGTGCTGGTACTTAAATGGAAAGTTTTTATCATGGAAATTCAGGTAAATCATTTCAAATTTTATTGTTAGACATTGAAAGGGTTAATTCGGAAAGAGTGAGTTATAGGTTTTACTTAATTTACTCTTTTTGTGGGCCCTTTTTGCGATTATTGAGGGTGAAGGTCAGCCCAAAAAAGATGCATTATCAAGTTTCATAATACATTCTTTTTCATAATCAATGGTTATGGGATATAATCAACACTTTTTGAGCCTTATGATTGGCTAATTCCTACAAGCCATATGACAAGGACCCATGTTAAACCAATGGGGATGCCATCTTTTTTCCCCCAGCAGTATGACCTGTGTCAGTTTTAAAAATAAATAGACATGTACTGTTGTGCATGTACAGGAAAACCTGCATGAGTAAACACCTGATCAGTAAAAGCTTTTTCTTGGCCCTATTTTTTATCTAGTGTATAAAGTAGAGTGGGTTTATACCTTGTCATAAGTAAAGCCACCATTTGTGAACTGAGTCTTATGAACAGTGAACACTTTCATGTATTTTGGTTCCAAATGTACAAATTTTAGAGATAGGGAATGTCCATATCAAAGAAAATGGCAAAAAAGTAAATAAAATTTTTTCTTGGGACATCAAATGTTCCTAGGGGAAAAGTTTAGATGTGTCCACAAGTATTTGCTTTGGAATGTGTATTGTGAACATACATAAATGATACACCAGATATACACAAGGGTCGAGATTAGGGGTTGCCTGCTAAACATCCGTTCTTGGCGGTCTACTACCCCCCCAGCGAACGTCTGCCTTTCTTTGACAGCGTCACTGTCTGGAAGCAGGCAGCGCCGTCCTGGCATCGCAGCCAGCGAGTGGCCAGGTGTGGGGATGCGCGCAGTGGATTGTGGGATAGTGACTCTGTGAGCGCCATTTTGTTTCTAGGCTATTACACGGCCCAGTGGGTATTGACCACACGCCGCTCAATTGACTGTTTGGGTTCACCTGCTGGGAAGGTGCGAACAACATAATGGGGGTAACGGGATGAACATCTCTGCTGTGCGATATCCAGCAGGGGTCACATTAAGGATTTTTCAGTGTGGGTCCGTTGGACCCATCTTTCTCCATTTTCAGGAAAAATAGTGGGTCCATGAACTGAATCTATGCGTCCAGTCTGAAATTGTGCAAACTGGACTTCATTTGATGTAATTTGATTAATTGATTTTATTTGGTATAATTAACATATATCACAATGATAAATATATAAAACATGCATGTAACTTAAGCCTAGAAACGAACATAACATAGGGTCCTTATGCTCACGTAGGTAACTCATTATTATAAAATTAAAGATTGAATAAAAAGTTACCAATATGCAAACTTGATGTAAAAGGGTCTAAAGTTGTTGACGGTACCAAGGATGGATTCAATCTACCCAGGAACCTGCTATTACGACTAAGTCTGTATAGCACATCCCTGGTCTACCAAAAAATTGGTTGTGAATGGGGCTTAAGCCCTAGCACGCTGCCACTGTGCCAGTATCTGGTGTTGTACACCGTGTGCCACCGGACAGTTTTTTTAACTCGCTTGCACAACAAGCGGCATGCTTGATTGAACATTCCTGGGCTCTGTTATTTTTGCAATTGATTCCACGTGACGAAATTGTCAGAAATTATATGATTTATATTTCTGTGCACTTTCTATTTCAATATACCTGAAAAATTTGATACCATAGGCGGTGTTAAGAGTCTGATCTTAATTGCGGTCACCAAGCAACACGGCAGGCCCACAAGCCGTGCAACACACAACTTCACAAGCGAGTGTACACAGCCTGTCACGGGCATGCACCCAGGCATGGTTTTCCACTACACATTTTTCCGGCCTTCGATCATAAATTTTTTAAATTCCTACAGATTTGTTCCATTCAAACATTTCAATGAAATCAAAACAACCAAATTTTGTTTCAAAAACACCAATAACCACGTGAACCAACGGAGACAGTGATGAACAACATCGTGTTACGCTGTTGGGCCGTCTAATGCAAAATTTCGCTTCGTTCACGTGTAACCTTGCGGTGACTAATCTGCGTATTTTCCTTGCCGTCCGTAATGAATTTTCACTCGTGCCTTTATCAGGGTCTAGATTTTTTCGATGGAACTCTTCTTGGTGAAAATGTGATTTGAAAATGTAACATCTTAGTCTAATAATCTTTGCGTGATACGACTTGTACCTTCCCAACATTGCGGACATGAGACAAGCACATGGGGAACAACGAATTTGATTGGACAGTGAGCGGCACGTGATCAAATCCACACAATGAGGAGCCTGGAAGTGCTCTCAGCATTTATAATGAGGTGAAGTGACGTCCATCCATTCCCATTCTGACAAATTTTTGGAGGGATACCCCATGAATATTTTTTCTTAGCAAATAAGAGAGCTTGTTACATAGAAAGACGAACATCAGAGGATTCCATCAGTATAATAAATAATCACGAGATTGATAATGGTCGATACAAAACACCGTGACCGCTTGGGGTAATTTTTGCAGTTGTATCTTTCAAAAATGCATCGCGTTTTTGTGCGCACGTCCATAGAGACGCAAAATGACAATGTTTTGTTAATTTCCAGGCGTCATTTCTTTATTTTTAGCGTCTATGACGCAGGACGCAAGCTTAATGTGACCCCTGATCCAGCAACTGTTCTGCCATGTACGGCAACTGTGTTACGCACTCATCTCAGTTGTAATTACTAAATTAGCTGCCTACGAACAGCGTCAGTGTCACGGGGAAAAAAGTAAAAAATGGATGAGAAAAAATTTCGGGAAGTTCTTGAGGATTGTTGGCAAGAGATGGAAGTAAATTATCCGGCGACCAAACACCCGGAGCAAGCATTATTTAATGCTATTGTTGAGAAGAAAGACACTTTTGTAATTTTACCAACAGGCAGTGGAAAAAGCCGAATATTCCAACTAATACCTGACCTGGTGAAACGGAAAATGCCTATTCCAGCCAAACCTGTGGTAATCTTAGTTTGCCCGCTCATAAGTCTTATGAAATCTCATCAGCAAGAATTTGTCGTCTTGTATTCTGGGTGAAGGTGACGACGGGAACATTTCCCGATCGCAATACACAGCACCCTGTTCCATTCTGACATCTTTTACTCCAGTAAGTCACAGATACACAAGCAGGTAAACTACGTTTGAGAAGGTGTCAATTGGATTACTCCCTTGGGTCCTCGACCTCGTGGAGTTATTTTGACCGCTGTGTGGGAAGTGACGTGTGGCTCGCATCTGATTGGACGACGCACAGCTCATTAATAATGAAGTAGGCAACTTTCACGATAAGCGAAGTACAATTCATTGGCCCAGCGGCGCCTGACAACGTTATCGCCAGATCTGCTAATTGCCTCTTGAAATGGTATTGCGACACGGCCGGGCAGACTTTCGCTGGGGGCCAACATAGTGTATCGCCCCAAGAAAGTCTGCTTAGGAGGCAAGATTAGGGGCAGCATTGGCAGCATTTGCTACCAACTTTTATGATCTGCTACCTATATTTGTTGTGCGGTAGCAAATGTTTGCTGCCAAAAATTTTGCAGGTCAAAAATCACAAATTCAGTTTCTGTCAGAGCACATAAATTTGCATGCTTAAATTCAATATTTTCGGGGCGGGGCATGCCTCCGCACACCTCAGGTGGGCACTCTCCAAGCCAAACCTTCCTGATTTGCTACTCTATTCTCATATTTGCTACCAAAAATTAAACTTGGTAGCAAACCCTTGCTGCTGGTTAAAATCGGTTAATTTCTACCCCTGTATACACAGTGACAACTTGTGCACTTTTAATGTAATGTTGACTACAGTAGTTTCTATAAAATGTGTGTGACACGTGCTTGTGTCCTGTTCATTCATGTCAACAACATTTCCCAGCCCTGTGATCACTGAGCACCTCCAGATAATGAACTTTTTGGCATGGTTGCCAGAGTGTTCACTGAACTCAGGTTTTATTGTATCACTGAACTTTGTCCAAAGGGGCAGTACTGTCTGAGTATCATGCATGTACCTATGACTTGTATCAAATTATATACTGACATCCCTGGTGGTACCAGTAACTTGTGTTAGGTATAGCAGTACTGCTCTGCTTGTACCATAATGATTTAAGGATATACGGCAAGTTAGCAGTGACTTTCACAATTACTGAATGTAACTTTGGATTAACATGTAAAGTGTGGTAAACTATACATTTTGAGAAAGCTAATAATTTAGCACAAATATCACCTCAACTTAATCAAGTCTGAACATACTGGACCATAATCTGCAGCAAAGTGAAGTTTATGTGTTAAATCAAAAAAGTGTGGCTCAGATTTTCCCATTTTTGTTCCATTTGGTCCCCAGATTTGATCAAAGTTGCCTTTGATGTGTCAGCTTTTCAACTTCAAACAGCTGTACATATATGAGAAACAACAACAAAGGTTCAAAATTTGAGACATGGTGGTTTTTTTTTTTTTTTTTTACATTTATTGGCTTTTCTATAATTTATCACTAATTTGATATTAAAATCTATTAAAATGTAGGAGTTGCGCCCAAATTTGTATCATGTAGCACTAATGATGTGCTGTAAGTTGCAATATTTTTCATCTAGCACTGTTGAAGTGGTTTTACATACAGCAAGGTTTCCCATGCAGTATCACTGATGAGCAATATTGTCCATCTGTCGCTGATGATTTTCTGTTTTCACAGAAAAACTGACAGAATTGTGGAATGAATCACCAAAAACAGAAAAGTTATTTTTTCATGGAATTTAACATACTGTGGTCAGATTTCCAAAGTAAATTAAATAAAATCAAATGAAGGAACAAATGAAGTAGAAATTTAGTACATTCTATCATTACAACAGTAAAATTCATCCCTAAAACTAGCCTCCTTGACTTATTCACAAGCATGGTATTAAGGTTTATCATGTGTGCTGCGATTAGTAATCTTGTTGCGAAACCTTTGCGATCAGTTTTCTTTCCATGGGAAGGAGCATCATGGTGTCTGCAAAACATGTATGAGTTAATATTGATACTGTATTGTCTGTATTATTGTACTTCCTCCTTAGTTAAGTGCTGTCCCTTTTCTAATTCTTAAGGAAAGGCCCTGGAATGAATGACTGAGGCTGCATCTATGTTATTCTGGCTTTGTACTAGGGTTTTCTGGGCATTATTCGAAGCCGGAAGTGAGGTTCCATGGTACTGGAAAATATCAATTTCACATTGTGTGGCAGTCAAGTGCAAGTTTTCCTGGTGAGGTAGACATATCTGAAAAAATAGAAAGGCTGTTGAAAAGATCTGGTAATGTTTGAAAGATAAAGAGTCAAAAATGGAAAATCATCAGCCCTACATGACTATTGATGTGCTTTTAGGTGCAGCAAAGTTTTCCATGTAACACTACTGGATTACTACAAGGTGTAGCAGTGTTGTCCTTGCAGTATTATTGATGTGCCTTCAGGTATAGCAGTAGTGTCCTTGCAGGTGTTTTGATGTGCTTTTAGTTGCAGCTGTATTATCCTTTCATCAGTATTACTTGTGTTTTTGTGTGCAATAAATATTGTTCTGCTCCCACTGGTGATGTGTGGAAACTGCATAACTGTCCTCAGTATACTAGCCATGTGCATCACTTCTGTGCTGGTACATATAGCAGTCACTACAGTGCTTTTGTGCTGGAACCATTGATCTTCATGTGACACTGTACCACTTTCATGCATGTGCCAGTAATGTCTTTAAGGAAATTCAGTGTTTTAGGAATTACAGTTGTGCTGTCTTGCTGTACCATTGATGTGTTACAGGCATTTCAATGCTCCTGTGCATTTACAAACTGCAATACTGATGTTGAGGCAAGTGCTGTAATGCTGATGTGCTGTATGGATTGCAATACCACCACACTCATATCAATGATGTGCATTAAGGCAATGTCCTACCTGGAAAAGTGACGCAACTTTTAGGCCAAGTTCATCGAAACAGATCTGCCTGACATAATAAACTGATATACTCAATTGGCAGCAAGTTTTGTGGAATCTGAGTGCACACAAAATGGAACTCAATGTTCTGAGTTGTTGAATAAACCACAAGTGTTCTGGGTCAAAATGTGAGTTATTTGGTAAAATTACGGATATTTAAAAAAAAAAAAAAAAAAAAAATTCAAAATGGTCAAATTTCTGCTATTATAACCTCCACATGTGTATTTACAAAAAAGTGTCAGGGATTTTTCATAAGTGCATTGGAAAATGGTTGTTTTTGTGAAATTGATAAAAGTTTGCTGAACTCTTCATTTTTGTTACATGTACACATTTAAAAGAGAACTGATCTTTTCTTAAAAAAACCGTGATACCTTTTTGCTCTAGAGAATTTGTAGAGTTAGTCAGTTTTTATTTGATTAAAATCAGAGAATTCGTTTTAGACTGGAACTAGAACTCCTAAATTTGAACATGTGATAGACAACATATATATCTAGCAAAATATCCCCAAATCTCAAAATGAACGAAATTATCCAATATCAGATCCACATTGCTTTTAGAACTGCAGTGCTGTTGCATTCTTTTCAGTGTTGTGCAAGAAGCACTGCAGTGATATCTTTATCTCCATAATTTGCATTATACACACTGCATTACAGCTGTCAAAGGCCACTATTAGAATTTAGTTCATTTACATCATAAGTGTTTTCACATGCACCATAACCCAGTATTTCCTGACCTGACGTAGTTTGTTATTGCAGAGAAATTCTGCCATGCTCTTTCTGTGGGAAATGTGATATATTGACAGTGAGGGTCAGCCAGGAATGAATGAATGAATGATCTTTATTGACATGAACTGTACATAGCACAGTACAGTCACAGACAAAAAAAAAGAAACATAAAAAGAAAAAGGGTAACATACAAATAAAATTAGACATTGTGAATTTACAAATCACAGGTGAACTGGAAATGGCCCAAAAGACCACCCACTGCAAAGGATTTCACTGGTTTTAAAGACAGCTTTTTTTAAGTCAAGTAGCCAACTTCAGCAGTAAAGGCCCACAGAGCTCTTTAAACACTTTGTGTGAATTCAAAGCAAATGTTAGTACACAAAATGATTTACAGTTGTATGGGAAGTACTTTTTGGTTAGGTTTTGTTTTGTGATGGCCATTATCAGACATCAACACATGTAGTGCATAAATACAATGCATGTACAGTTGTGTAACAAAGTCATGGCCTTTTGACAGAGCATCAGTATACAAAACCTGTTTCTTGGGACCACCTTTTTGGTAGGTTCACAGATGGGTTGTCAGGGCAGCTAACCTTCCATATGACAGCGTTGATAATCCTGATGTTGTGAAGGACCTACTTGTACAATATCACAAGATAAATGGTCTTTCAAGGCAAGTTTCACTGTGTATTCTGGTGTAGCTGATAGACAAATGAGCATTTATATCTGTGATGTCCTGTAGGGTGATAAGTCTCAGTTATTAGCCAGTGTGTTGCCATGTAAATGAAGAAACATGGGTCTGCCAGCTGGGTGTTCTAACTTTCATGACAGGTGTACATAGATCTCAGCTGTGTGTTATCACACTGAGATAAGCTGTGCAGATTAGCCTGACCTATGGGTTTGTTTAAGTGATCTTTGGACAGACTGAGTTATTGGTTACTCAGCCTGTCTTACAGCTTTGTACTCACAATCAAAATGTATATGATGTGGAAAAATAAAAATTATTCTTATCAGAAACAAAATAAATAAAAGTATGACCATTCAGCAAAACCATATGGAACTGTCTTTGTTATCAGACCAAAAGCCTGTTAATTTTACTAGCTGTGCATATGTGAAATGGTTGAACAGTGTTTGACCTGAATCCTGCTTTAAAGGCTAGGTCTGCAATTTTTCTCATGACTTTTTGACCACCAAAAATACTGTGCCAAGTTATGACTTATCTGTGCGTAAGATGCATTGAGCTCCATGTTTCAATGATAACTCTTGACTACTAAGTATTACAAAAGTTGTGACAGTAAATTATTATTAGAGATTCCAGATTCAAATGTATGAAACAAAGACCTTCAGTTTACAAGCACTCAGCAAGCCTCTAGCTGAAAAAAGGAATGATCCAGGTCGAAAACTTTCCATGGCATACTTTTGGTGTCCACAGCATGTTGAGGAAAGTTATTGACTGCCTATATTCTAGCAACGAAAGACATAATTATATCCCCGAAGGATCCAGGGGACATATTGGTTCTGTGATCATTATGTCTCCCGGTGTAAGCCAGGGGACATATTGTTTTAGTGCTGGTTTCTTCCGCTTCTTCTGCTTCTTGTTATGTCTGTGTGTGAACACAGACATATTGATTTACCCAATATTCTTTCTTTCTTTCTTTCTTTCTTTTTCTTTCTTTCTTTCTTTCTTTCTTTCTTTCTTTCTTTCTTTCTTTCTTTCTTTCTTTCTTTCTTTCTTTCTTTCTTTCTTTCTTTCTTTCTTTCTTTCTTTCTTTCCTATCTTTCTTCCCGCCAGATTTTTGTGTCATCTTAAACTCAGACACCGTGCAAGCTAGAAACTTTAAACTTTGCATGGCTATAGCACCTGCAGTGAAGTTTTGCATATCATTCTGAATAGTCAAGATTTTGAAAATTATGCAAATTAGGGCAATTAAAAAAATTCAATTGCTTTTGGCTTCCAAAGTATTCATCCGATTTTGATGATGTTGGACCCAAATTGTAGATATTGTCACACTGCACATTTTTGTAATTTACATGTGACCTCTGAAGGTCAAAGGTCAAGGTCATTTGTACGTTTGAAATATTCATGTAGCTATAACTCGATCACTTTAAATCCAATTTTGATCATGTTGGGCTCAAATTATAGATATTGTAACATTGCACATTTTTGTTACCACATGTCACCTCTAAAGGTCAAAGGTGAAGGTCATTCGGACCTATGAAATATTCATCCAGCCATAACTCGGTCAATTTTCATCCAATTTTAATCATGTTGAGTTCAAATTGTATATATTGTAACACTGCACATTGTTTAATGTATATGTGACCTTCAGAGGTCAAAGGTCAAGGTCATTGTGTAGTTTGAAATTTTCATCTAGCCATAACTCGGCCAATTGTCATCCAATTTTGAACATGTTGGACACAAATTGTAGCTACATGGGGGCACTTGTCTATGTGGGCAGGCGGGATGTTGCTGATATTTTGTAGTTGTGCAAATTTTTCACACACACAGACAGATTTGCTTTCAAGCAAATCTTTCTTTTCTAGTTGTTCAGGTTCTTCAACACTTGGTTTCCGTGCGATAAGTGTTGAAGAACTTGACAGAATTTGATGAAACGTGGTAGGATTATATATCTAGGCAAGACCTAGGTTGGGATTGTATTTGGATGACCTTGAGCGAATTCTCAAGGTCACAGGGTCACTTATGTGAAATTGGTTTCCGTTCGATAAGTCATGAAGAACTTGATGGAATTTGATGAAACTTGGTAGGATTATATATCTTGGCAAGACCTAGGTTGAGATTGTATTTGGATGACCTTGAGCGAATTCTCAAGGTCACAAGGTCAGTTATGTGAAATTGGTTTCCGTTCGATAAGTCATGAAGAACTTGATGGAATTTGATGAAACTTGGTAGGAATATTTATCAAGGCAAGACCTAGGTTGGGATCATATTTGGGTGACCTTGACTAAATTCTCAAGGTCACAGGGTCAGTTTTATGAAATAGGTTTCTGTGCTTCAAGTCTTGAAGAACTTGATGGAATTTGATGAAACTTGGAAGGATAATGCATCAAGGTGAGATCCACAATTGGATCATAGTTGGGTGACCCTGACGTAATTTTCAAGGTCACAGGGTCACTTAAATATGAAATTGGTTTCTGTGCGATAAGTCTTGAAGAACATGATGGAATTTTATGAAACTTGGTATGATAATGTATCAAGGTAAGACCTAGGTTGGGATTGTATTTGGGTGACCTTGACCGAATTCTCAAGGTCACAGGGTCATTAATGTGAAATTGTTTTTTGTGCTATAGGTCTTGAAGGACTGGATAGAATTTGATGAAACTTGGTAGGATTATATATCTGGGTAAGGCCTATGTTTGGTTATCAGTTGTATGACCTTGACCAAATTTTGAAGGTCACAGGGTCATTTATGTGAAATTGGTTTCTCTGCAATAAGTCTTGAAGAACTTGATGAAAATTGCTAGAGTAATGTATCTGGGTGAGAGCTAAAATAGGATTGTAATTTTCAAGCAAACTTGGTCATTTGTAATTTGTTATCACCTGTTGCTTATTCAGAGACGTAAGTGTTCCACCGAGAGACATTTGATTTTCTGTTGGAAAATCAGTCTGTTCTAGTTAATTAATTGTTTGATTAACAAAAGATCATTAGAAAACCCTCAGATGGCGTTACCACGGTAACTAAAAAAGTAATGCGTGTAGCTCCGCCAAATTTTGGTTAGTGATGCACCTTATGATGAAGCAGATCAAGTTCAAAAACTAGCTTCCTGTGATCATGAATTAATTAGTTAGTCAATCAAAGTTCGTTAGGCAACCTCCAGATCTGAAACATTAGGCAACCTCCAGAGGATATTACTGTGATAACTAAAACTATATTGCATGTAGCTCCACGAAATTTTTGTTAGTAATGCACCTTATGATGAAGCAGGTAAAAGTACGAAAACTAGCTTCCTGTGATCATTCATTAATTAGTTAATTAACAAAACATCATTCGGCAATATCTTGGTCCAAACGGCCATATCTTTGTACCTGTGACCCCCATTCATTTCAAATTTGGTTCAAGTAGTCTATAGACCCAAGGGATTTTTCTAAGGTGGTCAGTCTGTCCATCTGACTGACCATCTGTCTGTTTGCCCCCCTTGTCAAGATAACAGATTTCTGTCTTTTTCTCTAAAACTAATGGTCAGGTTGTCTTCAAACTTGGTGGGAACGTAACCTGTATACATGCTCACAAGATATTTATGAGTGATCCGGCTCGACTTTTTTTTTTTTTTTTTTTGAAATTGTTATGAATTTTTAAAATTCAGAATGATGGTAATAACAGCATGTTTTAACATGGCATATAGTACATGTACTATATACATGATGTATATAGTACATGCATATAATACTTCAGAACCCATTGGATTCAAATTTTATACAAAGACCTATGGGGGTTTTGTAGGGTCGTCAGTCTGTCCATCTGACTGGCCGTCTGTCTGTGCGCCCCCCCCCCCCCAGGCAAGATAACAGATTTTTGTTTTTTTGTTTTTCTCTAAAAGCAATGGTGAGATTCTCTTTAAACTTGGTGGGGATGTACCTGGTATGTATCCCCACAAGGTATGCATGGGTGGTTATGCTCTATTGATTTTTGGATTTTTTATGAATTTTTGAAACCCAAAATGATTGTTGAGAGCACATTTTAACATGGCATATAGTACATGTACTATATACATGATGTATATAGTACATGCATATAATATTTCCAAACCCATTAGTTTCAAATTTTATACAAATACCTGTGGGGGTTTTCTAGGGTTGTCACTCTGTCCATCTGACTGACCATCTATCTGTGCGTCCCCCTAGACAAGATAACAGATTTGTTTTGTTTTTTTTCTCTAAAAGCAATGGTGAGATTCTCTTCAAACTTGGTGGGGATGTACCTGGTATATATCTGCACAAGGTATGCATGAATGGTTATGCTCTATTGATTTTAGGATTTTTTTAATGAATTTTTGAAGCCCAAAATGATTGTTGAGAGCACATTTTTATCATGGGCATATAGTACATGTACTAGATTCATAATGTATACATATGTCTGGGCCATATCTTCTGAAATGTAAATGCTAGCCCATTGAAATTTATAGGGATGGTAGATATCAGGTAGGAAGTGTGCATAAGCATAAATTTGTTTGTATGTTGACGTTATTTTCTGTTTTTGACTTTTTCTCCTGAACCATTCACCTGTGCATGTATGTACTTTTCTCCAAAACCGTTGACCACAGCCACTTGAAACTTTGTAGGGATCTAGAGGGGGTGCATGAGTCTCTACCCTGTGTTTATAAATGGTCATGCTCCAGTGATTTTTGGATTTTTTTAATGGTGGTCTGTCAATGGAGGGATCTGTATTGGCATGATTCGAATGGCACCAAACCAAAATCAAGGTTAATTACCTTGGTTGGGAAAATACTTATGTTAACCTCTATTATGGTATTAACATGAAATCTGAGTGGTCCAATATGTCTGACATGTAAAATTATGATTATTAATATATAGTATATATATTTCAATATGGTTTGTTGAATATGGCACCAAAGCACAAGGCAATCATCGTCCTCTTGTTATTTTTTTAAAGAATTTTTTTTCCTTATTCATTGTCCCATGCCATTTTTGTGAACTATGTTGCATTAATATGGTGCATTGTACATCCTGTAGGGCCTGTGTTGCATTTATGTGTTCTCACTCACCCAGATTTGTTTGCATCTTAACCCTAGTGCTGCGGGGCCCGTGTTTATATGGGCCAAAACACAGGTTAAAAAAAAAAAAACAATAAGCAGTACTAGGGTTAATGCAGGCATCCATCCTTTGAAGGACCACTCCTAGGGCAGGTCAAAAAGTGGTCACATGGAGTAAGTGGCTTTGCAATAGAGATTCAGTAACATGGGAAAGATAGCAATAATATTGTGACAAAAGTTGGCTTTTAAAGATTATTTCTCAATTGGGAGACAGTGCACCATGCAGGGGATATATTTGTTGTTGCGCGCGACGATTATCTCTAGTTTGTAGAGTACACTGCTGAAGTAGTACAGAAACTTGAAGCTTGCAAGGTTAGAGTAATATGGTAAATTGTAAACAGAAGACATTTTGATTAGCAACAATTTGGTAGAGAAGAAGGGTTAAAATAGAAATGCCAACAGAACATGAGTCAAATATACCCGTCCTGTGGTAGGTGGAGTTTGTTGAGTGGAAACAGGTCAGCAGCTAACTGAGATCTATGTACTTCCTGGTATGCGCCAACGGCTTTTGTGTGTCAGTTTATGATTAAATTAATTCATTTCATTTGGAGTTTGGATCTGGGGTCAGATCTATTATCAAGACTAATGGGGACAGATGAAGTCTTTGTTTAAATTTCACACTGGTAAAAAAGAGCATAAGGGTATGTGGTGAGTGTTGGCTGGCTGAGGACAGAACAGGACCTGCCTACCATCATGCTGTTGACTTTGTGTCAAGTTCGTCTGGTAAACTTACCAGCAGTGCATTTTGAACCGGTCCATTATATGTGCTGGCTGCTTTACCTCCACCCCCCCCCCCCCTTCTCTTCTGCATGTAAATTAATGACTCATTTTATTTGCAAGTCGGAAAATGACAAGCTGGTAATTACATGCATGCAGACCAATAATTATGAGATCTCTTATCATTACACCAGAGTTGTGTGTGACACAGATAGGGCCAGGATTTGTGACATGTACCATTTTCTTCCCATGCACATTTATAACTATGTCAGTTAAATCTACCATAGCATCTGGTGCTCTATAAATGCATAAGGCCTCAGTGACAAGGTGGTTTAAACCCAGTATGGTTTCAAATAATAATGATAATAGTAATGTCCTGCTACCCAAGCCTGTTTGCCTGACCACCATCATGTCTGGTCACTTTATGGAGGGCAGTCCTAAGCTCACAATATAATGTGTATATATTTCCACCATGATGCATATATGTTAAATTAATGTGCAGAATTTCTTGAATTTGGTTCACTGATTGAAGTCTAGTGCTTCATATCATTGCAGCGATGGCCACTGTCCCTTGTCATCAGGAAAAGTCCTTGAAATGTACCTAAAAATTGTTGCCTCACAACAAGGAGGGTGGCCTCCTTGCTCACAAGCAGCCCCAAGCTCTGTGTTATGTGTACTCTGCTAGGTACTATAGAGATCACACCGAACTTGGTCTGTTTTGGAGGCGAGAAAATTTGACAATTTTGGCATTTGTCCTGCATCAGAATTTAGAATTTTCTTCTGTATTCTTGTTTTTTATTGTCTGTCCCAGAAGGATTTAATTTCTAATTCCTGAAATGGTATTTTGAATGTTGGCATCTCTGCATTGTCATACGTATGCATTTTTAAGCTCTGCTGAGGATAGGTCACAGAGCTTAAATGCAATCACTTGTCTGTCAGTCCATTCATCTGTAAATTTTTTGCTTGTAAATGGGATGCAGTCCACAGTTTTCAAGTTAGCCCCATATAAATTTCAAGACTTACTAAGTGCATAAAAATGTAGGTCAAGTTTGGTAGCAGTGGTACCACCTATAGTTTTATTTGATGCAAAGGGCAAAATTTTTAAATCTTGTGAACATTCTAGCATCTTTTATTTCTAGTGGATCTTCATGAAAATTTTGTGGAAGTGTGAATGAAATCAATACTTTGATTGCTTATGATGCTAGTGAAGTCCCATTAACCAGATGGCCATATAAGCAGGTTCCACCCTATATGTTCTTAAATTCATCTGTTTACATGACAACAGAGATACTGAGTCTGGACCACTTTTTAGCTCTGCTGACCAAAGATCGCCAACATGTGTTTTAACATGTAAAAGTCCATATCTTGAAAAGTGGTTGGATTGACTTGCCAAATTATAGGACATATAGACCATTATAGACCATATCCAGTGCCAGTATCTTATGTAGTATCAGTGACTTTGACCTATTTTTGTGAGGTCAAATTTGAATGTACAATTAATGCTATGTCAGAATTTTTGGTGTAAATTGGAAGAGCTGACTTCTGGGTCTTGTGTCAAACACATCTTTTTATTTTAGCTTAGTGAAGTTATAAATGAATGATTGAGTCACAAGCCAATATCCCGTTAGAGATATTGGCTTGTGACTCAATCATTTATTTATAACTTTAAGGGAGGATTTGTGGATGTACCATATCACGTGATCTTATAACCATTTGGTGCGCTTTTCATTTCACTATCACGGATGTTACCATGAAGATGCCTTCATGCAGATTTGTTATATACTTCCAGGCCATATCAAACCCCAGAAACAATGACCACCAGGAGCGAGCATGGGATGCAGTCTGCCCTCTGGTGTCACAGCTCAAGACATATTACGAGTTCTCACTTGCATTAGGTATGTATTACAGTGCCCCCCCACATGTCACAGCTCCAGACATGCCAGAAGTTTGCACTTGATCTGAGTATATATGCCTGCTGTGTCACCTGTGTTACATACACATTACAGTGCCTCTAGTATTATTGCTTCAGAAGGAAGTTTGACTTCGGTGTGGGTATTTGCTGTTTTGCAGTGCCCCCTGGTGTCACATTTGAGGAGAAATTATGAGTTTTGTCTTATAACAGTTATCATTAAAGTAGACCTTAGTGTTACATCACAGGAGGTATTGCCAGTTTCTTGCATGCACATCTGTTGCAAGGTCCCCTCGTGTCATAGTTCCAAGAGAAGAGTGTGTGCTGACTTACAGTAGTTAACCTGTATCAGTGCCCCCTACTGTCATGGTTCAATTGAGCAGAATGGGTGCATCCAATGTCTTTCTCTGTCTTATGTATAGGTATCTGGCACACTGTACATTCTGGGCAAGGTAAGGGTGAGAGGTTCAGATGTACCTGAGCAAACTGTGGTCACTTCGTACAAAATGTCTGCCAGGACTTCTTTTAAAGTATTCTGGCAATCAGTCTCTGAGTAGGCACAATGTTCATCCCCATGTTTACATGATTTATTGTGAATGGTGCATGTGGGAAGACAGATGAGGTCAGAACTTCCACAATCTCCTTTGAGAACATTACCAGAGTATATGTTCTCTATGCTTTGAGCATGGGAGCTCTGCCTGAAGTGTCCAGACTTGTGCAGTGTTGGCAGTACTGATGGCTACGCTTGATGCATGGAGTCTGCTCTGTCCTTGGCTTGGAGTAGGACATTAGAAGGGTAATCTGTTCTCATAACACTTCGGGATTCTCTTGACATTTTCTGCAAAATCTACATTTTTACTACAAATGCATTTGACTAGAAGTAAGTGGACAGTGTGGTCCTTGGACTTCTAGCTTGGACTAATCTTTTATGCAGATACAAGTGTGTATTTGGTGACTTAATGTACATTTTTATGCCCTCACCTGAAAAAAGGGGGGGGGGCATATAGATTTACCTTTGTCTATCCATCCGACAATAAAATTGTCAGATTTGTGTCACATGTATCTAAAAAAACATTTGTGGTACAACCAAAAAATTTTGTGGTGACATTTATCAATATATGACAGTTTTCACCTGGCATTTTATTTGTCTCTTGGAGTAATTATTCTGTGTTAATAAATAGGGTTGGGTATCATTACGAAGTTCTGTTATCATGATACTCTTCGGTACGGAGCCGTGTATCACAATACGTATCACGGTATATCATGAGAGTGTATGAAGTGATCACACTCTTTGAATTCACATTCAGCCGTCAATATCACAGCCTCTGTGCTGGTGTTTTGACAAATCATTCTGCTGTGTCTACATACACCAGCAATGAATTGATGATGTAGGCTGTGAAGTGGTGTATTGGCTGTTTATTTTCATACAAGGATGATTAAGTTTCTTCATATGAAATTCCATAATTATGGTAAAATTAAAGCTTTTGTATCGTATCATGAAAATTCGATACACAAGGAATGTATCACGATACTGTTCAGTACAAGGTTAGTATCGCGGTATTTGGGTATTTCGATATATCATCCCAACCGTACTAATTAGTCATTAGTTAACTTGGGGAAAATGTTAATTCGATGTTAGACTGGTCAGATTTGTGTCGCATGTAATCATAAAGTATTTGAGGTACACCTATGAAACTAGGTGGGAGCATTTATCAGTATATGGAGATGTGTACCTGGGGTTTTGTTTGTCTCTTGAAGTAATTATCCTCTGATAATAAATCATTAATTAGTGAAAATGTTGATTCTATGTTGGACTTGTCAGATTTGTGTCTCGCATATCTCAAGAAGTCTTATATATATATGGCTATAAAACCTTATAAAATAATTTATCAATATATGAAGATGTGCATCTGGGGTTCCGTTGGTCTCTTTGGTTAATACACTTCTATTTATTTTTCATTAATTAACTTAGTAAAAATATCTATTCAGTTAAAATGTTGGCTCATGTCAAACTTGTGTCATGTATTTCACAAAGTGTTTGAGTTACAGCTATGAAACTTGATACCAACATTAATCAATATGTGAATATGTACCCCTGTTGTTTTGTTTGTCTCTTGGATTAATTATCCTCTGTTGATAATCATTAATTATGCCCCCTTCCTACCAGAGGAGGGCCATATAGTAATTGCTTTTTCCCTGCATCGGTGTGTCCATGCGTCCGTCCATCTGGTTTTCGTGTCTGGGCTATGATTCACTTGTCTTTCAACTTAGACTAATGAAACTTTACACACAGGTGCATCTGGGTGTGTCATGTACCAAAAGTTGGTCACTAGGTTAAGTATTTGGGTCACAGTGACATTCTTGTAAAATCGTGTCTGGGCTATAATTCCTTTACTATTTCACGTAGTATCATGAAACTTCACATGCACATGTATCTTGACCGAAAGGTGTGTCATGAAAAAAGTAGGTTACTACCTCAAGTATCTGGTTCAGGGTGATACATTCATGTAAAACTAACTACATTACACTTCATGCCCAGGCTGTAATTCTGTTGTCGTTTGACTTAGAATCATGAAACTTTACACTCCTGTGTATCTGGACGCAAGAGTTGGTCAGGCGTAAAAGTAGATCACTAGGTCAAGTATCTGGGTCGCAGTGATAGCCTAATTATATTGACTACAGTCATTCCCAAATGAGATCTGTGATTAGCAAGGTTATAAATGAGGCGGGGGGGGGGGGGGGGTAGCATGGATCCAGCAATGTCTGATTGCCTTGTAATTAACTTAGTGAAAATGCCAATTCCAGGAAAATGACTATTGGTTCTTGTTTAACTTGTGCTGTGAGTAGCTCATGAAGTTTTTTAGGTATAGCCATGAAATTTGATAGGAAAATCAATCAATGTATATATAAATAGTTATAATTATTATCCATGTTTGAGATTTCACAATATGTTTAAAGACTTGCACTAATACAAGGCATGCATATTAATTTCCTGCCACAATTGCATACCTGGTTGTCTTAGTAACCATACTTTCACCTGGTGAGATACAGGCCACTGCCTGTTTGGGGAAGCATGCTATTACTGAGATTTCGGAAACAAAGAGTACGTTGTACAGGTAGATGGAACTTTATTCTCGTAACCAATTTAGGAAGCACCAAATGAATATGACTTAAGTATTTTTATATTTCCCTAAAAGACTACTTCTGTGAGAAAGGGGTATCTTGCCCTGCCTGTGACAGTGATATGCCCGTGTGCCCTCCGTGATTGACAGGCGTCAGCCCAATTAATATGCATGTCTCTTATTACATGCTACTCTTTCCAATGCCGATGGGGGCAATGACAGGTGGAGGCATGTGTGTCCTTTTGACACTTTTCTAGTTAGCCCTGTGTGTATATATTTACATATATATATATATTGTATTTGTGTCTTTTTGTCCAAAACCACTTCCTAGTAGTCATTACCCTATTCTGCAGTCCGAACTCTTTACTCTCCATAAGCTAACCTGTCCCTGTCTAACTCATATACATAGAAGTACTATTGTCCATATTGCACACGTTCCTCTGTAAAATTTTGACATAGGCTGTATTAGCCCAAATAAATTAAAGGGTCTTCAGCGGGTAACTACTCAACATGTTTCGGAGCCTTTTACCCGTACATGTCTCTCTGAGTAGTGGCTCCTTGTCTAAGCTAAATATTCAGCAAAGACAACCCACATAATAATGAATAAATATGAACGTGGCAATTGATGAATTAGCTAAATGTGTGAAGTTTTGCTTATAAATGCAGAGCTTCATATCAAAGAAGAATACCCGTCCAACAAACCATAATTACCAAACTTGCATAGTACAGGTTCAGATAAGAACAATTTGACACAGAGACACACACACATATTATATATATATATATATATATATATATATATATATATATATATATATATATATATATATATATATATATATATATAATATAATATGTGTCTCTGTGTGTGTGTGTGTGTGTGTGCGCGCGCACGCGCACCAAGTACAAGTTTTCACTGGAGTGACCAAAAAGCTTATCCTGTTGGTGATATGTTAGGTAAATATTAATGGTGACTGGAATTTAAATGTGAGACAAGCTTGGCAAGTAATCTTTGTCCAAATGTCCAGAAGCAAGTATTCTTTCTCCAAATGTCCAGATGCAAGAAATATCATGTATGTAATGCCGCCATGCTGGAGGTTATATAGTAAGCAGTACAGTAATTAGGTTTTCCATGAAAAGGTTGGGAACTAAGAACTTCATTGGTCTCCATGGCTATACCACTGACGGTGTTCCCTACTGAACTTAAAGAAATACATATATAGTTGATAAAACCTCATTATTATTGCTTGCATTGTATTTGTGCTTCACCAATTTAAAAGTAGTTAAATGCTTGGAGGAAGATCATGTTTTCAAGTTGATAATCCTGGGTATCCAGGTTGACCAGCTACCATAGTTACAAGTACAGCAGCACAGCCAAGCTGTGTGTGTCCTTGGGCACCAGCGGCTACCCTGATGTATCATTGTACTTATAATGAGGGCCACCTGTTAGGCAGTGTCAGACTAGCCACTGGCTGTTCCAGCCATTACCTTACTTAGGCTTTGTCTTGACAGCATGTAGACTCACCTGGGTCAGTCCTAGTGGGGATGCTGATATTTGTTGGAGGTAACCAACCAGCAGTGTCACAAATCAGCTCTGTCAAAGGCAAATAAAAAGAAAAGTACATTGGAAAATATGTGGCCTTGATGTGCATGTAAAAATGTTGCCCATTGATCTATGGCTAGACTTTAGGTTGAATGATAAATTGCAATGGTATGTGTAATATTTCTTTCTTGTTTTCAGAACAAATAGTTCCGTCGTTATTCAAAGAGTTATGTTCCAATGACATGACACCCAGGCAGCATTTGGAAACACAGCAGGCCTTATTCAAACAGGTGGCAGAAATCCTCGACTTCACGTTGAAGTTTGATGATCTCAAGGTAAGTCAGGGGGGTCATTTTAAAGAACAACATTGACAGTCTGGTTGTGCATTTTTTCTGTCCAAATGGTGTATGTGTAATAGCCAGTAATAACGACAACTATTGACATGCTTATCCTAAAACAGATGCACAAACCATCTCCAAACATTTAAAAGAAAAAGAAGGAGAAACATATAAGTAATCTGTTTGTAACTGAATATTTCAGAACAAATGTCATGGTGTACTGGCTTTTGGTTTGGTTTAAAGATATTTTATTCAACTAAAGTACATCGTTCTTGTTACAAACATAAATTTAACAATTGGGAAAGAGGGCTCAGCCCTAAATTAATCCCTCTCGTGAGAAACGACAAGTATGGACAGGACAGCACAAGACATACATGGGAACATGCTGCAGGTGACAACACCCAGACAAGACAGACAGGGGGGCTACACCAGTAATATGTTTTAACCCATGTAACCCATACAAGTGACTGCTGTGAAGCTTAAATGACAAGTTATATATATACCTCCGTCCTTATGTTGACGGTTTATTCATACTGAGGTCTTTAACTTGATGGGATGTTCATGTGAACTCTTCACTGACCATGCAGCAACATGAGTTAACTGCTGAGAGCTGAATGAAGGGCAGGCTACAGAGCTGAGTGCACACAAACGCAGCACTGCCACCATCACGCACAGGCTAGGTAAACTAAACGAAATCAGCCAATACCCACAGTACTGAAGCGCCCGGTGGCATGTACATGTTCATGTACAGCCAAAAAATATGATAGTGTTTTTGGAAAAAGAACATTGCAGCGAACTGTATAGCAAAGTATGTAAAGTGAAAGAAGCAAAAGGAGCAATTGTGGTATGTTACTGGGAACGAGGTACTGTAAACATGGGACATGAGAAGAAGAAATGCCAAGTATCCTCTCGTGGTGAACCACAGGAGCATTCAGGAGTCTCCTTTACTCCAGTAGTAAAAAGATGCGAATTTAAAGGACTAGCATCTAAGGGCAGGAGCGTGTGTTGGAGAGCTAGAACTCTATTTCCAATGTTATACAATTCACGAAACTTAGTAGGACGTATTATTTGTTTAGCAATCTTCGATTTAAAAATCTGGATAGATGCCGAGTTTCAAATATCCAGAGGCAGCTGATTCCAAAGTCGAATAGCTAATGGAAAATAAGATTCATCAAACAATTCTGTCCAGGCCCTAAAATGGGGAAGATCGAATTGTTGTCTAGTGTCGTATGTTTGAAAATCGGTCATATTTTTAATAATACAGCATAGAGATTCCAGCACAAGCCTGTTCACCAATTTATACATAAAAGTTAGTTTTGCTGCTTCCCTGCGTTCAGCCAAAGTCAGCCAGCCAATTTCTTCATAGAGCTTAGCGTTGCTTGTCCCATGCATTGCACCAGTTACAATATGGGCTGCATTCAATTGAACATTTTCAAGCTTTTCTTCGTCAGACCGGTTTTTGATGTGCAAACTCAAACTTGTGCCGAGTGGAATCACTTGAAAACATGCTCATAACTTTTTTCTTTGAAAGGAATACGATCAAATCATGAGTGTCAACTTTAAGAGAAATTTCCACTAAAGAAATGGCTTAACAAGTGTATATGACTAAAGAATTTTTAAATGAATTATTAATTAAAGGCCATGACAGAATCTTTGCTAATTTTTTATACCTATACTCTCAATTTGGCTGCAGATTTTAATATATTTTCAATTCTGGATGTGATCTTTTAAAGTCTAGATCTGTCCTTGTGTCAACCCTCATGGGCATTTGCTTTATGTCTCTGCACCCCCACACACCCTGCCCTGCCCATTTCGGAGTAGAATGCACATTGAATGCTGATTAGCATGGAGATGTATTGGCATTTGCAAGTCAGCATTTCTCATTGCAAATATATCTTCCAGGCTTGTTATTATGTCCCGAGCAAAATTGGTTGTGCAATTTTCTGAGTAGCTAACAAATTGCTCACAATTTTATGGCAATGTGTGCCAGCTTTATTTTGACCATTATAAGCAGAGACCATGCTGTGAATACACATGTTTATTTCTTCATATTTGCAGATGTTAAAAGACAAAAACAAACTTAGTTCACCCAGGCACTCACAATTTATCAGGGTGAAAAACAGAAAGGTGTGTAAAGAATGTTCATGTTTTCTTGTAGATGACAAATCCAGCTATACAGAATGACTTTAGCTACTACCGGCGGACACTGAGTCGCATGAAGATGACAACAGATGTAAGTAGGCCTGTGAAGTACAGACATCCATACCCAACTGACAGTATCAGGTCATTGTGCTCACATACTGTCCAAAAGTTTTATACAAACTCAACTATATTATATGTATGGAATACATTTCTTTCATTGTTTGCATTCAGTTATGCTCCTGAGAGAATTTATGAATGTTTACCTGTTTTCAAGATTTTGATTGCAAATTGTGCACTTTATTTTTCATCAGCATATTGAGTACAGATTTATTCCTTTTTTCTCCACCTTTGAAGTCTTTTAGCACCAAGTCACAGCATTCAGGTATTCAAATGTTCATGATAAAAAATTCCCAAAATGCAACAAGTTTCCCAGAACTAGACATAAAGTATGGACTGCTGCCACTCTTTAATTTTACTGAGAAATGTAATATGGTGTATTTCCACTTTTTTAGTCTTCAACAGATTGACTACAAAGTCATTGCATAACAGTGTATTTTAATTGTGCAGTATGTTAACAGTGCACATGTAATAGTAATCACAATGAAACTGCTCATCTGAAGTATCCAGAAGATTCCAAATTCAAATTTCTCATCATTTATTAAAAAATAAAAAAATAAAATAAAAAAAAAACTTTCACTGAAGTAGCAACATGCCTAAATTGAAAAAAAAAAGGTGCAGGTCCTTAGCTTTCCTGAAGTTATTTAGATACATTGTAGCCAAAGCATGCCAACAAAGAACTGCTGGCTCAAGTCTCCAACTGAACCCTGAAAGGATTGTCAGAATAGTCTTCATTCAGTTTAGGATACATGTAATGAGAATATTGTTCCTTCAATTTATAATTCTCAGACAACATTATGTACTATGGTATGTTTTTACTTTGTATTTGTAGGAATTTGTTGACCATGATTTTGATGTCACAAACGAGATGGCCAACCGGATGTCACTTTTCTATGCACATGCGACGCCAATGCTGAAAACACTAAGTGACACCACTAGCAAATTTGTCTCTGAGGTGAGCATCTTTGTTGTTCATGAATAACTGTAGTGCTTTGCATTACTCAAATTCACAGAATTTCAGGATCACAGCATTGTATCTGTGTTGCTGAACCATAAAATGGTAACAACAGTGATAATGATAGCCTCTACAGTGCTGCTTCTTGACAAAAGGGGCGGTGGGGTCCACATTGTAAAAGTAGCACTTGGGCTTACAGATTTGGGTTTAAGTTTCTCTTTGTTATCCCTTGCCCATGAAGTGGGGGAGATGTGATAATGGGCACCGTTCGTGTGTCTGTCTGTCCTTGTGTCCGTCCGAAACAAATTTTGTCTGGGCCATATCTTCTAAACTATTAAATGCTAGCCCTTCAAAATTTGTAGAGTTGGTAGATCATAGATAGTACATGTACATGGGTAGTTTTGTGTGCCTAATTGCTGACAATTGATTATTTTAAAAAGTTCATTAGGCAACCTCCAGATCAGAAGCCATTTTGTCTTGGCCATATCTTTCGAACTATAAGTGCTAGCCCTTTCAAATTTTCAGTGTTGGTGGATCTTAGGTGGGAAGTGTGCATAGGATTAAATTTATTCAGCTGATTACTTTTCTTTTACTAATTAATTTACAAAGATGGTTAAGCATCTCAAAATCACCTACATCCAAAACAAATTTTGTCCAGGCCATATCTTCTAAACTATAAATGTTAGCCCTCTGAAATTTGTAGACTTAGTAGATCATAGGTGGTAGGGGTGCATGGGCATTGTTTTGTGTGCTTAATTGTTTACATTAATGAATTTACCAAAATTTCATTAGGCAACCTCCAGATCTGAAACGATTTTGTCTGGGCCATACTATTGGAACTATAAATGGTAGCCCTTTCAATTTTTTCAGGTTTGGTAGATCTTAGGTAGGAGGTGTGCATAGGATTAAATTTATTCGGATGATTACTTTCTTTTACTAATCAATTAATTAACAAAGATTGTTAAGCACCTCAAAATCATCTGCATAATTTTGTCCATGCAGTATTTTCCTCACTATAAATGCTAGCCCTTTGAAATTTGTAGGGATGGTAAATCTAAGGTAGTAGGTGTGAAGAGGCATTGTTTTGTGTGCCGAATTACTTTCATGAATTAATTAATCAACAAAGTTCATTAAGCAGCCTCCAGATCTGAAAAATTTTTGTGCATGTCACATCTTTAGAACTAAAAATGCTAGCCCTTTGAAATTTGCATGGTTGGTAGATTTTAGGTAGGAGGTGTGCGTAAGCATGAATTTGTTTGGCTGATTACTTTCACTAGTTAATTAATTAACACAGATCATTAAGCAGCTCAAAATCACCTGCATAGTTTGTCCACACATTTTCTTGGAAAGTGTGACAAATGACCCTTCAAAATTTGCAATGTTGGTACTTCTTATATTGAAGAAGTGCATCTGCATAGTCTTACATAGCCTATATCCTGCATGATTAATTAAATAATGAAGATCAATAAGCTTCAAGATCACAGGGCTTTTCAAATAGAATTCTGTTCTATGCAATATCTACAGAAGGGTTTAATGGAAGTTCATTAAACACGGTCACAACATGTTTCAAGGTAGGACCTCACTTTGGAATCCCAAAAGGTAACCATCAGGTTGAAGGTCAAGGTCACAGAGCCCCACAAAGAAAATTTGTTTCTGTGCAGTGTCTCCATTATTAATGTGAATTCCTTTAGTTTTGCGGTGTTTTTATTTTCGCATATTTCGCTGATGCTTCAAAACCACAAAAATAAGAACCCAGTGTTTCCGCTAGGAATTTTTTTCAGGTGGTTATAAGAAGAGAAATTCAGGGTAGAAAACTAGATTTTTATCAATTTTATATGTAATTAAACAAGGCTTGTGACCCATGAGAATTTTCTCAGAGGGTATTTCAGGTTTTGAAAGGGTAATATACCCCCATTTGTGGGTTACTGGAAACACTGAGAACCCCGTATAAAAGATTTTTAACATGGCATTAACAGGAATTATAACCAAAAAAATGAATTTAAAGCTTCAGTGAAAGGTCAAATATGCAAAAACCATGAAAATTAAAACCTGTGAAAACAAATGTATTCACAATATTTCATAGAATTTAATGAAACTTAGCAAATGTATCCAGGTAGGACTTTACTTGGCATTGCTCATGAGTGACCTTGAGGTCAAATGTCAAGGTCATGCAACTGTACATCATGTTTATTTAACACCATGATTATTATGGGCAGAGGATATGGCTAGTGTCAGCAGCTACTTGTATTAGATAGAAGTAATGGGAAGACCCCTTCAGGGGGAGCCAAAAGACAATAGTGCTACGTCAGAATCCCCCTTGTAAGTAGAGGTGTTATAAAAATGGAGCTTTGTGCAGCTTATCTTCATCCTCGTCATTGACACCATCATGTGTGGGGGCAACTCAAAATGTTTCTTTGATACATGTAGTCTGGTCCAGTTAGACTGACAATCAGGGAAGGCAAGGAAAGTCTAAAAAGAACTTGCCCAGATGACAAAAGCATTGGCAACAATTCGACAAGCTGTATATATTAGAACTGTCATCTTTAGTTTGTACTATGTTGTGCTCTAGAATGTATGTGTTTCTGCAACTTTGACTTCTCTCTTTAAATAACAGTTTAAACATTTTCACAAAAGATGTTTCATGTGGCTTATGTTTACTTTTACTTTTTATCTGAAATGAGATACCTGTTTATATATAATTTAGACTTTTCTAAGTAATATATATGTCTGTGTGCCAACACAGACATATTGTTCTTTCTTTCTTTCTTTTCTTTCTTTCTTGCTTGCTTGCTTGCTTGCTTGCTTGCTTGGCAGGCAGATTTGTCCGACATCTCATTTGAAAAGGATTACATGTAGAAACTCCAAGTTCGATCATAGCAAGGCAAAGGTCATCTTAAATGTCAAGGTCATGACAAGGTCAAAGGTCATTTCAAGTTCAAAGGCCACTTTCGATGATGGCTTTCTTCTAGCCGTAACTTTGTCAATTTTTATCCAATTTTGATCGTGTTGGGCTCAAACTCTAGCTATTGTAACACTGCACATTTTTAAAACTTAATGTGACCTCTAAAGGTCAAAGGTCTAGGTCATTTGGACCTTTGGAAGTTTCATCCAGTCATAACTTGGCCAATTCCTTCCAATTCTAATCATATTGGACTCAAATTGTAGGTATTGCAACACTGCACATTTTTATAACAACATGTAACCTCAAAAGGGTCATTTTGCCCTTTGAAAAATTCATCTTGCCATAACTTGGTCAATTTTCATCCAATTTGGTTCATGTTAGGCTTAAATTGTGGGTGTTGTAACACTGTTCAATTTACATGTGACTTATAAAGGTCAAAGGTCAAGGTCATTTGGACTTTGAAATTTGCATCCAGCCATAAGCTTGATGTAATGTGAAGTACCAAAGGATAAAAGTTGTAGCATTTAATATTTACAACTTTTGAAGGCACACAGACTGATTTGCTTTGAAGCAAATCTTCTTTTCTAGTTGTATGTAACATTGGTAGATGCACTTCTCCTAAGGGTATTATCATAATGCTGTCTGGGAACAACTGTTGTCAGTTTGATCAATTATGAACAGAAAGACCTATCCCAACCAAAGTTGGTGCATGAAGCCCTCTTAAGAAGCATTCAGACAGGAATGCATATTACTGACCTAGATTATGTGTTAATGTCAGAGTCACCTTTGTCAATTTCATGCTGTGTTTGCTGACACTGTGATAGCTTGAGAATGGAAAGATCTACAACAATCAAATTTGATGTGTGATCCTTTTTGTGTGCTTGAACAGGACTGTATAAGCATGACCTTGACCTTGACCTTGTTACAAGGTCACAGGGATCAAATGTTATTTTCATGATTTGTTTAGTGTCACTGCAACAACTTAAAATGGCAGGAGCCACCCCAACCAAATTTGGTGTTTGGGTCCTGTTCATGGAGTACTTGCATGAAATAGCAAATAAGTGATGCTGATCATTCTGTAATTGTGTCCATATTGTTAACCATGTTTACAACTGGTGCAAAGTACAGATATAGACATGTTCTGAGCATATACATATGTTCCTGATTTTTATTGAGTAATTGGATGGGGCAACAAATTTGATATTAAAAGTTGTGCATGTTGGAAATACAAATTTGGGGATCAATAGGCCTACCACTGAAGTTATTTGACATTTGTTCCTGATCCAAGTTTCTTATTCATTATCCTGTGTATGCTTGCAGAACAAAGACTTGCCAGTAGAAAATACCACAGACTGTCTCAGTACCATGGCTAGCATATGTCGAGTCATGATAGAAAATCCGTAAGTATATCTGTTTGTTGATTATTGCTATGCCCCATGTTTCCTGGTGTTACCACACTGTTTTGAAAAAAACATCACATTCTCATTTACATTAGAATTAAAATGTACACATGCAAGTGTATGGTCCAGTTCCTTTTCCATAAGCTTTGTGACTTCCGTACTTTGTGTTTGAGTCAGTCACAAAAGACTTTGCTGTTCAAGATGTATTGAATTTTTGTATCTGGGAGCACAATACAAAATATTAACAATTTAGTCAGATGAAAAATGGTACTGGACATGAAAAAAAAAAAAACAGTGGAAGGTGTAAACACCAAGGTAGGAATCGTGTGAGAAATGTTGGTACACTGTACACACATACTAACAACAAGTCAGTTACACCTCAGCAGGAAGCATGTAGGAATAACAGAAAATTAAATTCAGCAAATTTATTTGCAGTATTTCTGTTAACATATCAGCTTTTCTTGTATAAAACTCACCTTTCCGCATATTCCAAAACAAAGTTGTAGCACAAAAATTTTGCATTTAAAAGTACATGTATGTGGAAACCTTGAAAGAAATATTCTGTGTGGGGTGCAATTCCTTGCAAAGTATTTAGCTTGTACTGTATCATATAGAGCCAGTGAGTGAATATTTATTATGACCTCAGTGGAAACCTGATATATCTTCAGAAAAACTAATAGTCCAGTGCAGATACTTGTCATCAAACCGATTTTTGACAGTATCTCATAAACATGGATCCCGACGAGAGGAAACCTCTTTGAAACTGACCAAGTCTTTAATGTTAAAATAGTGCTTGCAACACCACAACTCTTGCCCTGTCGTCATTGCTGATATTGATATGAAAAAAGATACAAGTCAAGGTGCAGGAATTTGAACATTTGTGCATGTAGTGAATACCAGACAACAGGGAAATCATCAAACATTGCAAAGTGTGAAGAAAATGTGGATCATCACCATTCTAGTACAGTAGTAACAGGGCTCTGCAATTTGCATGTTCACAAGCCCAGGACAAGTCAAATTTGAATCAGGACAAGTTGACACATTCAAATTACTAGCTCTGGGGACAACCAGAAATTTGAATTTTCTAAATAGGATGGACAAACAAATTGAAACAGGGAGCTAGTAAGATCCCAGAACTGCTAGCCGTAATAGCTATTGGAGATAAAAAGAGTTGTAGAGCCCTGAGTACCTGCTGTATGTGGCCACCCTTTCTGCCACAGAAAGTGGCCACATACAGCAGGTGACCTGTCACCACAGGTAAATTAGTGTTTCTGCATGTCCTGGAACACATTGGAAGCTGTGAATCAAGATACCTATTGTATCATGGCCAAGATGTACCATTTTGCTCATCCTAACAATAAATCAGTTTGTAAAATTTCTGTTATGTTAAAAAAAAATAGATAGGCCTACTATACAGACCACTGATGACAAGTGCACAAAACACAGTGACAATGACAGCACTTGTTCTTTGGCAGTTGACCTGGAGAATCTGAATTTGTGTGTTCTAAATTGTCATTCAGTAAAGTTTTATTTCTTGCAATATTTGATATGATGGGCTGTGATAATGAGGGCGCTCTCATCATTACTTCAAAATATCTTTTCCATGTTTTTGCACCATAAATCACAAATGTCTTTTGTATGGGGTGTGCAGCAGGCAGTGTTTTATATAGCAGGTTACCTTCCTTGATATCGTCAATTAAAATAGCTGCACTCACATCTGCACACCTTTGTGAAGCTCATCCTGCACTGACAGAAGCTGCAATCTTTCATGCCCTGTGAATCCTATATTAAAATATATGCAACATTTTTACATACATGAATCTTGCCAGGGTGTACTGTGATAGGAGAAACCTGTTTAGCTGCCTACAACTTCTTTACAAACACATTGACAGCTGCCTGTGCTGTGTCAGTGGTTTATGTCACCAGTGGATCTATTTCAGAAGTGAAGTAATGAGTTGACCAATTTTACTAATACTTGTTATTTAAGGGGCCGTCTGTCAAGCTACTTTGCGGTATAAATTCGAGAAAATCAAGAATTTTTCTTTTTCCCCCACAGAAAAGGGAAGATTAGGTTCCAATCTACAATATGGCCAAATGTTGAGTTTGAAAAATGTTAATTTTTACGAGAATTTTGGAGCTAAAGAAATTATGGTTTTTCACCAAACACCCACATGGTTTTGAATTTACAACAGAAAGTAAATGAGCTGTCGGTCAGACTTAAGTCTGCCAGGCGATGGGAAGTGATCAAGCTGCACATTGGTTGCCGAGAACAACAGGTCAGTGGGCTAGGGAGAGAACAATGGACCAGTGGGCTAGGGAGAGAACAACGGGCACTCCTAATCTGTTATTCTAGTGACAGAAACCAGCTATTGGGAAACCACATTTTTGTGATCTTCTCCCGGAAAAACTTCAAAGGTTTCTTTTTAAACATACATTTAAAAGATATATATTTTCATGACGACACATCAAAAGTATAGTATTATTATAAGAGTACTTCTCACAAGACAAGTATCGATCAGAGGGAGTGAGTACATTTTCCACAATGGCCAGTTTACTGCTTCGAGAGAGCCAATTAGACCTAAATCACATATTCTCACAATTCTAATTTTCCTCCCACTTTTCAGAGGTTTTCAAGAGATTGTTCGTAAGTAGTTTAACAGATTTTGATGAAATAAAAAGCTATTGAAAATATACATTCTTGCCTAGGAGTGGTATGCGGTGTTTGTAGAATTTTTTCTTGTTGAATTACGCAATCTTCATCCAGTATAGTGGAAGAGCTGGCTTCCAGCTGATACCTTAGTACAATTTACCTCATAACACCTCTAGTCAACTTTATGGTTGTAAAAACTGTATTACTATTTACCTGTTTATACCAGTGTCAGTATGGTGGAATAGTGTATGAAGCTTTTAAGGGTATATATCAGGTTACGCGTGAGTCTTACAAACGACTTAATAAAAATCTGAAAATATGCTAAAAGTACCATAAACTATATATTTCCTGAAAGCTAACAAATCTGGGAATAAGTTGATAGCATTTTCATTTTTACCAGTTCTTCTGTGTTGACACAACAATCAGGTAAAGTGATCATAAAAAAATCACACAATTGTTAAATCTACTTTTTTTATTTTGAGCTTGAGCATGTACATTTCTGTTGCAAAAGCTAGCAGACATTATTTTCTACACAAACGTGTCTCACTTTTTTCATTGTTTGCGCTATTGTGGAGATACTGACGTTTAAAGTTGCAAAGATGACATTCCATTCTTACATCAAAGGTTTTGACTTTTGGCTCGCTGTGGAGGGAAAACCACTCAACATAGAAAAAATCTGAGACACAGTTTTAAAGATTACATTCTTGTAAACAGTTTGCCACAAACCCCAGGTCTTTATGAGCAAAACTGACGAAGTTGATTTCACAAGAAGTTGAGAAATTAAGGCCAGGAATGATGCCGAGAAAAACGCTTTCAAAGCAAATGCCGACTTCAATAGGACTTACACTATTCTTTGGGCCTTTGATCGCAATGACACCTTGGTATTCCGTTACGCACTCCTACCTGTTGAGTAAATGGACAAGTTTGGAGCATCAAACTTCAAAGAATGCTTTATTTTAGAGGTTTTGCATCCAAAAATGTTATAATCGTGCTCATCTGTCACTTTGGATTCCATGTTGGGGTGTCTCAAGTTTACCCTGATTGGCCGACAAATGACTGACAGGTGGTTACGGGGCAACCGGGTTCTACGATGTTTGCCATCTTGCGTGGGGCCCAATATAGGTGTCAGTAAATCGGAACTTCAGTCTCAGTTCAGAAAGCTTCTATCAAGTTCAGAGGATCGTTGCTTACATTTGTGTGATTAGAAAGTGCAATTGCAAAGATGCCGAGAAAGAAAAAACCTTGGGGCAGACCGATGCCCGTGTCAGTTGCAAGTGAACTCAAAGCGTCTGATCTAGGATCATACTACAGTCAGTTCCCTCCAGTGGAGACGACCCTGCAACCCAACGTGAGCCTCACGGAGACCCCGGGCGAGTCTGGCATTGCATGGTCAGGGTCGAACGAAGTCGCGGCCAAGGTCACGGATACTGATTTGGTGAACACCACAACATCCACAAGCCAACCCGGTCTGGACCAACGCTTTTGCAGTGCTAGTGCCCAGAAACTCGGAGACTTTGTGGTCCACGAGGCTAGATCTACAGATTGTTGTGAACTAGGACTCGAGAGGAGATTTGAATGAACAGCCAGAGGGATACCGATTATGGGACTGTTCTCAGTTGCAGGCTTGTGTTGATGCCGTTGCTGTGTGTGCAACTTGTAAAGTTGGAACTCTGAAACTGAGCGAAAGAACAAGTATTGGCGCAACAAGAGGATGGAAGTCTGAGTTTACATGGATATGTTCAAACGACAGTTGTACACAAAGCGATAATGGGGTTTGCCTGCCCAGCTGATCGTAGTCTGCTTGTGCGGAGCGTGCGCAGAAGCGCTCACACCTGCTGTATGTAAATGAGGCTCCTGTTGGATTCCTGCAGGGTGGAGCTTAGAAGCTTAGCTAGTCCCCAGCTGAAGTCACACCAAACAGTGAGAACCAGGCCCAATACTTTTGCCAAAATTCACAATTTTCCTTTACACAACCTGAAATCTGATTCCGGCATACAAAACTTCAAGGAAAAGTGCATTACGTGTGAAAATAGCAAAAATGATGGTTTAATCCATTGTAACCTGATATATATCTTTAAGTTTCAAAGGAGATGTCCGTCTTGTTGATGTTACTGCGATATCTCAAAAAGTATTCACCGTAGCTGTACCAAATTTTTGTCACAAGAGGATCTTATGCTGGACTAGCTTCCTATTAAAACCAGCTTCCTCTGATTATTTTTAAACTTTAATTTATTTTTTGAAGGTTGTCTGAGTGGCATCAACCCTGACAACGTTACCATGATATCTAAAAAAATATTGACTGCAGCTTTAGCAATTTTTTGTCAGAGGTGTATTTTATGAAGGACTAGGTTCCTATGTAAAACTAGCTTCTTCTGACTATTTTTTACTTTTTTTATGAAATTTTTAATGTATTTATTTGAAAGTTGTCTGAGTGGCGTCAACCCTGACGACGTTACCGCGGTATCTCAGAAAAAATATTAATCGCAGCTTTACCAGATTTTTATCTGAGATATATCTTATAATGGATCAGGTTTCTATTTAAAACCAGCTTCCTCTGATTATTTTTTAAAAAATTTATGAAACTTAATGTATAAACTTTTTATGAAACTTTAAAGTATTTATCTTCAAAGCCCTCTGAGTGGTGCAAAGGGGACGATGTTACCATCATATCTCAACAAGGATCCAATGCAGCTTCACCAAATTTTATTCAGAGATGCACATTATAGTAGACCACATTCTTATCGAAAACCAGCTTCATCTTGTTATTTTTAAACTTGAAAAAGATTGTGGGTGCCAAGGGTAATGCGTTGTCTGAACACTATTTTTGTTTCATATTTCTGTCATTACAGGAGACTAAAATTCTGACTAGCCATATTTGTCTAAAACCTGTGATGCAAATTTGAATAGCCTATTTCTGTGAGTGTCCGTTATGTTGAAGTTTAAGTTCTAATGGATGTGATTATCTGAAAATATGCCTCCTTTTCTAAACAAATTGTCATGTAAAACTGGATGACTGTTCTCATCGCAAAAACATCCAAATTTGTTCTGCCAATTAGGACCATTGTTATTTCCACTAAATGAGTTGCATCAACTGGGATTGGCAAAAGTCTTTCATGTTATCATCATGCACAATGTATTTCATTATTTCATGGTGAAAAAGCAGTCTGCTGCTGTGGTAAATTAATTGCAAGTGATGCCCCTCTGTATGCCTCTGGGTGGCTGTCTGTGTCTCTTGTGTTCTGAAGCATGCTCAGTCTGCTGAAGTGCAGTCTGCATCACCTGTGTGTCATCAGTTCTTTATGCATGTTGTTTTCATTAACAAAGGCATCATAAATACAGGTCTGGGCCCCTTTACCTATCATTGTCACCAATGAAAACGTTAAACTCTTTCATTGTCAAATTGGGACCAAGTCAGCAGCATTCTTCAGCATGTTTCTGACACTCTGCCTATAGCATGCAGAGGAAAACTGCTGACATGGACCATTTGTAGGGTCTCTGCAACTGCAGGCATGGTGGCATTTCAATGAAACGGCAGTTTACAAAGAATATGAATCTAGTATTGTTATGTTAATGGAGAGCATGTCAACTTTGGTCAAAATAATTAGCGATGAAAGAATTAAACAGAGCCTGCCACATGGTGCCCAGATGCTCTGAAGTTTTCATCCAAAGATTCATCTGGACTTGAAATGAAAGAAAATTGATTTTTTGTTATGTTTTGTTTGTTTGTTTTTCAATTTATCATAAAATTATATTCCATACCAATAGCAAGTACTTTGTTAAGTTAAGTAAATAAATGCCAATGTACCATTATCATCATTTGATTTTACTGGCTCTCACTGCATAAGGTGAGGTTCTGTGTACACATCTATGTTATCTTGCCTGACTTTAAATTTTTATACACTGTTCAGACAAGGCAGAGTGTTAAACATAATAAAACTGGTGTCAATAGAAGTGTTTCAAGTGTAAGAAAACAATGGATGTAAACTTCAGAGTCTCTTATGATGGCAGTTAAAAAGCCAAAAGGCAGCTGATCTGAATAAGAAAACCTGCTGGACAGTGCTGCCACCTGTGGAGCCATTAATGTACCAGAACTGCTTGAAGCAGCTGGGATGCAACTGATTCATTGAACACAGTGTTTGAATAATAAACGTATATATGAAGCATATATGACTCATTGACTGTTAATCATTGGTAAAATCACATCAGTGATGGTAACCACTTTTCATCTGAATCATTTATAAATCCCCTGTGAGTGTGATGTATGAAATACAGGTTCTGCCTTACCCCTTTTTGGCGCTCCTGCACACATTATCTGTTTACAGACAGTAGTGTCTAAACTAACAGTAGTGTTTGTATACACACTGTTGCATGTGTATACAGACAGTAGTGTTTGTATATACACAGTAGTGTCTGTGTGCCGACAGTAGTGTCTGTAAACACACAATAATGTTGGTTTACACACAGTGATGTCTGTACACACATGGTAGTGTATGTAAACACACATTAGTGTCTGTAAAAATACACAGTATCTCTGCATCAGAAGACTTTCGACAGCATCATGTGTGAAAGGCATTAATTTATAATTTTATTTTACAAGCCTTTTATGTCAGACTCTACAGTTGCGTAGAACAAACAACAGAGAACCAGTTGTACTTTAAGCACAGCCTTACAGAGACAGACCTTTCAACATTGAAAAAAAATGAAAGATTGACATGAGAGTAATTATGTTAATCTTTTATTTATTCATATTTTATCTGTTTTTGGTTCTACTTTATGCACAGCCTTACAGAGACAGACCTTTTAACTTCTGGGGAAAAAACAAAAAATAAAAAATAAAGAGTAACATGAGACTAATTATGAAGACACACAATTCATGTAAACAGTATTTGATTGCAGGTACATGTAATTACATATAAATATGGCATGTTGTGCCAGCAATAGCAATTACTAAGTTATTATTACACCTTTCCAGTCTTAATTGGAGAGTAAAAATACGCTTTATCCATATGGAATCAAAAGTAAAAGTTCTCTTGGCCACCAGCATACCACTAGCACTGCAGTCACTTGCATATCCAAAGAGTCCTGAAACAAAGGAGGTGGCAAAGTGGAAGACATATAATAGTACAAAATATGTGTCCGAAAATGATATTTTACTACCTAAGTGAGGATTATGTCACTTCATTTTCTGAGCACCCTGGGGAAAGTTAGAGCTATGAACATTTCCGTCACCAGTGCAGTAGGTAGCTTAGTCATACAGGCTCAAGTTTTGTCACGCAACACAAAATATGTTGCATGCTTGAAAATCAGATGCTAGCTCTGGGTTACATTTGCATTCTCATCTGTCTACTCAAATTTTGATTCCACATTGAAAGATAATACACCATCATATGTGAGCCTTGCTTTACATTTGCTGAAGCTGTTTTGTGCTTTAGATTGGCATTTAATGAAAAGTGTTAGTTTAAGCTACCTATCTTCAACACAAATTATGTGAACAAACTGGTCGCATGCTGTCAATTCTTTCACATGGATATTAGTAAGGAACCAAGTGGCCATAGGAATAGTTCCACAAACCAAGAGAAAGAAAAAAAGATGGTAAATGTACTCAATTCTTCTGTGAGATAAAGTTTCCTATTTCCTTTAAAACAATTTGTAATAACAAATGCTGCAGTAATTTCTGTTTGCACGGATTGCTGTGGGTGAAAGAATTGCACTTGTAAGTATGGTGTTAAAAAGACTGTGTTTTGTATGATTTCAGAAACTACAGTTCTCGGTTCCAGAGTGATGAGACAGTACTGTTCTGCCTACGGGTAATGGTGGGAGTCATTATTTTATATGATCACGTGCATCCTGTTGGGGCATTCTCAAAGTCATCTAATATCGATGTGAGTACTGTGTTTCTGTTACATTGGTCTGCTGAGTTTCCCAGCAGTATACATTTTATCTGGTGTGCTGTTCAGGTTGAACCTGCGAATGATGCTGTAAGGTGCTGCCACCTGCTGATGGTCATATGAAGCATTGAATTTATTGCTGCTGATTGTGCAATAGGGAATGATGCAATCATTGTACAAGGACACATGTGTTTTGAAATACACTTAACCTAAAGGTCTTATTGATAACAGGTTAACACCAAAATAAAAACTTCACCTTTAATTGTATGTGCATAGTGCTTCCTGTATTTAAGTTATCTGGAAGATTAAGCAAAACAATTCTGTCACAGTTGAGAATGTTGTCCATTCCCTACACTTACATATGTACACAATCCGTCAAGTTGTTGTTGTTGTTGTTGTTGTTGTTTGAGGTGAAAAATAGGAGGCAAAAATTTGAAAGTTATGACTTGTCATTGGACTAATGCCATCATGATCAATCAGTTTAAGGTCACTGGGTTACTCAACATCTATCTCGTAAGACCATTCTTATGAGACAGTCATGTGGCTCCAAAGCTGCATTATATTATGTACATGCATATTAAGCTTTCTGATAAAAATGAGAATAACTTCTGAGTTTTATTGTCTTTGATAGTCATTTGGTGAATTATCAGATGCTGCCCTCTACTGGCAAGAAAAGTAACTGTCACTGGAATGTCCCTTTATGTGCTGACCCCTGGTAACAATGTTAGTAAAAAAATGGCGCATTGTCCACATTCATGGATGACTCATCACTAAACTTGTATTTGAAGCTTGTACAAACTAGGATGTATGCTCAGAAGTGAAGAAAGAATCAATACGAAGTGATTCAGGACATGACTGTGTAGAAACCAGAAGATGCATGAGTTTAACTGTTGAGACTGTACTGGGTAAACTCACTGTGTCATATTTGAATGCATGACTGTCAGATACCTGTGGCTTTCTTGGGTGGACTGGGATTTATCATTAATTCTTTAATTTGCACTGAGATCCAGTGCAATAAAGAAAGACTGCAATACAATTAAAATCTATTAAAAGACTCATAACACATTAGTTACATACATCAAATACACAGCAGTGAATATTGAACATCAGTTAACAAATTGTTGAGCATGATAAACAGAACTAGGTTAACAAGTGGAATAGAATAATCTGTGTTTTACTGATACTATGAAATAGTATATCACAGGATATGAAGTCTAGAAGAAGGAAGCAAAGACAGGAAGTTCAATGATAGTATTTCTCTTTTTAATGGGAGGAAATCTACATACCGTACTGGACGCCATAATAGTCGCACCCGCACAAAAGTCGCACCCCCAACTGTGGAGGGGGAATAAGACACCTCAAGGTATGTGCGGCACAATAGTCGCACCCCAAAAAATAAAAAAAAACGGTCTCCCTGATATCACCATGAAGAAGTATAACCAGGCTGCTCATGACAAGGAATGAACAAAAATTTATGATTTAAAGCTGGTGAATAAAGTTAAATTGAAGGTAAATAAACTTAAAAACATCCACCTGTGTTGCCTTTTTATTTTGTCTCGGTATGTGAAAAGTGAACTAGAATCTCGCTCCTCACTTTCATGTTGAAACTGTCGTTTTGCGTCAGATTCTCGCTATCAGCGGGTAAATGCTATCATACAGCTACTTAAAAACATTATGAGTTATCAAACTTTGGTATTTGTTTTAAAATTGTGTCATTTAAATTTCTTAAATCTCGCTGCAAAAACATCGTGGATGATCCACATGCGTTTCCATTAGGGTGCCGCCATGACTAATCTCGTTTTCTAGACTCTCGCGAGATTGCATAAACACAACTGTGTCATGTGACTAACACATGGCAAACATGCATGCTTGTCTTATGAACACTGATCGAGCGTATTTCCCCCGTTTTTCTGTCTGCATATTAAACTATGAACAAGAATGCGCAGATTATAGTAAGGGTAAGCCTATAGTTATACATTTTATTGCATTATTGAGACTTTTTGACGACGATCACAATGTATGTACACCGGCAATGTAAACAAACATGGCCACCGGTCTTTTCCATCGTCAAGAAAACTTCCTCCCAGGCTAAGTCCCCGGGAAGTTTAGACTGTAGTCGGCATAATAGTCGCAGGTATGGCTTTGAAAAAATTATTTTACCCCTCCAGCTGCGACTATTATGCCGTCCAGTACGGTACCATATTTTAAATGAAGTGGACTCTCAAAAACCTTTAAGAACTTGACAAGTTTGAATTGATGTTTACTTGACCTTCTTCATTCACAGACAAAAGAAATCCCCACAAAACTCATCTTGCTTTTTAGAAATTTTAAGACCTTCAAATTCAAGGTTACTTTTGTCTACACATTGTATTGTTTTTTGTGTATTCATGGTCATACGTGTGTACAAGTTCTATCAACAAATTTGAAACAGCAATCTTGAGGTGACCAGTTGACTGTATATGAAGTGGGAAGTTAAGAGCAGCATTGATGAAGATAAAGAATATGACATAATTTGCACTGATTTTTTTCCCTGTTGCCGTCTGAGAAACTGACTTGTAATGCTGCTTTGTGCCCAGTTCCTGTTGATTAGTCACTCTGAATGTACTGTTGTTTTAAGAAAAAAAAGCTGGAAAAATACCACCCACACATATATTGATCTTACGGATGCAAGGACTGTGGGTACATTCTGATAAACAAATAAATAAATAGAGGGTAGGATTTGTTGTACTTGGTTACATCACTCCTCAGTGAAAATTGGTGACCATGAGTGATTTGAGCATTCAGTGAAATCTTCATGAGGTGTAAGTAAAAATTACTCTTACGCAAGAAAGCACAGGCTGCCATCAGTTGAGTTAATGCTGCTGATGACATCACTGGCAGAATAAGACACTCCCTGCCTTAATCCTGGGCCTGTGAAGTGAGCTTGGCCATGGGAATGGCTGATGCATGCCAGCCGTGTCGGGTAATCTGATCTACCTTCTAGGTGGATGTGCCCTTCCTACCATGTCAATGTTTCACGAAGATTCTGTCTAGAATGACAGTGTTGAGAAAGAGCCCTCTAACTATACACACAAACATAGTAACAGCGATCACAACTTGTTGGAAACTGAAGCTTTATTAGGGTATCTTGTCCTACAGGTAATACTGTATAAGTTTGTCAAATGTAATAGTGTTATACAACTCGGACAAGTGGATAATGTAAAGCATCATAACAAGGGGATGTAAACTGCAGGTACCTTAGAACATACTGTACCCAGGGATGAGAATTCCCCACTTTTTCAGAGGTTTTCCTCCGTTTTGGTCAGAAAAGTTTGTTCTGAAAGGTTATGGATTTGGTATGAAAAGGACAAAGCTGAAGAAATGATGGAAAGGTGGACATATATAGGGGTGTTTCCTTTCTTGTTCTTTGTTGTTCTCATCCCTGAGTACCTGAAAAGTAAAACAAAGATTTTTCAGGTGACAATTAAGTTCTCAATGTCATTTTCAAGTGTGTCAAAACTTATCACATGCCATTCCTCTTTGAAGTTACCTTTAACTGCATCTCTACCTCAGTTTTGGCAGCTGGAGGGAAAATAGAATTTAATTGCTTCCACTGAACCCTGCACTGTGCAGTATCACAGTGGCTGATATCCTAGTTGTCAGAATCACAAGATGTCTGAGGCTATCATGTGAATTACTGAGCAATTTATAGGGTCACAGAAGCTGGCTTATCAGGAGCAGGAAACAGGATTCACTGGAACCAGTGCTCTGAAAATTACAATCAATTATACAGGATGCCCATAATAAGGTAATCATTAATATTCTCCAGTGTGACGCCTTCCTTTTTTTACATAATTGTCCCAATTGTACATGTGAATGGAAACAAATGAAATATGCAGCACTTCCAGTGATCTGTACTGAAGACTTCAGACTGACATCCCCCTCAGTAAACAAGTTACAAATACAACCTTTGAAGTAGAAATATTTGGATATGTTGGTTATCCATTGGTTTTAAAGCGCCACAAGTCTGTAAGCACAGGTCAACAGCTATGTCAAGCTGAACACCGTAGCCTTATTCCACTTAGTCACAATATCAGTGATTTATGGCTTGCTATTGCCCAGCAAACAACCAGACCAGCCAATTTTAATTGAATTCATAGAGCTTTTAATGTCCAGCAACAGTTGTCCAGACAGACTGTGGTCAAGCTATGGGACCACAGTCACCGAAACGGAATATTTAGCATTTTTTAGTGACTAGTATCTGGAGAAAAGGAAGGCTCAAGTGGTCCCATTCACAAGGATTTAGGTTACAATTGGGGAGTATATATCAGTAAGTGATAGAAAATTAAAGCTAATTGGAATAACAGGATGCACTTATTATAGGTATGCTCATTACCAAACTGGTGCCACACTGTATTGCAGACGACATTTCCATAATTATTTAAGGATATGCACTGTTAGAAGTGTATTTCACAGGCCAAGGTGAGGTGTAAATTGCCAGAAATTATGTCACAAAGAGGGAACTGGAAGGTCCTCTGAAACGTCATTAAGTTACATATGGGCAGCGTCCTCTGGAACATCATAATGTTACGTATCATATATGGGCCGCGTCAGTTGTCTCTTACAGGAAGGTCAGGTTTAGGTCAGCATTCTTGCAGAACAAGGAGGCAGAGGTCAATAGCAGGTCTACCTGTCATAATGAGAGGCTTTAATTTGGCCTGGGAAAAAGTGGAAAGATTGCATCTTAGTCTGAGATAGGGTCAGACAGGGTTCTCAAGTCGGTTAATGTTAGTAGTGTCTGCTGGGAGCACTCAGCGTGGAGAGGCCATATACCTGGTAATTGGATCTCTGCAAGACAATCTTTTTATTGTGCAATTAGTAGGGAAACAATGATTTTGCATATGGCAGTCTGTGTTTATGGTTGGTTCAAACATAAAGCCCTGTTTTTATGAAGATAAGATACAAGGGAGTCTTTTTATTTTTTTGTGGCATTTCATCTTTTGAAACAAGTGACATACTAGTGAGGCACTGAAGAGAGAATGTGTAAAGTTGAGAATAAGATATTCTCAGCTTTTGATGTTATGTTTTTGATGTTTTGTTTGAATGACTAGAAATAGTTTAAAAGATTTACTGGGGGTTGGAGTGGGGATGGGTTGACATGGGGATTATATGTGCAGAATAAGGATAGGAAATCACTGAGATATAGTATGTACAGATTTTGACAAATGGTACAAGCGCACAATGTGAATCAACAGGAAGGGTCATAGAAGCAGCCAAACAGAGGACTTTATGATATTCAGGGTGTTGTTAAAAGGCAATACTTGAGTTACCCAGGCCATTGCTGAGTAGGTAAGAACCAGGGTGCAGAAGCCTCTGAGTAGATAGAATGTCACACAAAATGGGAAAACGTTTTATTATCTGATTGTTGAGCCATAGACAACAGAACAAATCCACAGAGAAGCAAGGTGGACAACACAAAGGTAGACTGGGCCACTGGGCAAGTTCATATTATGTGCATCAACTTTCTCTAAAAGAAGGTGGGAAACACTTACATCCTGGATTATGGTCACTGATAGGACAACACGTTTGTGTTGCAGCAGTTGACACTGGCTGGGGGTCTATTCATCCGGTTGCTACTTATACCTGGCACCCAAAGATAAGGTAAACACCAAGACAGGACAAGCACTGTTTGGTGAGACCAAGTGCTTTTTATGGCTGTAATGGACCAGCCATTTGAGGCTGATCAAGTTGGGAGGTCTAAGACCAATCAAATTCTTATACATGTACCTCCAAGTACTGGACATTGTTCTATCCAGGGTCAGATAAAACAGCCTATGAAAAATATAACATGCTATTAAGAGAATGACATTTGCATACTATTAAAGGAATGAAATGTCCAAGGACAGCTCTTCTGTGAGTGCAACAGTTGCTGTATGTAGGTTGGATGTGCTGGTTGTTCATGCCCTGGCCACTGAGCAGCAATATAATGACACTAACTTAAGATAGAAGGGAAGAGAGAGAGTAGAATTACATTGAAATGAGGTGTTAATTTACAGCAGGTATTCCTGTCTCCAGAAACTGTACTTGTGAGAGCCCATCATCAACCCGACTTAAGTGCAATGCTGAAGGATATCAGGTTTATAATAATTTTATATCAGTGTATTCAACTTAAAAGAAGTGCATTTAACACAAAGTGAAAACCTAAAAAATCTTTGAAATGGACTTTCAGTCCCTAGCAGGGCCATCGAGCCTCTAAGTGTAGCCACTTTTTCATTTTATGTAATATATGTGTCTGTAAAAGGGTTCACTAAATCATTATCTTATCATGGAGTACTAGAAAAAATGTTTGCGAATTCTCTAGAACAGATAGAATTCGATGATAAATATAAGAGTAGAAGTAGTTGATATATTGTACTTATGAACTATATATACTTTGTACTAGAACAAAGTTCAGGTTTGATTGGTTAGTTGACTGTTGACCAACAAAGTTTTGACAGGCACAGTAACTTGGCTCACTTGACACAGCCCAGGCTGTCTATCAGGGAAACCTGGCTCAGAGGTCAACTGTGAAGCTTTTCCAAGATGTATAGGTGATCTTCCATTGCAGTGATCTCATTCTCTGCATTTGGAATGTTTTAAAAAAGTGAGTGGGAAACAAAGGAGATGTAAGATGTACTCTGGTAGTCTGAAGGTTACAAGTGTACATATGCCACCAGGCACAATACTTTTGCTGATAAGTTTAGTTTTTAATTTCAGGGTGACCTGCCTGCACCGGGATTTATCCAACATTATTCAAATGTCTTTTAATTTTCCCACTGTCACCAAAATATTCCCTATTGAACTGTCAATTTCTGAACTAAGTCTGTACTTGATTTTTGTTTTAAAACCTAAATACAATAAATAAAACTTGGCAAGTTAAGAGTGCATTACAGCAGACTGGCAGAGTACCTGGGGTGGATGACTCCAAGTGCAGCGGCAGTTATCTACCACAGAAATGAAGCCAGTACAGTGAATATTATTCTTAATGCAGGCAGTAAATTTTTATCCGGTAATTAAAGCTGCATGTTTGAAATATAGAAAAATGACAGACAACATTTTTTTTTAAAAAGATGTTTTGAAGTTTTATTTCTTAAACCCACAAAACATAGACCAGAATCAATTTTTCAGCAATGTGGAAAACGACTCGGAACTTGGACTAGGAGTACATTATGTCACTTTGTACCTGATAATACAGACTTTATCACCAGTTTGTATTCTTAAGCTTTCCTGGGTGACACAGCTATAAGTAATGGATAAAAAATAAAACTGGAAGTTAATTTTGCCAACTTTGAAAGGCCTCAGACTATATCTGAACTCTTTCAGTGCCAATCACATCTAAAGTGGATCTACTAAAGTCAAACTAATCTGAATTATTAGGATCTCAGATTCATATTCCTCGTAAAAAGACCTTTTGTTCAAGTACCAGCATGCTTCCAGTTTGAGAGAAAAGCTGTTGACTCCAGTCTAAAATGTGGCACTTACACAGTTAAAAGCCAGGATAAATCCCTGCTGCATGTATATAGACAGTTGCAGAACTGCATGGACAGTCAGTGTGCCTGTGCAGTAAACTGCGTGAACAGCTCCAATACCTGTATTGATAACTGCCTGTGCAGATACACTGCTTGATAGCCTCACTGTCTGTCTGGACCTCACTCTTGCCTGCATAGACAAGAAGGAACTCCTTGCATACATGGATGGGGGTGGGTGGGTGTAAGGTGGGGTTCCAGTATGCTGGTACAGGTAATAATTATTTTGTGCTATTACTACAAGGTATGGAAAATAAAAATATTTAGAAATAATGGCTGGTATGAAGTACAGAAATAAAGGGGCTTCCAGTACACAGGTATGGCAAATGAAAATGTCCAGGACGGCAGTACAGAAAGTCCCTTTACCTCCCCTCCCACCTGCCCACCAATTGGCAATGATATTGCTTGCATAGAAATACTTTTGTCTGAACTTACTGAATGAAAGGGAACCTACTGATACTGACTGACAGTGTGGGTTACCTTTATTGGTGTTACCTGCCATTTTTATCTGCAGATTGTTGCATGGGTTATATTATATCAAAACAGTTGATACTTGAAAAAAGCAACAATCGAATTACCCCCTTATCAAAGATGGCCACTGGTAAAAAGATGGTGTTTTTATGCCTTCACCTAAAGGGAGGGGGAGGGGGGGGATATCGATTTTCCCGTGTTTACATCAGCCTGAAAAATCCAGAAGTTGACTGTCTGCCTGTCCTGAATGGTATTAGCAATGTTTTCAGTGGCCGTAATACTCGACAGTTTTTAAGCTGCCCAAATAAAGGACAGGAGGAGTTGTCAGGTCCCCAAAGTGGAGGCATATTGGGACCTCATCAAACTATCAGCAGCAGAAATAGGAAGTGGTCATTTGGGTCAGGGCATTTCTGATCCATAGATTAGTAACATGTCCACACAAGGAGGCAGACTTGGACTGCTGGCCCACTCACATTGCTCAAGCTGTGAGCAGGGTGTCTGATTCCACTGAGTAGGCCAAACTGGCTTCTCTCCCAGTCACTTGTGGAGTGAGGTGGAATGGGGTGGGTGTACCCATGATGTCCAGTACACCGGTTCCTGTTGTGTGTCAGCCTGCCCCCACATACATACGTGCACCAGCTGTCTGGAGGCTTGTTCTGGAGGATTTTCTGTGATGGGTCACCAGGCTTCTCTTTTGTGTGCACTGTAAATGGGACTTCCACTCATCTGTCAACAAAGTGCTATTTTCTTTCTCATTTCAGCACTAATATACCAAAACTACTTGCAGATTTTATTTACCGATCTGTCTGTAGTCAGGTAGGTCTTAGGTAATGATGCAAGATGGCTCTGGCTTGACTATGCATTCTGTTACTACTGCATGATAGTCTCTTGTTCAAGCAGATTCTTTGATGGTTCACATCAATTTACATTTTAGGGAAATGACCCGAGGATACAAGGCCTTTGGTTCATGGAATATTACGTAAACAAGCTAATTTAGTTAACCACTGACGAAGTCAGTCTGGTGTATTCAGTGCAACACATGCATAGACTTAGATCATGGGTTGTGTCCCATATTAGTACCTGATTAACATCTTCCACTAGACAGAAGACATTGAGCACAAACATTTTGTTTTCCTGTTGCATTGAAAATATGTGGAAAGCATTTGAACTTAATCAGTAGAATATAAAAGACTCAGACCCAAATCAAATATATTTGACAAAAAAACATGGCACAATGAAACATGACGGAAATGTAATAGAAAACAATGAAATGAATATACAGATATACACAAATATATATATGCTACCAAGAAAATATCTTCTTGTCAGGATAATCCTATCACTATCATTAGAGCTACCTAGCATAATTTTAGCATTCATAAGCTTAAAAATAAAATAAATGTTATTCTGTCAGATTATTAACTCATTCCATACTATGGTCACAGGCCTTGGTCAGTGGTTCTGGCACTGCCTGGCAAGTCATGCTGCAGCTGCCCTTGCCAGGCAGTGCCAGAACCACTGACTTAAGACTATAGACATGTTGGTACTTGAATGAAAGCTCTTTTCATGAAGAATTTAAATATGCAATTGTCATCTTAAATCTAGGTAAATATACGTAAATATCAGGGACTGGTATGGAATGAGTTAAATAACATGCAGATCACAACCTACACCCAAAGACCCTGTTGATGTGGATGTAGTCACTAAGCACAAGCTGTGTACCAGGTCATGCAAGTGAAGACATCCTAGAATCGTTAATTTCTGCATATGTAACAATTTCTGATGGTGCATGTTTCAGAATATTTGTTTAGAAAGTGCTGTTGACAATACATGGACAGGGAGACATAAATAAGAAGATGATAGAGGCAGACAATGCATAGACAGGTAGACACACAACAAGGATGGTGATAAAGGCAAACAGTGCATAGACAGGTAGACACACAACAAGGATGGTGATAAAGGCAAACAGTGCATAGACAGGTAGACACACGACAAGGATGGTGATAAAGGTGGACAATACATGGACCGGGAGACATAAATAAGAAGATGATAGAGGCAGACAGTGCATGTTTCAGAATATTTGTTTATAAAGTGCTGTTTTGTTTGTGATGAAAGTTTGATCAGCAGGACAAACTACATCCTTTTGGTTCTATTTCGTGTACATGGTATGTTGTGGGTTAGTTTTGTTGTGCCTGCACATCTTCATTCCTTTATATTTTTTCCTGGTCAAAGTTATGAGGTAAACCAAGGATGACAGAGCCTGACGGACCACAAGGCCTGTTCAGACAGTGGTGACATCTGTAGCAGTTGCACCAAAACCCACCACGCAGTATATATCTTTGTAATTATATTGTGATTCTGTCACTACTGAAGTATATAACACAACATTTTTTAAAAGTTATTTTCATTTTAAAGAAGAAAAAGATGATTAAGAAAAAAGTGTATGGCCCCATATTAATCCTTCTTGTGGCAGGGAAAGAGAGACTGTACGAAGATCTACTCCTGGTACAATAATATTTGAAGTGAACAGGTACAATGGTAAATTAATTATGCAGCTTGGCAAGTGTGTCTCCTAAAGCTGCTGGAGTCATTGAGAGCTGTACATACATGTGTAACAGTTCTTTTGTCTCTATCCAGAATCCTGGATAGCCTGGTACAGGAGGTGATCTTTGGTAAGGTAGATGCCACTAGCAGATGTACAGCACAGATGTTACAGTGAGGCTGACTCACTCTACAGGCGCATCTCATCTTCCATCTCTTAGGGTACTTCCTGGCAAGGATTTCTCCAAACTTCTGGTATTGCTAGGACAGTTTTCCTCGAGTTCTCTCCAAGGTGTTTGTGGATAATTTTCCTCTGGCTTCTGAGGAAAATAAGCGAGAGAAGAGATGTAGTTATGCTTGCAGGATAGTCATATGAATATGTGAGAGAAAGCTTAGTTGAAGCACTTCCTGCATGATACAAAGACCAGCATCCAGCATAGTTTGTGAAATATTATGTGCAACATGAGTTTGGAGGTATGGGGCATGTTTATTTGTTTTTGGTTGGGAATGGGGGCACAATGTTGTTGAAAATGGCACAGAACACAGCCATGGATACATGTTATTTCACCTCCCCATCTAAATTTTATACCATTACAAATAATACTGAGAGGTCTCCCCTTATGGTTAATACATCAGATTTGTCATTGCCAGTTTCCATAACACATCAGGATCTTATGGTCAAGAGATATCAATATGGTGTATCAGATAACATGCTGACTTGTCCATTGAAACATACACAGGTATGAATTCTCTAATTAAGAATATATTCCAAAACATGTCAAATAACGGTCAGCAGAAATTCTCATATTTATAATACAATACACAAGTGTGAATTCTTTAATTAAGAATATATTTTAAAACATGTCAAATAACAGTCAGCAGAAATTCCCATATTTATAATACAATACACAAGTGTGAATTCTTTAATTAAGAATATATTCTAAAACATGTCAAATAACAGTCAGCAGAAGTTTCCTTATTTACAATGCAATACACAAGTATGAATTCTCTAATTAAGAATATATTCTAAAGCTTGTGAAATAACGGTCAGCAGAAGTTCCCATATTTATAATGCACCTGGAGGTTAGGGCTGTTTCAACAGTCAGTACAATGGTTTATTTCATGCATCAATTCATGGCCTATCAAACCACACATCTCTTTGATCTCACAAATTGGTCACAGCTTCTCTGTAAGCCACAGCTACAGATATTGCACATTCAGTTTTACCAGCATGGCATAAAAAGTTTGCATACCTCTTGTGATTTAGGGTTTATCTACATTGGGAGGGGGTATACTTGTAGCAAGTGTTATCTGTTCAGCACTGGGCAGGTGTATGGGATTAACAGGATCGTTACACACCTGGTCTATACAACTATGGTCAGACTGCCTGGTCCTCATCATACACTGGCACTGGGCTATTCTTAAAGCAACATGAGACAGACTTTCAGTGTCATCAGTGTGACATCCAGGAGACAATGACCTCTCACCTGTACATCTACTACCAGATAATGGCTGTGTAGACAGGGATGGAGTCTCATTGACAACCATCATACAGGTGGACAGAGAATCAAGGACACATTGGTCACAGCAGGCACAATGGCACTGGGCTGACTCACAGAAGGGGTGAGGATAAGGCAAACAATGCACAGCAGAGAGGCACGCAGGAAGGATGGTGATAAAGGCAAACAATGCACAACAGAGAGGCGCACAGTAAGGATGGTGATAAAGGCAAACAGTGCATGGACAGGTAGACACACAACAAGGATGGTGATAAAGGCAAAACAATGCACAGCAGAGAGGCACACAGTAAGGATGGTGATAAAGGCAAACAATGTACAGCAGAGAGGCACACAGTAAGGATGGTGATAAAGGCAAACAATGCATGGACAGGGAGACAGTAAAGATGGTGATAAAGGCAAACTATGCACAGCAGACAGGGAGACACACAACAAGGGTGGTTATAAAGCCAAACAAGGCACTGACAAGGTGGTGATGAAGGCATGTTGGTCCCACACCACTTTAGGTTCAGCTACAAAGTGGTTGGATACTTTCACTCCCCGCTTTGTAACCAGAAAACATACACTTGCACCAGACATTACCACATCCTCAATTTCTTGCAATGTCATATTGATTTTTGTTTTGGTTTTTTGTTTTGTTCTTTATTCCCTGCTGAATGAAACTTAATTCTCATTTCAAAATCCCCCTGCCCCTCTTTGCACTGAAATCTTTGTGAAACTTATGTGATACTTTACCCTCTGTGTGACCAAAGCATGAAACAACTTTGTCTGCTTCATCAAAGAAAAAGTACATTTACATGTACATCACATACAAATGAGGAAAATTACAAACAAGTTTTGAAAACAGCAATACAATAACAGTACAATTTCTGTAAAGTATTGAGGAAACATGGCAGTTTCCCTGAGGATAATTGTGGCTGCAGAGACCAAGCTGCTAGGAAGTTTTTGTGGACCAAGTGTGTGGACAGGCAGGTTGTTGAACACTTACACTTCCTTGCCATGAATCTCTGCCTTTGCACTTCAAGACTGTCACCAAAGGCACAATGACAGTGGCAGACCTTTGTCCCTTAGGCCATGTCTGTCAGCTCTCATTCTCTGACGCATCAAACATATACCACCAATTGATAAAAGACCTGTAGATTGACTTAAAATTCAATTCAATTTCACTGAAGATAAGAGGACAAACTATATCAGCGACAAGTTGGTCCAGAGGTCAGTAACAAGTAGGCCGACAATGTATGACACTGATCTTGGCAGCTTCCTAACCAATAAAAGATGTGTTAAATCATCAGCACATCATCCTAATGGTCGGAAACAAATGATCAATAAAAATAGCTTCAGGTGGTGTTCAGAGGTTCTCTTTTTACCAGTTTTATGTTGCAGTAAACCAACTGGATATAGTGCCACAGTATATTATAATTAAAAGGTACAAAACATAGAACACATTTATTTTCATTTGAGAGCACATTTGGCAATGCATAAAGGTTGTGTGTGCCATACTGGACCACTGACATTGTAAGTTACGTCCATACTCTAGTGACTGTTGTCAGTACATGTAATAAAAGAGCACAAGTGGATGGCATGTGTGAGGACTGAGTCAGTATGGTATGACACGCAGACACTTGTTGGCATGCTGGTTATGACCAAGTGTGTCATCTTAGTCCTTTGATCTGATGGGTGTACACACTGTTAACCACTGACTACCACATCTCCCGTTCACAGCAAAAAGGAAAACACCTTTGTCTGATATGCACTGTACCCATCCATCATGAGCACTTGTCAGCTTGCTAATTTGCATATACAAATTTTTCAGGAATAAATTGGCTGTAAAATAAGCTTATATATCTGAACAGATAGAGGAACCCAGTAGCAAGTGGTCAAACAAAATATATTTAATCATGAAGTACATATTGAGGATGTGTCAATATGCAACTTTTTCCCCTTAAAAATTGCCAGCGTACATCTGCATAGATGTCAACCCCCAAGGACGCATGACAGGGAGGTTCATGAAACCAAAGAAAATAGTCAGTTTTGCCTCAAAATTCCTGTCATTTTAAGAATTTTTGAGTCTCTATAACGGGAGACACCCACTGAAAACAGAAGAGTTGACAGCTATGTATCTGATGTTGCAAAGAAAGGTTCTATGCTTTTGTGTGTATTGCATCTGCGTGTCATTAAGAACAATATGCCAGTATTCAATAGCTTTCACAGTGCCCAGAGTGTGCTGGTCAATACAGGCATCACAAAGTAATCACTTGACCTCAGTTTGTGGCATGAACACTGTGGAAACATGGATCATTACAAGGCTTGATAGTCACAGTATGATCACTGAAACCGGAAGCAAAGAGCACGCTATCATCCTGACCTCTCCTGCATCAGGCTGCAACATACTGTAAATGATCTTATTTCTATACGTATAAATTTTCACAAATTTCACAGTTTAGGAATTTGACTGCAGTTTTAATTTCACATTTTTTAACTTCGCTCCTATTAAACCTACATTAAAATGCTGTTTCATTGAGGTTTTGTTTATTTTCACACTTCTATGCCATTAGGGAACTTAGCCAAAATAAAAATACAGGGAAATTTTGTGAATTTACAGTATGGGAACTATGACCGTAGACCACAATAGACTTGCATTTTTGACAGCAGAGTTGGTATCTTTTTTATGGCCTATATAACAGGAAACAAATATACCAAAAGCTGGAATGCCTGATTGTTCATAAAAGCCTGTGGCCCTCATAATTCTATTTGTGATTAGGCTGATTGAAAAGGACATCACATTTTATGAGGAAAACCTATTTTGATTAAATAGGTGAGAGGATTATAGGGTTGGACTCTGGAGGTAGAGGAAGTATCACAGGATGTGGGCTGGTATTCTGTTTATATGAAAACTGTAGGGGTAGGTTCTCATACATGCAATGTAGAGCAGATTGGCTACAGCAGGAGCTCTCACCAAGAGAGCATTCCCAGCCTACTAGCTTCATGGGCTTGAATAAACGACAGGACATTGCACAAATATTTGTCTTTTTGTATTAATAATGGGGACCTATATGTGGGTTTGCTGTAGAAGGAGGAAGCATAGACAGGAAGTACACACAAAACAGCCGATCTGGCATATTTGTGCCAGGAGATGTGCACTTTCATCAGAGCATTGTTCCCTTAAGGTATTCATGAACAAGAAACACCATTTGCTCAGGACTTTCAAGGAAAGAACATTAATGAGTTCAGGGATAGATTTTTAGCGATGATTATATTTGTCACACATGGGGGTGGGATGGGGTTGCTTCAGGTGATGGAGAAGTTCTGGCCACCATGAGCAGGGAGAGCTGCAGCAGCTGGGCAGACAGATGAGCTGTGCACTGAGGCTGATTACTGCAGTGTTTATACTTCCCTATGTAATAACTATGTTTATTTAAGAGTGGCCCATGGGTTGGGTCAGTCAGAGTTCAACCAGTATCACCTTGGCTGAACTTTGCACAAACTGGTCTGAGGGTTGACACTGGGAAATGGTTTCATGCAGAAGATTGCACAGGGGTTGAGCCTGGGACGTGTGGATGAATCCCAGACCAAACAAGTGACTTGCCTCAACTCATCTAGGCCATGGAATGTGCATGGACACACAAATATTTGGATTGATTGAACCACAAATAAAATATTCAGGTCTGGATCCATAGATCTGGGTTTGGTATGTTTTGCCGGTTGCATGCAGCCAAGCTTGCTCCAGTATTGATGACCCTGGGTGGATCTATCTGTGCAGATCTAGGTCATCCAGGAAAACAATACATACACTGTGTACATATTACTTACTGGCCAAATGTGGTTGATCTCTTGTATATGTTCACCCAGTCAAAACACTGCTCAGTGCTACAGTTACACATTGGTCACTTGTGCTTGACAGGAACAAGTTTTTATCTGAAGTACACCATGACATTTGGAACAATCCAGAAATGATTCAATATGTTGATGTGCATGGGTTCTATTTATAGTGTGATTGTTATCTGAATTGTACTTATTGATACTGATACCTCAGAAACCTGAGGATTTGTAATTGGTTCTTCCCTATATTTATCTCCAATGAATGCAGCATGTATAAGATTGTGTGTGTGTGTTTGGGGGGGGGGGGAGGATCTAGTAGACCAGCAGTACTCACCAACACTTGCCAGTGAGCCTGTGCTCTGTGGTTATATTTGTATGATGTTTTTGAAATGTCTTACATCTGGTGCAGGACTGTGATAGTGGGTCAGGGCAGTAGAACAAGCACACATCTCGGCACACCTCAGCGTGTATGCAGATGGAGACCATGAGAGGGTGGAAATACTAGCTAAGTCTGATCATTGATGTGCTGGTGAGCCATTGCCAGCCATTGATGACCACACCCACTCCACTGGTTGTGTGTACCCTATACATGTCAAGTACCATCTGCATATAAAAACGCTGTGGCCTCCAGTCAAAATAATCACTAGAAACACTCATACATTGTATCCATGACACCGAGAATCCAGCATTAACTGACAGACAATGTTTGTGGTGTATGCTATTTGATTTTTCAGTTTTGATGAGGCTTGCCAAGCGGAAAGATAAAAAAGTTGGATGAACTGGTGCCAGGGAATGATACAGCAGTCTTAATCACCTATACATCAAATGATTAGAGATTACATCAAAAGTATAGAAAAAAGCTACTAAGAAATATAGTGCAACAATGGGATGCTGGTATCACAGTTGTACTATGAGAGTGCACCCAAGTGAACCCAGGAAGTTAATGCTGTTGGATGTTGAGGTGGGCAAGGTGCTCTCAGACACAGGGCAGCTGGGATAGGCCCTGGGGTGACTTCATGATGCTTGGGCACAGATGTGTGGGGAGGTCACAGGTCCAGCAGGCAGGTTATATGCTCTCAGGGCTACTGCCTGATATAGTTGTGGTTGCTGTTGGTTACATGTATAGCACACCTGACCCAGGTAGCTATTTGTTTTCTTCTACCTGGAAGTGGGCTGTGGGGGTCAGTAAGATAACAAACAATTTGTGTAAAAGACTTGATGCTTAAACAGATCAATCTCTGTGTTTTCTCCTCCAGAAGTATTGTGGAGACAATGCTGAGCTGGTATGATTTGCAGGCAAGAAACGGCACTAAAAATGTTTTGCTTTTGGTGTGAGAACTGTTTGCTTTGAAGCGTACTAGTGATGAAAACTGATGGGAATTACGAAGACCATTTCCCTGTTGCCCAGAAGAGAGTACAGTTAATGTAAAAGAGTGCATTGCATCAACCTCCCACCCCCCGCTTCCACAGATAGGGAAATGTTGCACAAGACAAAGCTATTGGCAAGTACTTGCGCCAGACAGGATTATCAGCCTAGCAAAAATAGAGACATTTCATAATCCTGCACAATTTGTCTTGGTGCCAGGAATAATTTCACAAGATCTTTAAATGTTTTGTAATGTATGTAGAGGTTATTTATGTGGATGGCTCAACTGCACCAGCATACAGTTACAGTTGTACTTGGTCAATACTACTCTGCTCTTGCACAATCTGGGTGTTGTGACTGAAATCCTGTTGGCTCAGTGCCCGGCCTTTGTCATCATACAAGCCCAACACAGGGTTTAGCAAGACATACTACAACAACCTAGTTCACTTGTTTATACATAACTATACTGTGTCTATATTGCTTGCTTTGTTGTTGTTTTTTTTTTTTGTTTTTGTTTTTGTTTTTTTTTTGTTTTTTGTTGGGGGGGTGTTTTGTTTACTGTTTTTTTGTTTTTTTTTTGGACTTTTTAATTGTGGTCTGTTCAGTTTGCAAGTATTCCTTGACCCTTTATTTCTATAGATTAGAACCAAGTCTGCAGCTTTCACTGAGACAGTGTATCCACATTAAGGAAATGAAATACTACAGTGAAACCAATGCTAATATAGGCATTCTGGAGGACATGGCATGCCTATGTTATTCAAACTAGTGTTTACAATGAAATAAATAAAGCAAAACAAAAAACAAAAAATTTTCCTCCCTTAAATAAGCAAGCTGATGGCATTTATAGGCAAATTTTCCTTACAGTAAAACAGCCCAACATATAAATGCCTTCCTGGACAAGATAATAAATGAATTGGACTAGGTGAGTTGCTGATTGTGAAACCGTTGAGGGCATAAGCACCTATTGAAAGCAAAAAGTATGTAAAAAGTCCAAAAGGAAAGCAGCACAAAACAGTGCTCAAAATGGCTGGCCTGGTGGTCAAATGCCACCAAAGGGTGAGTTGGCCCAAATTTTCCAGAGTTGGTAATTGGAGAATAGCAAGGTAGTCCAAAACAAATTTTTGGGTACATGGACTTTGAGTGGAGTTTCTAGACCTGAAACATGTACCACAGATTGATCTCTTTTCCCATTTTGGCCTGCATGATTTATGTGTAGACTTACAGATTCATGTACATCATATTGATTTGTGTGTAGTGAATTAAATTTTTATATACATGTATTGATTTTATTGTTATTGTATGTATGCAACTTGCATTCATGGAAGTGCAGAATGTAAACTGTTTGGTAACAAACAGTGGATAAGATTTGATAGCAAAAACAAGTATTGATCTTGCACAAGTGAAGGTTCAATTCTTATGCCACAGTTCTGTCTTTTCTGGTGTTTTATAATTACTAGTACTGTCAAACATCTGAAAATCTTAAGGATGAGAGCTTTAAAGTGACTCACAAGCTTTAGCGTACCATCCCACTGGTCTTGTATCTTTACATGCACTGCTTGTAATGCTTACTTTCCAAACTCTCAGGGCCTTGAGTCTTTTATTGTGGCCCTAAAAATATAGTAAGTTAGTCCAAAAGAAAGAATAGATGGCCTGTTCCTGTGGGCCACCTGCCATTAGACATGGTCTCAGTGCCAGGCAGCACTATCTTACCTACAGCTTTCCATTGATATTTTGCTGAGGACACAGCTGCGTAATGAATTTGGATAAAATCCCAATCCCACAGGAAAAACTGCTGAAAAGCCACTGCAGATTACTTCTAAAGTGGTCTATGGAAAGAATATTGTTTCAGATAACATTGACCAGGATAAAATAATGCTTGTAATGATAAAGCATTGAAATGATATTAACTATGGAGAGCAGAGTTAGGATTAGTGGACTAATTGTGCCTCAGGATAAGGCAAGATGTCATACATATATGCCAATTAGAGTTTGGAAGGTATACATGGCAGGGGGTAAATTTAGACTTTGTGGGTCAAAAGGGAAGAAATGAATTAGTCCAATTTTTAGATATGTGATCCATCAGTTTAAACATATTTAATCAGCTGGATAACCTTACAGTACGTCTAAATACTGTACATCATAATATGGGATCTACAGAAATATATTTTTATAACTTATCCTTTAAACTATTATTTGTTGCCTGATTAGTTTGTCAAAGAAATTTGTTGCTAGGCCAAAGTTATGAGCCACATATGTGGTCTCGTAAGACTTTGTATGGCAGAAGTGGTCTTTTGGGAAACATTAAAAGGCCACAATGAAAGAGATCTATCTTTCAATGGAGTGGAACTATCTCAGTGGTCTCTCAAGACAACTCAGTGCAGCAGTGGTCTGTCACCTCATACTGACACCAATCAGTGTAATAAACTTTAAGTTTGTAAAGATACCTTTTCAACTACACAGTAATATCTCAAACACACGGTTTAGTGCAGTAGTGATTTCTTAACATAAGTCATGTGTAGCTTGTCTCTCCCAGCAGTGGCCTCTGAAGCCAGGTTTCCTTGTAAATGTCCCACCAATGGATACTCTTACAGCAGACAATGAGCAATTTGGGAGATTTTCAGGCCTGGAGAAATGCTGGTCTGGAATGATGACACAGACTGTTGCAATAGCTCAGGAAGATTGCTAACCTGCATAGTGGCATGTCTTCTGTTTGGTTTAACTGTGCCATCAATGGAGGACACATTATAACAGAAAATCACAAGCAGGAAGGCTTTGAAGGCTGGTGGTATTGATGCCATGGCTGGATTACACTGTCTGGTGCAATGCTACAGGAGTATTGCCAGTTAACCTGTACATATATTGACCTTGACTGGTCTTGCTCAATACAAGGTCCTCAGAGCTGGTCTTGCACAATGCTGATCCCTAGAACTAGACAAGCATTCCATATGCATAGTGCTCCCAACAGATTTCCTTGAGAATTACATTACTAGCCTGCTTGGCAGACCTGTGTGCTTTTTCATACTCAATGACAACCCATCCAGCTTGACCTATTCCCCATAAATAGCCAAACACAGGATATAATACAGGTATATAAATCAGACTAATTATATGAGGAAAAAAATCAGTTAATCGTCTGCTAGCTTTGCCTGTACATGTCTGCATTATTAATGGGATCCCATGAGTCTAATTGGTAAAAAATCTGCAGATAAATTTGATTTGTAGTTGAAGGTGTGAAGCATGGATCGGGACAAGGTAACAGACAGCTAATCAGATGGAAATTGTGGTTATGTTGTGGTGAAGCTGATCCCCACCTTATGCATTCTTGTGGTTTTCTGCTTTGTGTGTTGCCACTCATGGTTAGAGTTTTGGAGCACATGTCCAGGTATTCATGTTATCCACACTTACATATATCAGTGCGTGACTATAGATTCCATCGATGACATTTCTTGAAGCCTTGGTCAGATTGATCAGGGTTTTTAGGCGGAGGAATTGCCTGGATGATAATCAAGCTGGTATGCAAACTATAATTACTTTTTTTTCTTCAACCCATCAACATGAAAATTTGCCACAGATCCCCAGACAGTCATTGCACACATTTGTATTCTTTGTGCTGCCTTTCTGATGGGGAGTAAAGCTGTAAAACAGGACAGTGCAACATACTGTAAGAGTGGTCATCTTTATAGAATGCTTCTGGGCTTATGGTTAACTCATTCCATTCTATGGTCACAGGCCTTGGTCAGTGGTTTTGGCACTGCCTGACAAGTCATGCTGCAGCTGCCGCAAGGGAAGCTGCAGCATGACTTGTCAGGCAGTGCCAGAACCACTGACTTAAGACTATAGGTATGTTGGTACTTGAACAAAAGCTCTTTTCGAATGTATGGGGAAAATCAGGGACTGGTATGGAATGAGTTAAAGTGGCATTCAGTTCACATAAGGGACACAGAGCCCTAACATAATTACACAGCCACCCTGGCATAATGACATGTACATAAAAAGCTCATTTAGTTATATCATGAAAGACTAATAAAGTTACAATCTGGAACAGCCCCCTACACTATGTAGTTAACTTAGAATGCAGTGTATTTAAAAGAATAACTGACAAAAAAGGATTTAGTTGTCAGGCTTTGTTGCTGCCCAGTTGTAAAGTGATCAGCACATTGTGGTTCCAAAGCCTGGTCACTCCTGCCTCTGGCACAGTGCATGCTCTATACACCTCATATTATAAGGAACTCCATGGCACTTTGTTAGCTTGTGGGGCCTTTGTTGCTGAGCAATCTGCAAGTTAATGGCACACCTGTACACAGGGACCTGTTGCAGTGGAACTATGCACCAGCCACCTGGCCATTCCTGCAGTGTATGAACAAATGAACTCCCCACACAGACAGACACCTTGCTCTGGTCCACCCTGTTCATTAACAATTTACAGGGTATTTACCACAGATTTGCCCCTTAATTATGAGCTGACTCGCAGGTAGATGAAGTCTGCATGCAAGGTGTAAGTTGTGATATTTGAGACAAGCAGGTGCATGTCCATCAGTGTTATTGTTGCTCAGTGGCAGACCCCACCAACAGCTGACAGTCAAAATTAACCCATTGACTTGGATCAAATTCTCCTTGTCTGGTCAATCTCTAGGCTGTCCAGCTCCACTTAACGAGTTGTGCTGTGGTATTGGTTGCATTATGTGACTCTCTGTTTATGGCACCTTTAAATGAAGACAAAAGACTTGCAGGTATTCTTAGGTTCCAAGAGGGATAGTAGTTTCAGGGTAGTACCAGGTAGCACAAACAGGAACAGGTGGCTCTATGGCCAGACACACTATTAATAGGTGACCCAGACATAGAGGTCACCACCAGGGGTCAGGCCATAACTCAGCAGGCTCAGTTTGGGTCCCCAGTGCTTGGTTGTATCATGAAGGATTATGCTGGTCATTGTACAGACCACAGGTATTGGTTTAATAGGCAACTCTCATGCAATGGATGCTTGTCACGAACGTGTTCAGTGCTGGCATGCAGTAAAAACTAGCATGCTGTAGAAAATGGACACACAAAGAAAATTATTTAACTTTGCATGTCAGTTGAGTTAAGCAAGCATTCAAGCAGTCTGACTGAACTTTGCTGCAATCTCTTTATTAACCTTGATGGGCTGTTCATTTGTCGATAAAGATGGCTTTACTTGCTTGCATACCTCAAACACATCAAGTGAGCAAGTTATAGCATGCTATTTTTGTTAATGTGAAAGTTTACTGGATGAAAAAGCATGAGATTGTAGTACATATGTTGTGACCAGGGAACGGATGGGTCTGATACCAGCAACCTTTGGCATGTGATTAAACTACTTTGGCTGAATTAGATTTATTCTAAGAAGACTTTATATGTTGTTTGGAGACAAAACATTCAAAACACAGCATTCCCCCACCCCACCCCCACCCTTACACCCAAACCCCACAACCCACAGCCATCATGTTACACTTGCTGACAGATGGGAATGGGTCCCTGGAGGAGGACAGTGTGGTAACACAAAGGGATGAGGTGGACAGTGGTTCGTTTGACCAGCTGTAGTTAATCACTCTATACCCAGGTAACAGTGGAGGCATGCAGGGCTGCCTGAGATGTGGAGGAGTGAGGTGGAGCTGACGGCCTGGCAGGTGCCCCTTCAGAGGTCCACCAGTGCATGGCTATTCTGTAGCCCTAAAACAGTCTCACATGGGTGGCCCCTTTCAAGTAACAGCCACATTTGGTTGCTTACCTTTATACTTTTCTGCTTAAATGAGAATTCCTGTGCAGGACTTTGATTTCTTTGTTGTATTGTGTCTGTGTGAGCAGTGCATGGAACCTGCTGAATGAGGGCAGTCAAGCACTCATTGACCAAACTGGGCTAGTCCAGACACAGTCCGAACATACAAAGAACTTGTAAAAGTTTTAATTTAAATTTTATTGTAGCATATGTGCTTTTTTTTTTTTTTTTTTTTGCTTTGACACGTTCTTTTCCAAAATAATGAATACGAAATTTTTTGTGCCTAGTTATGTGTGAAATATTTAAAAATAAAGTCATCATGTAGAACATGCAAGGACCAGTTCACAGTTACCAGACTGGAAGACATGGACAGGAGTAGAAACTCACAGGAAAAGGCTCAAAATGTAATCCCCACATCAGGTACTGGTGACATAAAGGGTTAGATAAGGATGTTGTGTGCTCATGAGGTACAGGTACAAGTTGAGGAGAGAACCTGTATGCATGCCCAAGGTGCAGAAGTATATATGCAAATGTACATTTCTCGCACTTCCCTGATTTCACATAGGAAACCTGGATGGACTAACACTGCAAACACAGAACTCTCAGAAAGACCATTTTTGCATTCATTCACAAAATTGTGCAAGCTGAGATGAAGCCAGCAGGCTGCCATGAGACACAGGGTCAGAGAGAATCCTTTTTGTGCACTCTTCTCAAGGCTCAGAAGTCCAAATTAAAAGGGAGCAAGCACCTGGTTGTGGTCATGATGGTCTGGCAAAAATGACTGCCATCTTACTCAGAGCTGAGGAAATTAACAGCACATCAAGCCAGTGCAGCTTCCAACTATAAGTATTCTTAATTAGTCTACCTGCATACTTCAGACCTAAAAGTCTGCAGGTTTTATGATGAGGGTGTCCAGTATCATTAAATTGTTACTGAAATTTAGCTAATTTTCATTCTATTGTAACATTAATTCATGCGTGAAACAGGTTGGAAGTTTTAAGGCATGGCCAGTGTGTATGATTGTTGACCTCACAGGAATGGGTGCACTCCATACAGGCACTGGTAATAAAAAGTGGGTTTACTCTTTGTGAGTAGGGAAGGTATAGGTAGGCAACACATAAACTCAAACAACAGGATAAAATGATTCAAATGCTGTGCAGTGCAGGCAACAAATAAAGAGGAGTTTGACAGGGACACAACAAAGAGTTACGTAATGATAGCCTATATGGGTGGGCACGTGTCAGTTAAAGTGTTATGCTTCTCAGTAAATGCCATTGTATTGAGCACTCTGTTATGTATATCTCAGGTGTTCACCACAAATTATGTCTCATCAAAGCGTCTGCTCACCTAATAAGGCACTCACCCACTAACTGGCTTATATAGGCTTGCTACAAGTTTACATATAACTCCTTTTGTGAGTGAGTTACTGTTACTCTTGACACACGTGGTGTTCATTGTTGGTGGATGCCACCATGTCAGATGAGTCGATGGATCACCACATCAACAGATAAAGATACAACACTTAAGAAGCAATGGTGGTTTAACAGAGTTACATCAAAACATGGAGACCATTGTTGTAAGGCACTCTACCTAATACAGGATGTCTTGTGTTATGAAGATGTGGATAACATTATGGAGACCTTACCCAAGCAATCAGACACCCATTCCCCTGGGGTGGTCACCTTATGCCACTTTTTGGGCAAAATTACTCTTTTGTCCACCTATTGCCATCCAACCTTGATTCATCAGGCTAACTACCCATATCTATTCTACAATGCTTGCTTGCACCTGTCCATGTGTCTGTCCGTCTATCCAGCCATGCACAAAGCTGCTTGGTGTGTACAAAGCCATTTTGAATGTATCCCTTCTTTGTGGACAGCAGTGTTCATTGATGCATAATTTTTTGCACTTGTATTTTGCAGGTGAAGAGCTCAATAAAAGTATTAAAGGAGCAACAGGCAGGAAAAGTAGAAGGTTTATTAAATGCATTGAGGTGAGTGCTGTCCTTTTCCTAAGGTTTCCATGCATGAAAAAGACATAATGTACTTCCCCATGTTGGCTGTAGCCATAGTTGCACAAAATTTGTATATTTGTGGCCATTTTGTTCTCACATGTGTTTTCCCATATGAAATATGCAGAAGTGCTGGCTATTGTCTATTATTCGGGAAAAAGTGGAATTTACTTTGGTGTCACAATAAATTGAGTAAACCATGGAAAAGAGAGAGTTATGGAGGTTCTTGTGTGTATGGGGAAGCCATGGTACTAGACTGCAACCTGATGCCTGTGATCTGTGGCAGTGCTGCTTACACTGGGAAGTACTACAATTGCATGTGGCTGTGAAAATTCTCTGCATACTTATGGGTCACTTGGATCACTGGCTGTCTTTTAACACAAGTCACGACACCTATATATTTTTTCCCCTATCATTGTGTAGTCTCTGTTAGAAGCTCCATGTATTTACCAAGCACAAACTTTTAAGGAACTTGCACCTAGCCACCTCAAACTGCTGAGCCCAGGGCACAAACTTATGTGTTACGTATCATATTGTAAACTGTAAAACATTTTACAGCATATATTTCACAGTATGGTCAGCCACTGTGGTCACTGTATATCCATACCATATTGTCTGACATTGTGACACCATACTAACACCCCACCCCCAGACCCTGTACCCCACTGTGTTTGACAGGATTCCATTTTGAGTGTACTGTAGAATATATGATTACTATGTTTTACAGTATACATACAGTTCACAATATGGTCAGCAACTAAGTCCCACTCCAAGACCTCGTACCCCATCATGTTTGACAGGATTCCATTTTTAGTTCACTGTAGCATATGCTAAATGAATGGTACATAAATGAAAGTCGTAAATGGAGTGATCACTATCACAAAATTTGTGGGAATATTGTTTAAGGACCTAGATAGTCTTACCTTTCAAAAAGTAGCAGCCCACTCTACCACACCTTCATATTGGCTATACAGACTTATGGTAGGTAATACAACCTTACATTGCATGGTGTGACAACCAGTGGTAAATACAGCCTGATGTTGCATGGTGTCATTGATGGATACAGCGTAATATTGCATGTTGTGACAACCAATGGCTGTGCAAGGGCTTGATAGTACATGTGAAATGTTGTTTTGTATACTTTGTATGCTTGTGAAAATGTTGATTAATTTTGGTTGTTGCCTCACTGGAAGTTTAGCCTTGAAAGTGTCATGAACACTCATTTCTGTAAAGTGTATACCAGTGGGACATACTGCATATGTAAGTGGGTGTAGTGTTTGCGTATAGTATTTAATAGTAGTTTTTTTAGCACGTAATCATTAGCACGTGTTTGAATGAGGACAGCTGGTGGTGACTTGTGGCCACAGTGTGTGGGCAGTACAGATATAGTACAAGTGATATACACAGTAGTATAGTAGTAGTAGTGGTAGTACAGTAGTCCCTGTCTTGAGAGGCCACCCAAAAGGTAGGCCCAAAGGTGGCCTCTCAAGGCAGGTGGCCTTTCATTAGAGGTACAATAACATGGAAAAGATAGCAGCAGGGACCTGCCAAAAGTGGCCTTTCAAGCCAGGTGGCCTCTCATTAGAGTGACCTCTCAAGACAGGGACTACTGTAATAGAAGGCGGTTCTCGAGTGTGATGACGTGTACATGCAGTGTCTGTCAATGGCAATTACAGCTGTTGTCACCCACAACGATTCATTGTTTGGGTTCACTGTGTCTATTTGTGTACTTATCCTGTTGACCTCAAAAAACTTATTGTGATTATACAGAAAAAAGCTCTGTGATAATGCATCAAAGATATCAATCACAAAATGTGGATCTGTCAGATATGCTGAGGGGTGGAGGGGGTGAGAGAGACCTCTTTTAATATAAAACATGTTCAAGACATGTAATGTAGTACTGTGTGTAGACAGTAGCATATGGGATACATATTGTATGTATATTTGCTCACTTATCTGTGTAGGAAGTGATAATAGCATATGCATTTATTATATTGTATGTACAGGTGGTCACTGCAGTTGACATCGTCAAGCATATGTTGGTGTAGACATGTACACACATACACACACATATGCACATATACACACATCTATCTCTCTCTCTCTCTCATACACACACACACACACACACACACACACACACACACACACACAATACATGTATATGTATACATACAGTAGATAGTACATACAGACACTGATGATGCATTTACCCGCAGAATAGTCACCATGGCATAAAAGTCACAGGGTGAATTTTGAAACCAGAAATGTTGCCCAGAGCTTTATCCTGTCTTAAAAGTCACATCTCTTAACCCCACCAAACCAATCTTGAAGTTCCAAAAAATATCAGTTATACTCCATCAAATTTTGATCAAATTTGCTGATCTGACCGAAGTTAATTTTGAACATGGGTGATCTTGATTCAATTCCCAAGGTCACAGAGCAACATTAAAAAAATTTGAATTCTGCATGATAATTTGAAAAAATTTCAGATAGGTTCTATTCTCAAAGGTCTATTTACCACCAAAACTAAGAGATACCACATCAGATAAAGCAAAATCTTAAAAGTCATTTACCCATGTAATAGGGCTGATGTGACTCTGACAGAAACTATTGTTAATGCAATATGAGCCTTGTAAACTTGTACAATCTGATTACAGATAGAGAAGAAAGAAAGAGGTATTCTTCTCATAATGACCTCTCTGCCATATGAGCCACACTGACCAGTATGTCATGGTCCAGCAAACTTCTATTCTTAAGGGTGGCTTCTGAGGGAGAAAGGGAGGGGCAGGTTTTCAGGTTATTCCTTCTGCAAGAGTTGGTGTAATGGCAAGGTGGGAATGATCTCATTTTCTCAGAATATGTGGAGTTTTTACGCCTAGTTTGTAGTCTCAATATTAACACCAGTTCTTTTTTTCCACAGAGTAAGACGAAGTACCATATGTTGATGGGTGGGGTTAAGGCTATACAAGTTTAAAGTATGGCTGGTTTCTTACTGGTGTACATGAACACATTTACTTTCTTAACATGAAAATGAACATTTTTGACCCTCTGTTTTTGTCAAAATGTAGAATTTTGACCCCCCAGGGGTGGTGGTAAAAAATACATGTAGATAAAAGGTTCAAACCGTGGGGAGCCTACCTATGCTTTTGAGGTCTACTGCGCCCTCCCTGCCCAACAAGATATCGCTGTACATATCCCAAGAGGACAAATGTGCAGCAGAACAGCAGTGAAGTAATTCTACACCATAGCTGCATTGAAGAGTGAAGAACAGCAGCAGTAAAAGCAGATCACCTGTCACTGTTCTGCCTTTCAGCAGCAGGGCTAAGGGGATGCTAGTGAAAGACCTTATGACCCAGCAAGTCACACCTATTGAAGTTTGGACATTTTTTTTTCAGACTTTTATTCATGGTCTAGCTTTGTGTCAGTTTTTTTACTGTCACCCAGTCTGCACAGTTTGACAAAAGTACAATGTACACTGTATTATCAGACTATATAATGTAGTTGTTATTTATTGGGATTTATAAGTTTGTTGTTTTCATTTATTGAAATCAACAGAGGAATATGGCATGCAGACCATAAATTAAATATTTTTTCTGAGTTCAGCTGCTGTATGTGTCACCTGTAGGTGATGTGAGGGTAATTGATGGAGGATGTGGCTAAGTGCAGGAGGAAATGAGGGGTGTGTTGGTCAGCAGATGGGGTGTTCTCCCATGGAGCTTCAACCCTACACAATACAAGAGAGTTATACTCCATTGTAACCAACACCATTTCCTGTGGTCAATAATGATCATATACCCCAGGTCATTAGCTTCATAAAATCCATGGAGCCCCGCCCCCCATAATCTATGCTATTTATCATCCAGATTGTCAGGAAGATGCTTGATTTGAGAGAAACACTTAAATCATGGAGGCTTTAGCTCATAAGTCTGCATTCATGGTGATGTTTTCAAAGACAGTGTTCTGTTGTTCATCAGCTGCAAGATATTTTGTGTTTCACACAAAAACATTCCATTTTACTTCAAACAAGGCATTATCAACCTTAGTTATCTGTCACCAGCAATATATTGTACCACTTAGCATCCCCTGCCACTGGTTTAGAAGGGTAGATACAGGATTATTTCCCATTTTTGAGGGAGAGGGAAGTTGCCAAAATATTTATTTACTTTCCGTTGTTCAGATTGGGTTCTGGGGTCGGAAAATGTAGTCCTGAAATGGCCAGTTCTGAGCCATTTATAGCCAAAAACAGAGGTGACATCACATCAGTGATTCTAAGGAAAGTCTAAAGTAAAAATATTTCAGCTACCAAGTCTAACCCTGGTTCTATCAAGTTGTCCTTCATGGCTTGATTGTCAGTGAGCCATGTTTGTCACATCTCAGAGTTGGCATTTTTGAGAATGTAGACCTGAAACTCAGAATGACCTTGACCTTTTGATTGAAGTAAATAAATAAGTGGGTTGCAACCAGACAACGGTGCAATATAGGACCTTAGATGGCAGCACTCAGTGTTCATTTATACAAAATGTAGTAGTTTGCTCAACAAAAGTTTCAGTGAGATTTGTTATGTAAATAAGTAATATTATGCAAATGAGCATCCTCAATAAAGTCCTAAGAGGGTCTCTTGCAAAGAAAAGAAAGCACAGTGTATTTAAAAAGGCCTCTTACCCAGGAAACCCTATACCTAGACATTTCTCTCAAAGTCCACTGACTTGACAGCAGGACAGTTCTGGTAGATCAGATAATAATTAATCCAGATGATAGTATTGTCTGTAGCCTTGCCAGGCCTTGGCCTAGAGATGACATTTATAGCATGCAATACATGTGAAATCTCCCCATCATGTGGGAGTCTCACACTTTTTTCTTTGGAGTAGATGATTTTATTTAGAAATTTTGCTTTTGGACAGCCATCATGATTTCTTTTAAATTCATGGTTAACTTTATTCCTGTCAAAATAAGAATTTACCAATTTGGCATTTATCTCTGTATTTTATGTCAGACTACACTGACAGGTTTGCCACCCAAGGGAACACCCGAGAGTGTGCAGGAACACCCATGTACAGCTACTCAAAACTGCATTGCTCAATATTCTGGGAACTGTACCACATTAGCATACCTCCATGTGTTATTTGAATTTTTTTTTTTCTGGTGATATTAAAACAAATAGAAATTTATTGACGTTTAACATGACGAAACAGCAAGCTGGTCATGCCCACAGCTGGGCTGGATTGATTTCCAGTGCATCCGTCCCGTGAAGTTACATTTGCATGGCAGATGACCTTATTGCAACTGCAGAGGTACCTCTATGTTGCACAGAGGCAATGGTAACTGTTTGACGCAGTTGGATGACCCAGGCAGTTTGTTCTGCATCATCTGGTAGGCCCAGGCGCCATTGTCTACCAGTTGCCTGTTTGATTTCCGTGCATAACAATGACAGATGTATTTAATTTGCATTCATATGGATATCGTTTTGTGTCTTTGTGGAGTTTTTTGTGTGTGGGGAATCAATAGCAGTGTGGGACAGAAGTTTGACATACGTATGCTGGTATTGATGGCTTGGCAGTAGTCCAACCAGGAAGTCACATTTTGCTTCCCAACACTCAATTTCACATACCGGGAAGTCTACTTTATTTTAATATTTCATGGAATATTAATTTACAATGGTTTCATTTTTGTAGACGTTTTTGTACAATTTGAAGTGAAGTTTTCCTGGGATATCAATTTACATGACTAATTCTCTTGAATTTGGAAGTAAACTATTTGAAAGCTGTCAACCTTTTTTAATTTATAATTCTGCATGAAAGGCAGAACCCAAAAATGCAATGCAAGAAATTTCAACATGGATACCACAGATCAATGAAATCAGCTTTGAGAAGAAGTACTAGTAAAACTGGAAAAAAATTGTTTCACAGCAAATCAGTCTGTATGCTTACAAATGCAGAGTGCTTCAAAGATGGACAGCAGATTTGCAGATTCAAAGGAGTGAGATGACCTGCAAATTGTAATTTGAGTGCATTTGTGGACTACCTGAAACACACAAAAAAAAAACAAGAAAAGAAAGTATATAAAAATGTGTGTTTGCACGCAGTGAATATAAATATTAGATTAATTCCACTAGTAAGGCTGCAACGGTACCAGTTTTGATGTTCAAGCTTGAATATTAGCACAGAAAACCTCTGCAAACTTGGGGGGGGGGGGGAGTGGAGGGGGAGCATGACATGAATGAGCACTAAGCCACCTAAGGTTTAAACACTTGAATGATCCCTGATTTGCAGAATTTGAAAATTCATATAGTTATCACAAGGTTGACCTCACTGATAGGACTGTATCCATACAAATATGGAGATGCTAGGTTTACCAGTTGCAGAGCAAATCTTGTGACAGAAACAAAGAATATTGAAAAAATGTTTTGGTATAAGGATATAATTAGTGACATTCAATTCAAATTATTCAATAATATGACATTAGGGTAGAAAAATTATTGAAATTAATAGCAGACATTTTAAATGCCTCCACTTGAGACAGAGCCACTGCTATGGAGTGAACCAGGAAGCTGAATTCCAGTGTACATACTTATCAGCTAATAGTTGCTCAGTCAGCCACTCGAGTGCTGAGGTGGGGCCTGGTATTTGCTCGGTGTTAACTATGTTTGTCAAAGGTTAGGATCTGTAAGATATAAAGTGCCCTAACTACCATTAGAACAGGAAATCTAGATAAATTATGACACATCATAGACACTAGCAAAAATAATCCATTGGACACTTCCTGTCAATGATTTGCCTGAAGGGCTTATCTTCTTGTTCTTGACTATCTTTAAAGAAAATGAAAGAATCCACAGTGTAGGCAGAAGTTGGCCATCTGATTTTAGAGGCAGTAACTTAATATACAGTGCTCCTTCAGTATAATGGTGATGGAGAGGTCCATGTAGTAAACCCTGTTTTAGCAAAATTGCTTTATAATGACGGACTTTTAACATCGAAAAAATAGGAAAAGTGTTTCGGTCATTAATTTCAAAGACATGTAGTGCAGCCTACTCAAAAAAAAAAAAAAAAAAAAAAAAGTTCCCCAGCAGGTAACTATCAGAACATGTCTGGAAACCGTACCCATTCTTGTACATCTGATGGTAGTTCCTTGTCTCCGCCTTCTTACAGTATGTCAACATGCAATACTTCAATTGATCCTGTAAACTAATTGTCTGTACCATTTCCCAGGGTACTTATGCTGCTATTGAATGCCTATGTTGGTGCTCATCATCTTCCATACATCCAGAGCTGTGGGCCATCAGCAGTATGGCGTCACTGTATCATATCCTCTGTCTCTCCTTATTCTTTTGTCCCCATATAGATCCTAAAATCGTAGTGTCAGGGCAGTTTATTACAGTGCCCCATCATGACATTTTTATATGCTTGCTTTATATCAAGCTACCCAGCCTGAAATATTTCAGCACAAGCCTATATATTTTTGTTGACTGTAATGGGAATGGTACCTGTGCAGTCATCAGATGATATTGGTAGAAAATTGGCACTGTGATCTTTCTTACTCTGTATACCCATTGTTTTAGCACCCTGTACACGCATTGTTGTCTTGCCAGCATAAGCTGTTGGTGAGAGGAAACACTCACTTTTCAGACAGCTCTCCATCATTCCGTCTGTCAGCAACAAATTTCGGAGTGGTATTATTTCACTAGCTATGGCTTTCATACTTGGGTAAATGATTTACAGTAATGGGTCACTACAGATTTGTACTATAACTGACACACTTCATTGGTCACATCATGCTTGAATGAGCATTGCAGAAAAACTTCAGTGGCACTATCTCACAAACTAGATTAGTTAGGGTTTTCACATTTCAAACTAGATAGGGCTTTCAGTGATTTATAGCAGTGGTCACCACAGATTTGTACCACCAATGTCACACTTTATTGGTCACATCATGCTTGAATGAGCATTACAGGAAATTTCAGTATTGCATTATCTGGCAAGCTAGATTAGTTAGGGCTTTTGTACTTCAAACTACATGCAGATAGGGCTCTCATACTTGGGTAAATTATTTATAGTAATGGTCACTACAGATTTGTACCATGACTGTCACACTTCATTGGTCACATGATCCTTGAATGAGCATTGCAGAATTGCATGTAAATTGTTAAATAATCCTGGCGAGACGTTCATGCCCCCTGGCCATGGATCTGGTTGTATATAGATAGCAGTCTTGCAAAAGTGTACATGTATACAATATACATACTTCTATGCAGTGGCAGATACTGTGAAAGGAACACATGTCTTGAGTGACTATATATTTTTTTAACCAGATTTGTCACATGCTCATTTTCAGTATTATCAACATCTAATGACAAAAGAGCTGTGTTTGGAGATGACTTTGTAAAATGGTTTGAGGGGTCTTATAAACCTAGTGTCATTGTATAAGTATAGTGTTGGTTTAAACATATTTTATTCAAAAAGAATACAATTGGGGAGAAGGGCCAGGCCCTATATTAACCCCTCTTGCAAAGAAAATACAATAACACAGGACAGACGGAACAAGACAAAGCTTTCAGCAGTGCTCCACCAAGACGACAGCGGCGTTGGAGCACTGCATCAAGTAGAACGAATTTAAGAAGGACACCACAGTTGTACTGGACAGATAGTGGGGCTTTATGTACATTTACTAATATGCAGTGATCAATAATATACTATGGTAATTAATTTTATTATAACGCAGAAACCGAGGATAAATTCATGTGATTTAGTTGATTATGTAACGGCGCTGAGCTGAAAACGTTTGGTATTGATAATGAATTTTTGAACGGCCAGAAATATTGTTTTGTTACTTTCAAAAGTGCAATTAGGAGCGCCAAATAGAACGGTCTCTAGGCTGAAGGATGCGTACTCAGTTACTGAATTATGCAAATGATCCCTTTGAATTGTATAGGTAGGACAGACGAAAAAATAGTGCCATACATCTTCAACCCCTTGTTGGCAACGACATTCAGGAGAATCAACTACACCAATATTATAAAGATGACCATTCAACTGACTGCGACCCATTCTTAATCTCGCATGAAGAATAGAAGCGTATCTTTTTCCAACATAATATAGATTCTTATGCTTAACTGGGCGGGGAATATTAATCGTAATACGATTTTTAAAGATGTCTAGAGTATTTGAATTTCGGACGCTAAGGGGCAGTAGGTTCCAAAGTTTGGTTGCACTGGGATAAAAAGATTTGTTGAATAGTTCAGTTCTGGCACCAAAATGAGGAAGATTGGAAGATTGTCTTGTATTATATCTATTAGGATTCTGATCAGGCGCAATTATATTGCTTAAATAATCAGGGACTAAATTGTGAGTTATTTTGTACATTTGGATCAATTTACTGGTTTCTCTGCGTTTAGCCAAGGTTAAAAGACCTGTTTCCTCATACAGTTTATCACTTGGTGTAGTACGCATTGCACCACAAATGACACGGGCAGCAGCCAGTTGAATGTTTTCCAGTCGTTCAGCATCAGCCTGTGTGCAGCCATCCCAAACTATACTAGCATATTCCATCAAAGGACGAACAAAGGATGTATAAATTATTTCGATGGTATCCCTGTCGAGAGAGTATTGTAAAGATTTCATGATGTTGAGCTGTTTGGTAGCTCTTGCCTCGACCATGTCGAAATGATCTTTCCATCATAAATCGGACCTAAACATGAGCCCCAAGTGTTTATGGTGATTAACATTTTGCAGTTGGTGGTTTTGAAAAACAAGAGGAGGATGATTTACTTGGTTAATTTTTCGAGATATTAACATGGCATCGGTTTTTACAGCATTAAAAGTCACAAGCCAGTTTGTGGACCACGAATCAATGAGAGACAGATCTTCATTAAGAGTGGAGGCGGCTAATAGAGGGTTGTCCACAGAAAGATATAGTGATGTATCGTCAGCAAAGAGTTTGATATTTGAGTGGACAATGTCAACAATATCATTGATGAAGATCAAGAAGAGGAGTGGCCCTAACACGGAGCCACAGTATAGTGTTTGTAGTACTAAAGATGTAGTTTTTGTAGTGCTCCTGTATGACAAATAATGCATAAATGTAAATTGCTTGCTTTTAGCTCTGCTGAGCTAAGGACGTAGAGTGTATAGGATTGCTCATGTCTGGCCATCCATCATGTTGTCCGTCCGTCCGCAAACTTTTGGGTTGTGAGCACGATACCGTCCACAGTTTGCAACTTAGCCCAATATAACTTATAGGGTGTATGAAAATCTAGGTCCCTTTTGATATTGCTGGTGCCACCTACAATATTATGTAATATAGGGGGTCAAAATATGACTTGTGAACACTCTAGCATCTTTAATTTTTTGGCAGATGTTCACCAGATTTGGTGTGATTGTGGGGGAGGTCAAAGTCTAAGTTTAAGCTAATGATCCTAGTGGCGCCACCTATAATTTGACAGAAAGTATCAGCCAAAGTGTGTTTTAAGATATGAAATTCCATATTTGGAAAAATAATTCGATTAGACTTTCCAACTTTAAGGAGTATATAGAGCGTGTCCAATGCTAGAATGTAATATAATATCAGTGACCTTGACTTATTTTTGTGAGGTCACCATGCCTGTAAAGTGGAAAGAGGTGATTTTGTAATGGCAGGGGGTAGCTTGGACATCAATGGCAAAAGAGAATCGAGCCTCCAGATCAAAATTCCCTTTGAGTACATTGTACATAAACTGTCCTTGGTGACCTACTTTTTGGGTCATCGTGACCCAGTAATTATGGAGTTTGGCACTTGTCCAAATTTATTGGGTGTTTTTTCAATAACTCAAAAAGTTATTACCGGATTTGAACAAGCAGACCATGCATGGAAAGCTGGATGTGGGGCACACATTTTGAACAGCAATTTGTTGATCCAAGTTGAAGGTCAAGGTCAAATGGCTAGTTTGAATATAGGGGTCATCTTAAAAATGTTCTGCAACCCCCAGTTTTTGAGTTAGGCCCATATAACGTTCAGAAGTTGTAAAGTGTATAAAAAAATCTTTGTTGACATTGATGTTGGTGGTGCCACCAATAGTATTATGTAATATACAGGTCAAAATGTGAAAATCTTTTGACTGTGATACCATCCACAGTTGTCAAGTTAGCCCAAATTTAACATTCAGGACTTATAGGGTGTATGAAAATCTAGGTCCCTTTCCATATTGGTGGCGCCACCTACAATATTATGCAATATCGGGGTGAAAATCTGAAAATCCTGTGAACACTGCATCTTTATTTTTTGGCAGATCTTCACAGAATTTGGTGGGATTGTGGGGGAGGTCCAAATCTAAGTTGTTAATGATCCTAGTGGCGCCATCTATAATATGATGCAAATTATGAGCCAAAATGTGTCTTAAGATATGAAATGCCATATTTGGAAAAGTACTTGGATTAGACTTGCCAAATTTATCGGGTATATAGACCATGTCCAATGCTAGAATGTTATATAATATCAGTGACCTTGACTTATTTTTTGTGAGGTCACCATGCCTGCAAAGTTGAAAGAGGTGATTTTGTAATGGCAGGGTGTAGCTTGGGCATCAATGGCAATTTCAGCACAGCACCAGGCCCATGCGCGGCTTGTATTACATAATCTTGGTGACCTTGATTTTCTGTCCCAAGGTCACTGAGGACATAAAGTCAAGGACTGGCATTGTCTTGGCACATGCAACACTATCCATCACAGGAGTGCACAAATAAGCTATGATTATATGTGGAGCGAAGTGGCATATGGTGGACAAATCAGACACTAAAATTACATAAGCTTTATATGTTCAGAAACCACTTGAGGACTCACAACTTCAGTGTAGCCATGGTGCCCGCAGAATGTTAGGGCGATGGGCCTCTTTTTACATTATTACAGCCAAATTAAATCCACAAATTTCTGAATAACAGGAAATTCTTGAAGTATGAGTTTGTTCTGATTTTCCTCCTGAAACAAGTAATATTTCTTATAACTAAGAATTTTGAATACATGTACTTAAGTCGTATTTTAATGGATCATATTTGAGACCCTTCTTTCCTCCTAAAATTGTGAAAGGGCAAAGATGAGGCCTCAGGATTGTCAATGATTTTAAAATTACAAAAATTTATGTGCACGGAAGTAAAAGCAGTTTACAATATGTTGCTTCTGCCAAGGAGAAGTAGTTCCTATGTGGGTCACTGTACCTCAGTATTTATTATCAGTTACCACATGTTTGCTGAACGTAGCACAGATTTTTACCTAGCCTTGGTCAGCCATACCAGCATCGCCCTCATGTGGTATGGCTGACCAAGGCTAGGTAAAATCCATACTACATGAAGCAAACACGTGGCAGCAATTTTATTATATTTTTAGTAATAATAGCCTACCATTTAATACAATAAATATGAAAACATGTTAAAATTTCACTTTGTTCATTCAAAGGAACATAAGGCCAACTTAAAGATCAACAAGTCCATTTAATTCAAAGAGCTCAATATGTCCATGTTAGAATGATCCAACAGCATATCGTAATTAACATTAAAAGTGACAACCCACACAAATTCATCAAAACTGTAGTAAGGATCGGTACTACCCATTTGATGAAAATGAGGCTCGACCATCAAAACTGTAGTAGAGTTCTGTACTACCAGTTTCATGAAAAACTACTTTGTTTGGATGTAGAAACAAACCTGTGTGCATTCATATTTGAAAAAATTGAACCAATCAGCTTTGGCTATTATTACTAAAAATATAATCAGTATATGTATGACCCAAGTAGAAATTACTTCTAGACAGAAGCAACATACTGCAAAAGGGTATTGCTGCCCAGTGAGGAAGTATATTACACTTGCCTGGCAGAAGTAATGTTTGTATTGCTGCCCTGTGAAGTGGTATGTTACACTTGCGTCACGTGGCAGAAGTAATGCTTGTGTTGCTGCCCTGTGAGGTGGTATGTTACACTTGCGTCACGTGGCAGAAGTAATGCTTGTGTTGCTGCCCTGTGAGGTGGTATGTTACTCTTGCATCACGTGGCAGAAGTAATGCTTGTGTTGCTGCCCTGTGAGGTGGTGCGTTACATTTGCATGGCAGAAGTAATGCTTGTGTTGTTGCCCTGCTTTTTTCATGCCTGCTGCCTGTTGTTCTATCACATTCATTTCATACTACATGCACTCTGTACTTTGGGAATTCTCTTCATGGCTACTTCCAAATCAGCCATTGTATATTCTGCTTTCTATTGCTACAATGCCAAATAATGAAGTATTGTGTATCTTAGTGAAAGAAATTTGGAGAATCATCAGTGACTTGAACATTTAGAAGTAATCCTGCCAAAAATGATACCGATCAAGAAACACTTTTTATTTCAAAAGGTGAAGTGCCCTTTACTAATAAATAATTAGTGAATAAATTGTGGTACAAGAGTTTATGGACATTTATAAGGTCATATAGTGGCAAAAATAAGCCAAAATTAAATTTAAATAAAAGTTTGCAGTTGTTTGAAAAGTGGATATCAGATTAATAAATCTGATGTTAATGCATTTCATAGTTTATGATCTCTTTTTCAGATATACAACGAAACATTTAAATGACGAAAGCACACCAAAGGCCATCAAAAGCCTGCTGGCATAGGTGACTGGAGCTGGGTGACAATTGCCATGTATAAACATTTGTACAGACTTGAGGACATTATAAGTAATGATAATTATGCTGACTTAACACATAGTGCCGGTGTATGTGTGTAGAATGTACAGTAGGGGGAGCCACTGTCCCACTGGCCTCCTTTTATGGGTAGACAGACCTGGTCACAAGTGGTCACTAATCACAGAGTAGGTTACTGTCCATCTTTTGCTTCTAAGTAAATGTCATGAAATGTACTACCAAAAATTGTAATTTTTAGTTGAGAATATGTTTGTTCCTAGTGCATCAAATTCTATTGACCATAATCCTCCCTGTCAGCACCTAGGGCACTAAAGAAACTGCAATGCATAAGCCTTCAATTTAGAACCCTGCTTTGAGCATTTTAGGCACTGTGAGTAAGATTATTAAATGTGAATTTTTTTTTCTTGTTTTCATTTTTGGCCATTCAGATTCCAGTGAGGAAAGGTTGGCCCTAAGGAAGCAAGGGGCCTTATTGGGAGGAATATGGTATTTCATTCACTTTAAAAATTTGGGATGAAATGTTATATTTATTTTCAATATTGATGGAATTATATGGGTGTCACCGAAAAAAAAAAAAAAAAGAAAAGAGTGTATGTTTATGACTGTACCAGCATAGCTGATTACAATAACACAGTTGGGAGATGAATTTCCACAGTTAGGTGGGAGTACTCAGCACCCTGGGACAGGATGCGCTGATATAAGGGGACCAATTTTTTTACTAAGCTTTTGACATTGATGTTCTGATTGGCATGCTGAATTCATTGATAAAACAAACACAACACCAATACAGATAGACCAGTTAGGCAGAAAATTAAATTGGGCACTGGGACTGATTGAAGTACAGGATTCTAAGGAGGTGGTACCTGGGATAAAGGACCTGCCGGAAGTATACTGCATGCTAAAGGGGTATAGGTGCTTCATTACGGGGGAGGAGTGTGACCTACTTAACTAGTCATTTATAAGGTGAAAGCCATCCTGTTTGGGTTTTTTTGGGGGGGGGTCTTTTTTTTTTTTTTTTTTTTTTTTTGCTTTTTTTTTTTTCTTGGTTCTTAAGCGATAGTTGCAGTTTGGATCATTACGTAGCAGGATCTGTGGTCTGAAGGACCTTTTTCTTTGATGTGGTATCAGCTGACTGCTCTTTGTCCACAGTGCCCTGTACATAGTACTCAGCATCAAGTTATTGTTTGTGGCATCCTGCTCCGTGTGCTGTGGACACATCTCACATCTTGTTGGTGACATCAGGTAAAATAAAGTGACCTTGCTAATGTCATTCATTTAATACTATTAGCAGACTTCACAATATAACTCCCACTTTCATACCCTGTACATTTGTAATTTGGTACTAAGTGTATGAAACAGGGAGATGGAGAAGGAAGTGTTTGTGTATGTGGGTAATGTGCCATGCCCAGACTAAATGTGAAGACAGACCATGTTCCTTTTAATGAATATGCTTGGTGCTCACCTAATCAAGTTTTGTTTTGTTGAATGGAACTATGATAAATTTTGCCATTTGTCATACTTTAATTGGAGATTGCCTCCACAACAGACCGATATTTTCACACTGCTCAGACTGTAGAATACCTGTACATGGTACCCAGTGTGTCCACAAGGTAAACTCAGAGAGAAAGAAATGGAAATGTACAGATTTCACATGCTTTACTAACCTAAAGGTTAGAGGGATCAAGTTTATTAGAGCAGGGTACTTATTGGCAAGAGTGTGGTGTGTCAATTTGCAGAGTATGTACCTTGGTAAAAAAATGAATGACAAAACAAATATGTATTTTTTGTATAAGGTTATAAACTTCAGGGTGCATCATCCTTCTTTGGTCATCATTCCATACTATGGTCACGGGCCTTGGTCAGTGGTTCTGGCACTGCCTGGTAAGTCATGCTGCAGCTGCCCTTGCCAGGCAGTGCCAGAACCACTGACTTAAGAGTATAGGCATAGTGGTACTTGAACGAAAGCTCTTTTCATGAAGAATTTAGATATGCAATTGTTGTCTTAAATCTAGGTAACTATACGGAAAAATCAGGGACTGGTATGGAATGAGTTAATGACCAATATATTAGTAAAAATGCCACTATCTGTGACCTGTGTCTGCCATCTACTTAGACCTCTGTGTTTATTTGTTATTACTCTGTTGGTGATTAGTGACTGGCCTCTTTAATAGCAAGTGCCAATATGTTTGTGACCAGTCACTGAAATCAAATGTACAGTGCCTGTCACTTGTGACCAGCTGTTTAGTGCCAATATTATGTGTAACTGATTACTAAACTCAAACACAGAGTGCCTGTGACCAGTGACCAGCCACTGAATTAGTGCCAATGTACATGGCTGGTTGTTGAATTCAAGTTGTCAATGTGTTTTGCTGATGACCAGTTACTGAAATTGGAAATAACTACTATACCTGTGATTAGTGATCAGTCACTAGCTTAGAGTGGCATCATACCCGTGACCAGTGACCAGTGGTAAGTTCCAGTATGCAAGAGTATGTATGTATGTGTGTGTGAATGTATGGATAATCAGGCTGGGTCATCCTGATGTTAATTGTACATAGCCTTTAAAAGGCCTAGAGAAAAGTGAAGTGTGTTGTTTGATTCAGTGATGCCCAGCCTGAAGAACAATAACATAATTTAGTGTTTTGTACATATGTGACGGCATCAGTGCATGATAGCATGTCTTTATTTAACTATTTCAACAGAGAAAGGTCTTATAATAAAAGTTCATTTTGTGTCTTAAACAATGTGGTTTCATAAAATCATTTTTTTTCCTTAAATCATTGATCATATTCAGGAAATAGACCAAAACTGCTGATGCTAAATCCCAGATGTATTATACAGTGTATGTATTTACTACAGATTTTGATACCCATGTTGGATTTTACAGCACTTAATCAAACCCAGCCTCAGTCCAGACTTTAGAGCTGATACTCACCGAATAAAGCTGAGTGTTTTTTATTCCACGAAAATTTTGTAGATATTTGAACTCCCATCAAGTTTATTGAATTGATGTAGGATTTTACTGCAGTGAGTTGTATGACTTAAACTGCAGTTTGCTGCCTGAGATCCTGCAGAATTTGACTGCAGTTATGCTGCTGGGGTCCAACTGGATTTTACTGCATGGAAACTGTCACAGTTGTGTAGGATTTTAACACATTCTGCTGATAGGATCTTGATGAATTTTACGGTAGTCATGCAGATGGGATCGTCTAAGATTTCATTCTGAATGTGCCGCTGAAATCCTGAGGTAATTTATACACTATACTACTCAAGTCCTGCAGGATTTTGCTGGGATATGTTTCTGGATACCTTCAGAATTTTACTGCAATATGATGCCAGATTCTGCAAGATTTTACTGCCATAATGCTGTGCAAGTGGTGCAGGACTATAAAGCTGTGCATAGGATTCAGGTTGTGTGCCATGTGCAAAAAAAAGTGGCAGGCCAAGAGATGGCGCAGTAAGTGCTGCAGGCAACGATTAGTTTGCTGGCTCCGAAGGCGCGCAGATCGACTAAGATTGACTCTGTGTTGACAGCTGTCAACTAACTCTGACTGGTTTCTCCCATCAATGGAGACACCTGTGTCTTTCAGATACTGTTAGAACCTATCCCTCTCAAGTCGGACGTATCCGGCCGCATTGAGCTCCCCCTCAAGATGGTCGAGTCGAGCCTTTTTCAATGCATGCATGGAAATCGTTTTTCCTTTCTTTATCAAGTCATTTATAAGAAAGTCATGAAAACCATCTGCTGAAGTAGGCATTTTTGCATCATTTCCACATAGCGACTGTTTTGGTGTGTTCACAGCGCATATTATTAGAGTGGACCAAAACCAAAATAATCTGAGGGGGAAAGGGTTAAGTCAACAAACTGTCTGTTTTTCAAAGTAATCTTCGTCCATTTCTGACTGGCAAATAATTCCACCTGTAGTAAACAATGGCCTCTTTTGCTATACACATTCAAGTTGGCCACATATCCTACCCACAATGCCATGCGCGCTGAGCCTGTCTGTGAGGATTTTTGCACACGGCACACAACCTGAATCCAAGGTACTGTACTACTAGATTCCTGCAATATTACTGCTGGGTCACAGGAAGTTGTGTTGGATCATACTGCACATAGGCAGTTGGAAGTATTGTAGAGCTCTACAATAAGTGTGCAGTTGATGTCCCATGGCCTTTTAATGCAGTTATGCCACAGGAGTCTCGCATATTTTTTCAAAAAATTTATTTATTTATGTATTTTCGTTTATTTATTCATTTTTTAATTTTTTTTTTATTCAGGGGCAATAATTGTGGGAAATCTTGCAGAATTTGACAGCACTCTTTAGATTACCCATTGCTTGAATATAGAAATACTGCTTTTGTGCTGCAGGTGCTCATTGCATCACTTAAATCTGTCATCCAGCATGGTTGCAGCCGAATAGTACTGCCTAGTTGCTGCAGTTTTAAATTTTTTAAGTATGCCATATCCAACCCAGCTTCAGCACGGACCACATGTCAGAACCATTCTCATTCTGTGAGCAATGTATTTTGGTGAAATACTAGCACAGATTCTTTCTGTGGAATGAAGTGGCATTGAATGCAATTGAAATTGATATATTTTGCAGTTACCCTGCTGTAGACTGTATGAATGGATGAAGTACTTCACTGGCTTATGAAGAGTGTTGATTTGTTATATACAGACTGTGATTTTATTATGTCACTGCACAGCATGCATATACTGAAGTACACGCATGTACAGACATTTTTACATCATTCTTCAAGGACAGCTATATTAACTGAACCTTTTGACAACAATACTGAAGATTTTCTGCTCAGCTGACTTCTCAGTCAGCTGGGCTTATAATCACATGGTCCATCATCCATCATCACCTCCATCCATCCATAATTCACATCTGTTTACTTTTCAAAAAAAAAGAAAAAACAAAAACAACAACATCACTTGACCTCAGCTATGGTGGGTATGTACCCTGAGAAGGGCTGTACCAAATGTGTTTATAAGGCAGCAATTTGGTGATTTTGTGGATTTTTAATTATAAAAGAACCCTACTTGGAACTTCCAATTCTTAACTTTTGTTTTGGTGATCCTGACCTACTAACTAAGGTCAAAGTGCCATTTTAATGAATTTAGATTTTTGGTGATAATTCAAGAACGATTTTAGGTGTGAGTTTGAAAGTTGACATGGTGATGGTCTGCTATAAGGACTAAGTGGGGATTATATTTAGGTAACTGTGACCTTATTTTCAAGGTCACCTGGTAACTTGAGTAAATTTCATTTTAGGGTAATAACTACAGAACTGTGTGAGCTAAACTGATATTGCACCTTGTCATGGTCTTCTATAGTATATTAGGAGTACACATGGATTTCCGTGACCTAATTCCACTGGGTCACTGTAGTGAAGTTTACTTGTCTCTAGATATACATGGCAGTCATGTAAGGTAGACTTGGATATGGCACTTGGTGATGATCTTGAATAAGGGCCAGTTTGAAATTGCAGATGATTGACTGATTTTATTGTTACAGTTACAGAACATCAGTGAATTTCAGCTTTCAATTGAAAACTGTTTCACATAGGGCTTAAACGTGATGGTTTTCAATGAGGGCCAAGTTGAGACTGTAATTAGGTGACCTTGACCATGAATGCTAGTGTTCACATGATACCCAAGAACTATTTGACCATGGAGGAAGGACTTTGGTATTGCTATGATGATGGTCACAAGGGGGGATGGGGGCAGGGCAGGTTGAGCCTGTGCATAACAGTACCATTAAGTAATCTTACCCTAAATGTCAGTCACAGGACTACTTTAATGACCTGCTGTTCTGTTGATAGCTCAAGCACTTTTTAAGCTGGAACTTGGATATTACATGGTAATTGTTCTCTGCAGGAGTCAGTGAGTAGTGCAATTATGTGGGCATGACTTAATTCTTAAGATCTTAGGGCAGCTTTGCTAAGTGGTCTTTCCAGATAACTCAAAGAACTATTTTGAGTGGCAGTTTGATATTATACTCGATGATGGTCTTATCTGAAGACAATGTTACAGTTGTATACAGTAAGTGACTAGCTTCTACCCCAGGTCACAGTGCAATTTGAGGATAAGCACAGGTTAAGCTGTATCTTCTACAAAAACTGAAATGAATACATTATAGTTCATATTTACCCCCCACCCTCCCACCCACCCCCACCCCCAAGTATACATTTCTGAGAAGTAAACTTCCCAGGGAATTAAATGACACAATTGTCAGTCACCTACTATGTATGTGTTTATACAGAAATTGCACAAAGACAAAACCCTTGGGTTTTTTTGTTTGTTTGTTTTTTTTTTTTCAATAATGTCAATTCAACTTTTTTTTCAGTTTTGGTATTATCAAAAACATTTCCTTGAAAAAATAATCTCCTGACACCTATCTTCAAAAGCACATTTTGTTTTTCCAGTGTTCTGTGTCATTCATGATCTAGAGGGGCTGGAAGTTAAAATGATGACATGCCATTGACAGATCAAATGGTTTTAATTTTCTGCAAGTATTGCTTCCACCACACCCCCACCACACCCTTCTGCAAGCAGCCGGGGAGGGGGGGGGGAGAGATCATGGCTCTCCAGCTGTGCATGCAGGCTTCTGGAGGCAGGGCTTACTGGCATAACAGCACAGAATGTGACAGACAGACCATAATATATTGTTACAGATGAAAAAGAATCATTCAAAATTCACCTTTTTGAATTAAGACTGATAAATTTCAATTGCCTGAAACGAAGTTTTATTACAAATTGCAGCAGTAAAAATGTCAAAATGGTAGACATTTTTGCAAATTAAAATCCTTAAGTGAATTTTGGACTGCTTGCCTTTCTGTTACATATCCTGGAGAGCAAGAGGCATATGTCTCAGATAGCCCTTGATTGCAGTAATATTTAAGCCCAAAATAATCATTTATACTAACAACTTTAAGTCTGTCCATGTAAGTTCAGCTGAGCTCAGGACTGTGACAGTCCTCGTGATTTAATTTATGAAAACATACAGACAAAGACACCAGCTATTATAATCACGGTCAAGCAGATACCTTCTTGTTTGGTTGAATGCATTTTCATGCATCTTTGGATTGTAGTGTCATTTGTCTACTATTTGAAAGCATCATGGAGCCAGTTTTGCTACTGGGGAGTGTTACGTCTGTCCCACTCCAGCTGCCAGTCAATGCAAGGGTTTCTGGTGCTGATTTCTCTGGCTAGGATTGAGTGATCTTTGTTTCTGTATAATAGTCAGCAGGGGGCAGTGTAGTGTACTCTCAAACCACAGTCTCGTGTTACAGACTGACATATTTTGGCATTAAAGGACTCCTGCCTGTTGGAGGAAGTCACTGACTACTATGAATCCATGTTAACCCTTAAACTGCTATTTCTGGAAAGGATCGACATCTTCTAAGTTGGCAACTTTGGTTCTGTGTGCCCAAAATTTTTCCAAGGAAAGTTTTTAACCAGACCATTTACTTTCACTGGAACCGCCAAATTATAGATTAGGCATACTGGTACTGGAATGAGAAGCATTTCTTTGCCTGAGAAATTTGAAGGTAAAAGTGTGTATTGTTGTGACTAGTACTCGAAAGGTTAATCTTTTCAGTGCCAACTGACTAAAGTCAAGCTACATAAAAGGAATTGCTCAGAATTATAATAAGAGTGCCAGATTAATGTTCCTTGTAAAAAGACCTTTCATTCAAGTAGTAACATATGTACAGTTACATAAAATATGATAGTCCAGGGCAGCAGCTTTCCTTGGCATGCTTGGGGGACGCTGAGGCCAAAGTGTGCCAAGGAAAGGTGTTGACTCAGTGCAAAATGTGGCAATGAAAGAGTGAAAGTGATGCACATTTTTCACCCATTTACCTCACTCATTCTTTAACAAGTTGAAGTCCATTGGCAGTTTCTATCATAAGCTTTATAGACAATATGGAAAAATAGGTCATTTTCAAGTTGCAAATGTTAAAATTGCAAAAGTAAGTTCTCATTGAAAATGGATTCACAGTATGCAATCACACAAAGAGTAAAAGAGCTGTGTAAGTTGTCATTGCTTTTATTATTATGACTGTAATGGGCCACAAAGCATTCAACTTGGACATGACAAGGCCATTGAAATGAAAGTGCTGATTTTTTTTCAGGGGGAAAATGAAGTGTTGATCAGTCTTCCATAGCACAAAGACAAGGGTCTTAAAAAAAGTAATACCACACACACGAGCACCTGCTACTGTGTTGCACAAAGCAATTTAAAGCTGCTAGAAGAAGAATTGCTTTGAGAAAACTGCTTTATAATTAATATAAAATATTGGACTATTCCAGGTGCAACAAAAGTTGGTAATTTGATAGCAAATTGCAGTTCTTGGTGGAAAGTATAGGTAGTAAAATGTAAAATTGTGGCAGCAAATGTGTCCAGTTACAGGAGTGTTGTTCTCAAAGGTCACGTGAAGTCAGAGGTCTCCCAAGGCCACAGCAATAAGATCTCTACACCTGCCCCTGAGGTTATTGTTCTTTAATTGGTCACAAACATAATACATGGTTTCTTTGCACACAGCCGTGGAGAGTTTTTTGTATTTGCCTGTTGATAAGACCTATGTCTCCCCTATGTTGTGCCTTTCATAACCAAAATGAGTCAAGTCTTTGGAAAAATGAAAAGGAGGTGGAAAGGCAAGATTGCATGACAAGACGTAGTTATGTCATTGTGTCATGTAGTGCTGTGATAAGTCATGATAAGTGTGCTTCCACATGAAGACAGGAAAAAAGAATGATTACTGTTCAATGTAGTGTGTTTGAAGTTTTCATAAGCGATGTGCCAATCATATGTTCCTAACGATGCTGCCACCTGGTGTCCATTAGCTCCACTCCTGTCTTTTTATTTTGTTTGTTTTTAACAGGAAGTCAACCTTCATTGTTATCTGTGCTTGAAAGGCATGACTTCTTTTTAATATAAAGCATCTTACACAGTTGACTGGCAAAATTTGGTTTAAATTTGACCTTATTACTGTACTGCATAGATGTTTTATTTTGTATATGAGTTGACATTGCATCAGATATGTCAAAACTGACATATTTTTGTATCAAATGAACAATTTTCTGTACTGTCAAGGTATCAAAAGTGTGGACAGTAAAATCAGTTCTATTTGACAGGGCTTTGAATCAAGTTGAGTATTTTGATCGTCAAAAAGAGGTGTTATTGTGAGAGAGCTTATAACAGGTATGAGTACTATATTAAACGTCAGTTGTGGTCCTGTTCAACACATTGTCTTGTTCTGTCTTTATAGACATTTATGTAAATGAATTTGTTATATATTCTCCAGAGTTGTGTTGTCTATCATTTGAAAGTGCATACTTGTGTCGTACCTTAATTTAATTCAAATTTCACCATGTGAAAATGTATTGAAAGGGAAGCTTTTATATTTTGTAAATTGAAAACTTGTCTATAGATATATCAAAAGACATACCTATAGACAGAAGCTATAAACAGTGTGAACCAAAATATCTGAGCTGATAAGATGTTGACCAGATGCCAAAGGTCAGGCGAGGTCAGAGGTTAAATAGCTAGGCCAAGAAGTTACAGCAGTTGTGATAAGGTGGCACAATGACATATATATATATTTATATATGATCAAAGTGACAGTATCAGACCATGATGAACAGTTGTGATACAGTCAAATCTGGCATTGAAAGACATTCATAAGAAGTGCAGGTTTCTCATACTTAACGCTGGTGGTTGTATGGTTGTATCACAATTATTTTTAACAGAAATGTCCTATTGCCACGTAGCTTCCCTCTTTGTGTGTGTGTGTGTGTGTATTGTTTCATGTCTTTCAATAGGACCATGTGTCTATCCTGGAAGTGTTGGACAGATGTTACTTTTCAGAATGTCACTTTTTTTCTGCCATTCACCTTGGTCTGATAAAAAAAGTGATGTGCACTTTTATGGCAAGTTGCTGTCACCGAAAAAAGGAAAAGAAAGACAAGACTGGAAAGGAAAGAAAGAAAACCTTTGTTTCATGAAACCATTAGTTTTTTATATACATATATTAATGTGACCGAGAAGTGGGCTTGAAGACCAGTTTTCTAGTGTTTTTGTTTGAAAGGTTCCCGACTTGACAGCTGTGTATGTACTCACATCAGCTATCTGTGTGTGGGTAAAGTCAAACAACACAGATGGGTGTTTGTATGTCATGGTACAATTATCCAATACAGCTGGATCATTAAAATTTGCCATGGTACAAAGGTCAAGCAGAAATATATTTGGAATCATTGATCTGAACTGCTAGGTCTTGTGGTGATGTAGAGTAGAACTGACTGCCAGGTAATGCCATCATAGCAGACTGACTGTGCCAGTTTTCACCAGAACAGTTCATACCAGCACGCAGTCACAAGAATGACTGACTAGGTCACAGTGACCTGACTGATGAGCAGGTCAATGACTGTTGACTACAGCTGAACAGCTTATCTGGATATGAAAGTACAACATGCCGTGGCAAAGCACACTGCAATGCCAACGGCCACCTAAACCCATACAAGTCAGTTGTGGTATCATTATGGCAAGGTAACCCTATACGCCACTCCCCACTCGCATACAAGTGTATATATATAGTAATGCACATGGAGTAAGGCACACGTGGGCACCCAGCATTGGTATGGTGAGAGCTTGAGAGCCTGTGGCCACAGGAAAACCTGCTAGCATGTTACTACTCTGCATGATGAGGCACCTTTGATATCCAGTCTCCGGGACAGGCATTTGGGGCATTTGTGTCTGATCATCATCTTGGGTTTCGGACTGTTCCCAGACAGATCAATACTGTCTGACTCTCTGGTTGTCATGGCTACAGACCAGCAGACAATAATAGGCCAATAGTGTACGAGTGTCATGCAGGTGATCCAGTATTGTATGTGTTGAAATCTTTCATATATATATATAGTGGATCCTCCCTGGATTGTCAAATCTATATTGGTGTATTAAGTCTGTCAGTCAGGTATATAAATATACATGGAGTACAGTGTAGTACCCCAACAGTACCTCCTTCATTACACAACTAAGCTTCCTTGATATGAAGTAATAGGATTCCAGTTATTGTGGATGTAGCCTTGGCTCTATTAAAGACCCCTTGGTTGCATGGAAAATGAAATATCTGACTGTATTTATTATAATAGCGTTGGATTATAGGTATAAATAATTCATCACCGGGTCTGTAAATGGCAACACCCACCACTCTTACTTAGTGTGCTGCAACTTGCAAGCTGAAAATCTATACCTGTGTGGTTGAACAGTTTCATTGTTGAACACTGTTGTGGTGTGTGTGAGAACCACTTGTCCTACAGAGTGTTTAGATACAGATGTATTGGCTTGTACTTGACAAGCTCACTCCTGTCACCATGACCTTGCTGCCACAGTTGTGACCTTGGCAGCTTGTATACAGGTAGTAGCCAAGGTTAGGTGCTACAGTGACAAATTGCTTTACTTTTTGCTTGCCTTTTCTACCTGACCTTGTTGTAAATCAGCACTCTTCTGGGTAAGGTGCTAGAGAATCCGGTAAAAACACCAGACAACTGTCAAAGAGCTAAACTGTTGCCCACTTGTTTTGAGCCTGTCTGCCTTCTTCCCATATACACTGCAGCTTTGCAAATAAAAGCCAATTTTTCAACATTTATGTACGTGTTCTTGTTATTTTTAAGTTGTGTTAATAAAATATGTGGATCTGTAAATAAAACATGTTGCATATGCAAATTGTCTGGGAGTTACAAACCCATGAGGTATGCGTATATGTCCGTTACTGGTATAGTAATAATGAAAAACAGTGAACCCTGGCATGCAAGACCATGCTGATGGGCAACCATCTGGCTTCAAGGGCCCACTTTTCAGGATTTTTTTATTCTGGATATGCATGTTGGTTATACCTTCATTGAAAGACGCCCCGCTTTGAAATCCCATAATTTGATGATCTCAAAATGTGGTCTCGCCCTGCATTGCCTTGCCTGTCGAGACAGGGATCACTGTACATACATTGGTTCACCTGTTCAAGAACACCATATTAAAAACCTGCACAGTACATACATTGGTTCACCTGTTCAAGACCATATTAAAAACCTGCACAGTACATGTATATGGTTTGTAGCTGCCACCTGGTTCTGTGCAACAGCTTCAGTGTCAGATTAAACAGTGTGGGGTCTTTGTGTAGGTCTTAGTACTTGATTTGACATCCCTCTTCACCAGGGTTGCCCAACTTGACTTTCTAGATAGAATCTCTACATTTTACCCATCATTTATCTCTATATAGAAGTGTGTAACACCTGCATATTGCTGAAGTAATAGTGCAGTCCATTGTCCATCTATATTCAGAATTCACATTTTCAACTTCTCCAATACCGTTAGCCAGATTCACTGGAAACTTGGTGGGGATGTACCTTGGGTAGGTCTCCACCAAGTTTGTTCAATTGGTCATGGTCCATTGATTTTTTAAATTTTTATTAATTTTTTTGTTCAACCAGACTGACTTCAACTTGGTGGCAATGTACCTTGGATGAGTCTCTACTAAGTTTGTTCAAATGGCGATGGTCTATTGATTGGGGTGGGGGTGGGGGGTATGATTTTTTTTTTTTTTTCGTTCATTCCTTGGCAAAAGCTTCTTTTGAACCACCCAGCCAATTGCTTTGAAATTGCATAGGGACATTGGGACCCCTAGACCTTAATTTGTTCAAGAGGGGGGATGATTTTTTTTTTTTTTTTATTATTATTATTTTTTTTTTTTTTAATTTATTTATGTGTGTTAAAGCTAATTTCAACATCCTACCCAGAACAATCACTGAGATTGTTCTGAAACATAGTAGATATGTAGCTTGGTGGAGGGGTAAACAAATTGTTCACTAAGTAGTGCTGCTGTGGAGCCCTGATTTTTAATGGATTTTTCAATTTGGGTACCTGTTGGTTAATGCATGCATTCCTGTTGATTGCCATGTCAATGGTGATTGCATCGGAAATTCAAGTTTTAGACTTCTCTAACCAAAACTGTCAACCAGATTCACTTGAAACTTGATGGGGGTGTACCTTGGGTGAGTCCATACCAACTGTATTCAAATAGTCACACTCCAGTCATTTTCAGATTTTTTAGGATTTAAAAAAAAATAATGGCAAAATGCTAAAATCTTTTTCTCTGATACTGCTCGGTCAATTGCTTTGAAATTCTGTAGGGATGCTCCTGGGGACCTCCCAGACCTTAATTTGTTCAACAGGTGCCCCCATAATTTGTTTATCTATTTTTTAATGAATTTTTGTGTTTTTAGACAACATTCAGATTTTTCTGAAACTTAGTTTCAATGTAGCTAGAGTGGAGGATTAATCGAATTTGTTCACTAGGCGGTGACACTATGGGTCCCTGATTTTTACCAAATTTTTCAATTTGGGTACTTGTCCGTCTATGTGTGCATTCCCATTGATTACCATGTAAGTCAATGGGGATTGCAATGGATAGTGCCAAGTTTGACTTCCTCTCCAAAATCCTCATCCCCTAGCCTAGAGTGGGACTTATTATGGGTTAAATGTCAAGGTCAGCTGAGGACAGGCTGTTGACACAGCCCTCTTGTTTTGTTTGTTTTTTTTGAGGTAAAGGGGAGGGACGAATCAACAGATTTAAACCCTAGTTTCTTGAATGATCTTACACGGTCCCAGTATTCTTTTCATATTCACATTTTGATCTTGCATGGTCCCAGTATGCTTTTTGTATTGACACTTTGTCAACGATTTATTCTACTTTCCTTCCTTCCTTCCTTCCTTCCTTCCTTCCTTCCTTCCTTCCTTCCTTCCTTCCTTCCTTCCTTCCTTCCTTCCTTCCTTCCTTCCTTCCTTCCTTCCTTCCTTCCTTCCTATTTGTGGTTATACAATTTTCAGTGTATTGACATCCTGGCTGTAAAAATGCAAAAGTTTTTTGGATAAAGGTGTACAAATTTTGCATTCTTCCACAAAACATTGATAAGTCCTTAAGCAGACCATTTCCTCTTAGGCCACTGACTATTGCAGGTTTTTGAACTTCAACCAAAATCTGCAAGGGTTGTTGGTATTGTATTACTGGCTTGAATTATAAGTGGTCACAGTGATCTAGCACTTAATGCTCAGCAGGGTCATCCTGACATCATAACACTAACTTATTAACCCTGATAGTTACTTTGTACATTTATAATGTGGAGTATGATGGAGCAATGACAGGGGTTACACTTGGGCTGTCACACTGTGGGACCGTGTATCTAGTGCACGTAATGATCCATTCTAGTAGGGTCCACGTTTTTTTTTTCCACAATCTATTGATTGATGAAGCATATTCATCCTTTTCAGTCTTTCTGATCAAATTCGTGCCTCTCAAATTTCTCTCCTTTCCAAGAGCTGCCAGAACTTTGTATTCTGGGTACCAGTTTTTAGCTCTGCTGACCTAAGCTTGCAGAGCTTATGTGACCACTCATGTCTGTCTTTCCGTCCATCCCTAAACTTTTGCTCGTTCGCACAATACCATCCACAGTTTTCAAGTTAACCCATTAGACCTTTCAGGACTTCTAGGGTGTATGAGAATTTATATCAAGATAAATTTTGGTGGCGCCACCTACAGTATTATGCAATATGTGGGTCAAAGTGTGACAATCTTGTGAACACTATCGTCTAATTTTTGGTGGATCTTCATGAAATGTAGTGGGATAATGGGGGAGGTCAAAATCCTGATCAGGGTTGATACCAGTGGTGCCACCTATAGTTGCACAAAAATTATTAGTCAAAATATGTTCAAACTTCATTATTTCAGCAAAGAATGCAGCTATTCTTACCAAATTTATAGGATATATATGTATTGTGGCTAGAATTAGAATGGTACACATTATGGATGACCTTGACCTACTTGTTCAAGGTCATCGGGACTATCAAGTTGACAGAGGTGAGCAGTTATTGGTTGGCCTTGTACATTTAATTATAATTATGATGTGAATAAAAACATTACATTTTATTACAGAGACAAATCCCCATTGTGCATGAAGTACTGGTGGTACCACCCTGTTGTATTTTTTGGAGAAATTGCCAAACAGGTGGTAAACACGTTAAATTCATTATTTTCACGATGCCCTTTTTTGCGTTACAAAATTGACAGGAAAGATACCTTGGGTAAAGACTCATGATAAGTTTTAATATGAATGACCTTGACCTATTTTTCAAGGTCACCAGGCAACACACATACATGAAATTGAGTTGTAAATGCAACTGCAATTTTCAATGTAGACATATAAGTTTCAGAACTAAAAGCAGATAAAAAACTATTAAAGTCGAGTATGATATTGGGGGTGCCACCTACAATATTATATTATGTAGGTGGAGAGGGCATATAGCGAATACTTTGTGCATGTGTGCATGCATCTGTCTCGACAGTTTTCAGTCAGTAACTCGAAATGTTTTTGACATATGGACTTCATATTGCACATGCATTTTGTCCTTCACATGCTCTCTAAAAAGTGCAACGATGGGTGACCATGACCGTATTCCCAAGGTCACAGAGCCATTTTAATTAATTTGATTTCCACACGATAACTCAAAAAGTTTTTGATGCAGGGCTTTCATGTTGCACATGTTTATTGTCCTGCATCAGGTCTTAGGCAAGTTAGGAAATGGTTGACCTTGACCCAATTGCTAAGGTCAGAGAGCCTTTTTAGTGAATTTGGTTTTCATGCGATACCTGAAAAAGTTTTTTTGCTGAGGGCTCTCATATTGCACATGCTTATATTCCTGAATAAGGTCTCAAATGAGTTTGGAGATGGGTGACCTTGACCAATTTCCCAAGGGCGCAGTCATTTTAGTGAATGAATTTTTCACGCGATAACTCAAAAAGTTTTTCGCTTAGGGCTTTCATATTGCACATGCTTAAAGTCCTGAATAAGGTCTCAAACGAGTTTGGAGATGGGTGACCTTGACCAAATTCCCAAGGTCACAAAGCCATTTTAGTGAATTTGGTTTTTATAGGATAACTCAAAACATTTTTCGCTCAGGGCTTTCATGTTGCATATGCTTATGATCCTGAACAAGGTCTCAAACAGGATCGAAGATGAGTGACCTTGACCAAATTCCCAAGGTCACAGTAATTTTAGTGAATTTGGTTTTCACATGATAACTCAAAAAGTTTTGTGTATAGGGCTTCCCCATTGGATATGCTTGTAGTCCTGAATAAGGTCTTAGATAAGTTTGAAGGTGGGTGACCTTGACCCAATTCCCAAGGTCACATCCATGCAGACATTTTTCATGCGATAACGCAAAAGGTTTTTGACATGGTTTTCATATTGCACATGTTTATTATCATCAGATCTCCGACAAGTTTAAGATGGGTGACCTTGACCCAATTCCCAAGGTCACAGACTTTTCAGTGAATTTGGTTGCACAGAATAACTCAAAAGTTTTTTGTTGAGGGCTTTCATATTGCACATACTAATAGTGCTGAATAAGGTCTCAAACAAGTTTGAAGGTGGGTGACCTTGACCCAATTGCCAAGGTCACAGCCATTTTAGTCAATTTGATTTTCACGTGATAACTCAAATAGTTTTTTGATTAGGGCTTGTAGTCCAGCCTAAGGTCTCGGACAAGTTTGAAGATGGGTGACCTTGACCAAATTTCCAAGGTCACAGAGCCATTTTCTATGAATTTGGTATTCACATAATAAGTTTAAAAGTTTTTAACATAGATCTTTCTTATTGCACATGGTTGCAACAGGCCTGTGGACCTCTTGTTCTAGTTTTACACATAGCTTCAGTGAACACCCAAATGCATTTAATATCAGATGTTTGCACTGGCACACTGACATAAAAGAGGTATATCTTCTCTCATGCACAAAAGTCATTGGAGCATGTACTTTTTATTTTATTTTTTATTTTTGTTTTGTTTTGGTTATGTTTGATGCTTCACAAGTTGTGTTGATGATTTTGCCCATGATCTTTCAACATTGCAACTAATTCAAAACACACAGTGTCAAAAATGGAGAGTTTCTGTTCATGCAAGGATAAACTATGTGAAAATTACATGAAGCAGGAAAATATGATATAATGTATATGATTAACTTGAAATTTTGAGATATTGTTTTATACAGGCTATTTTTGTTTAAAATACTTGACCTATTCTTGGTCAGAATATGACTGAGTCAGTAGCTTTCCAAGCCCAGGTTGGGCACATTGCACCCAACCCATGCCAAGAAAAGCTACTGACCTAGGGCATGCCATTGTGAATGGTCTTCCATACAAATCTCAGCAAAAATGTTTTCTATTAATGGGAAATTTAAGTAAAAATGTTTCTGCAGACAACAATTTACATGCAGGCAATTTGAGCAGAAAAGGTTAATATCTGTAGCAACCTTTGCCCTTGTCATTAAGTCACATTGTGGTGATCTCTGATCCACAGCTGGCTCAGCCTCCTGCTATATGTGACTCCAGTGCAAACCAGCCATACTGACAGATGGATCCATCTGGCCCTGCAGGGTGCTGAGTCAATCTAGAGCATGTATAGAGCAGATCTGCCTTTAAGACCCCACCCCCAGTGCAGATCTTAAAGTTATATGAAGCAGATGGTCTTTCAGTAAAGGCCCAATGATATAGAAAAGGACCTTGTGGCTGTGGTCCTAAAAGGCGGGAGATTTCTCAAAGCAGGGGCCAGTCTAATCAATAGAACACAGGGGTTATAGTGGCTTCAGACAGGCACAGCAGTATAGCAATTCAGCCTGGTCCTAAGATTAGTGCCATCAGCCAACTAAACTGTGTAGCATTTGTGCAATCTTGGCTGTGGACTGACTCAGCAATGTTGCCTGCTAAACAGACCCAACTTGGTACATCTTCCACTGCACTTCATCTGCTTTTTGGCAGGTTTACTGGCAAAAAAGTGACTTAGTTTCTAATTGGTCTGCTTTAGTTACTATGGTTAAAGACTTATTTACAACAGGGCATGCATACTGCCAATGGTGAAGGTAACATGTAATGGTCAACCTACAGATTGTTTCATCAGTCCCAGCAAGGAGCCTGCAGTGATGCTTCTTGGTCCCAGGGAAGGATTGCAGTGTGCTTTTTATTGCACTGACTGTAAATGGAATCTTGTTGCCCTGGGGACACCTTATAGTAGTACAGAGCTTATTAAATGGTCTGTTTGGAGTCAGCCAGCAGTGCAGCACTTGGGTCAAGATAAGGGCAGTGGCTTGAGGTAAACCAAGCAGTGTAGCACATGTCCCAAACTGAGTAGAGTGACTGAATGTAGGACCAGCAGAGTAACACTTGGCCTAGCCTGACCAGAGTGGTGGGAGGTAGGCCTGGTGATGTACGTAGCACTTGGCCCAGCAGAATAACACTTGCACTGGATCCAGTCTGAGTGGAGTGGCTGGAGGTAGGCCCAACAGTGTAGCACTTGAGCCAGCCTGGGTAGAATGGATGAACAGCAACGTAGCACCTTAGTGCTCACAGGTAGATCCAAACATGGTCAATTCAAATTTTATGGAAATAGACAAAGCCAGCAGTATCTCACCACAGATCCTCAAGTTCCACAAACAGTGGTTGCACTTTATATAATGTCTGTAGACGGCCAGTGGTATTGCACTTGGGGTCAGCCTCAGGATATTGTCTGTAGACTGAATCAGCAGTACTGTATAGCACATTGAACCAGCTCTGAGAAAATTTGCTCCAGGCATAATCACTTTGTACTAATAGGGTCATTCTGAACATTTATGAAAGTGTTGTGACCTCATGCACTATGTATGAGCTCACTGCTTGTGAGTGTACCTGGTTAAAAAGGTAGCATACATGTTGGCTGGCAACCAGGTGGGCTAGTAGGTTTGGCTGGTAAGGAGACCTATATGTGGAACTACTTGCATGATCTCTGCTTTTTTCTGACTCATGAAGTAGCAAAAAAAAAAAAAAAAAAGTCTTCCAAGAAAATGCCTGCCAGCATTGTGTATGTTTACAATTGCAATTTGTATACCATTTCTTGGCCTGACTGCCACATCCAACAACTGTAAAATTGCTTATAATTCACTGTATCTGGCTCTCCTGGGGCATGGAAAACTTTGTCATTGACTGGCAAGGAGACAAGTCATTGATCTTTTGTACCCAAAATTTTAGGGTAGGAATTCTCCCTAGAAAATTAATCAATCTAAAGTGTGATACCAAAAATAAGTGTATGGCTTACAGTTTTACAACACATTTCACAAGGGAGCCACCATTGTGACTTGTTGTAAAGGTTAGGCCCACTTTAGTGATTTATTGTATCATAAGATCAGATGGTTAGAAGGGGCAATAAACTATTTAGGCAGAAAGCAACAGCAAGTGCATTATCCTCAGTTTACCAACTAACAATAAGGAAAAAATGATAATTTAGCTCTGTAAAGGTGCATGTATGGAGAATTCATCAAGTCTATGTTTTTCAAGTTTTTCGTAATCCAATTTTCATTTCTCTCACCATAAATCATTTGCACAAATGGGTCTGAAAATACAGTAATAGAAGAATGTCATTGTAATTTTGTGTGGTGAACTACAGACAAAGTGGCCTTGCACTCTTGCCGTGGAACTCATTTATATGCAACATTGTAAGTCGCCCTTTCCCTGCACTCCTGTACAGCAACCCCTTTCCCTGCCCCTGTCTTGGTTCCTTTTCATTGCAGGCTTGCATGACAAATGACCTGAATGTTGGCCTCATCCATAGCAGTCTCTTGTGCACTCTTCCATAACAACCCCTCTCCCAGCACTCTTCCATAACAACCCCTCTCCCTGCACTCTTCCATAACAACCCCTCTCCCAGCACTCTTCCATAATAACCCTTCTTCTACCTGCATTCGTCTATAACAACTCTCTGCACCCTTCCATTACTACCCTTTCCCTCCACCCTTCCATAACAACCCCTCTCCCAGCACTCTTCCATAACAACCCCTCTCCTTGTACTCTTACATAACAACCCCTCTCCTTGCACTCTTACATACAACCTGTCTCCCTGCATTCTTCCAGAACAACCCCTCTCCTTGCATTCTTCCAGAACAACCCCTCTCCTTGCATTCTTTATAACAGCCCCTCTCCCTGTATTCTTCCAGAACAACCCCTCTCCTTGCATTCTTCTATAACAGCCCCTTTATCTGCATTTTTCCAGAACAACCCCTGTCCTTGCACTCTTCTATAATGACCCCTCTCCCTGCACTCTTCCATACAACCTGTCTCCCTGCATTTTTCCATAACAACCCCTGTCCCTACACTCTGCCATAACAACCCCTCTCCTTATACTCTTACATAACAAACCCTGTCCCTGCATTCTTCCAGAACATCCCCTCTCCTTGCACTCTTCTATAACAGCCCCTGTCCCTGCATTCTTCCATACAACATGTCTCCCTGCATTCTTCCAGAACAATCTGTCTCCTTGCATTTTTCCCTAACAATCTTTCTCCCTGCACTCTTCTATAACAACCCTTTTCCTTGCACTCTTCCAGAACAACTTGTCTCTGCATTCTTCCAGCACAACCCCACTCCTTGCACTCTTCTATAACAACCCCTCTCCTTGCACTCTTCCATACCAACCTCTCTCCCTGCACTCTTCCGTAGCAACCCCTCTCCTTGCTTTCTTCCATAACAATCTCTCTCCCTGCATTCTTCCATAACAACCCCTGTCACTGCACTCTTCCATAACAACCCCTCTCCATGAAGTCTTCCATTGAAACTCTTCTTGCACTCATCCATAACAACGTCTGTCCCTGCACTCTTCCATAACAATGCCACTCCTTGCACTCGGCCACTCTTCCAAAGCAACCCCTCCCTACACTCTTCTATAACCAATTCCTTGGTACTCTTCTTTTGCAACCTGTCCCCAGCACCATTCCATAGGGACCACTTTCCATATGCTCTTCCATAGTAGCCTCTCTGCGCTCCTCTTTTTAATAACCACTCTTCCTCTTGCTTCATGCTTTCATGTTGGTATAAGCAGTACCTAGGTGATGCTTCCATCCCTGTGCACTTTTCAATACCAACTCCTTAGCATCTTCCAAAGAAAACTCTAGTCCTGCAACCTTACACCATTCCCTTTTCCTGAACTCTTCCCTGTGCACCCTGTCCGTCTTTACAGTACAGGACATTGTAAGGGGAAGTTCTCATCTGGCTATAGGCACTCAAATTTTGCACAAGCTCTTTTTTTTTGGGGGGGGGGAGGGAGATACCATGTTGACTGGACATTGATGAAGCATGTGTGATAACTAGGGTACTGGCCCAGACAGAGTGACCAAACAGAAACAAGACATTACTTCACTGGAGCAGAGGCTGGGTACACACAATGATTGGCATTGTCAGAATGGGGCTAAGTAGAGAAACCAAACTCCTATCAGCCAAGACCAGTTCTTTATGAAGTAACTGGGCATTTTCCATGAGACAGGTGCCCCTTGCCTGGTAGCCAGTGTAAGGTTACTGTAGAGGTCTCTTGCCATGGCCTGTGCTTTCAATGTTGCCAGCCTCAGAATCGCGGAAATCAGTACACTCCTGGAAGAAGCAAAGTGAGGAAGGTGGGGGACTGACCCTCCCCCCTCCCCTCCTCCAGCTGGAGGCACCGTTTTTGAAATACTGTGAATTCATTTAATTTCACTGGGTTTTAATTGTCCCTTATTTTGCTGATGCTTCAAAGATAGTGAATGTAAAGTTTCATTGAAAGGTCCAAAATACAAGAAATGCCAAAATTAGAACCTGTGAAAATAATTGTATTCACAGTATGCTGAAAATTGAGCTATTTGGTGGATTATTTTTAACTTTGTGTTATATTTGAAACTTTGCCTGTTCTCTTGCACAATAATATCAATGAAAAATCATCTTATGAAACAAAAATAAAACCATTTGCATTTGGTCATGTAACAGAGACCAAGGAGGCTCTCTATGTAGCCTCCTTGCAGAGACAAAGTAAATTTGACAAAGGCACGTTTTCATCAACGTTGAAGTGTTTTTTGTTTTTTTGTTTTTTTGTTGTTTTCAGAAGCCCATCCTTATGCAACCCTTTGGGATAGCTGAGTATTGTAAGCAACAGATACATGGGTGTGATGAGGAAATTTCAGGTTTGGGCCAAACCCAGCATTAAAGTAACTTTTTTTTACAGCACACATGTGACAGATTAATACCTTGGTAGTGGTACTTCATCACTGATACAGCTGTCAACACTGTAACACAGTGGCCGTCTCCACCACCTCCTTCCTGTCTGCATCTATCACCATGGCAACAGCAGTTCAGTCTTATTCTTGTTACTACAGAATCTGGATGGTTGGCTGCCATTCCTGATGCCACACCCATTTATTTTTTTAAATAATGCCTTGTTGGTGTCATAAAAAATGTCCACAAGGAGACTGGTAACAGGCTGTGTGTTTGTGAATGGTTATGGAGCATGCATTTTAGTATGATATTAAAAAAGTTTTTTCTTCTCTTTTTTGTATAATTTTTGACCTGCATAATTGTTGATTAATGAAATGTGACTTATTCTGGTATTCAGCAGTATTGGGTGGCTGGCCTGGTGGAATGTTAATTGCCTTAAAGCACAACTGGTAATGTGCTCCTATAATACTAGAAATATATATCGACCATTCATCCTATGAAGCCTTGGGCCTTCTGTCTTAGTATACATGGCCCCATACAAGCTAAAACATGATTTAATATATTTATGGTTAGGTTGTGTTCCTGAAAGACTGCAGGGCCAAAACATACATTTACTACAAACACACACATGGAAAGATGCCTACCTCCCTACAATCATTTTAGGCCAAGTGTAGCAAACAGGGAACCTTTTTACAATGCTATGTTAGTTATATCAACTTTTAGATGAGGAAGGAGAGAGGAATATGACAAATTATGAAATTGTCGTTACACAATTTGTACAACTGAAAAATGATGAGGATGAGAACAAACATTTATTTGTACAATTCAAAGATGATGATGCTGACAACAATGATGACGATGATCATATCCAAACAGCTACTGATATAAAGACTGAATACTGGAGATATGGCTATAAAACACAAAGTTGACAGATCAACCAGGAGCATCAATAGCCAGGTACATGTACATTGTTCTGCATGATGCGACGTACGTGGGGATCAGGACCATGGAGATTTTGCTCAAAGAGAGACCCTGGGTCAGATACTAGTGGCAGATTTTACCTCCATTGTGGAGCTATGAAAGGACCATGGGACGCTGTTAATGGGGCAGGACAGACAATAACAATTTATGAGGCAACAGATTATGCACAGTGCTAGGCAGAGTCTGGAGGTCATACCAGGTCACAGAGAACACCGAAAGCTTCCTTGTGATGGGGGATCAGTATCAGACGAATGTGTGAACATAGGTCCTTTACTGACAAATGTATGAATGCACACATGTACCAGTACATATTATGAAGCATATGTTTCTCTCTGCATTATGTAGTTTCTTTTCTTGGGCCAAAAGGAGTTAACTTTCTCAAAACATTTAGCTGGCGAAGCTATTACAAACCATCCTCACACCCAGCACACAGAAAAAAATTGAGAAATTTCCCAGGGAACCACCTGCGTTTAACCCAGATTGTAATTTATGTACGTCCCCAGCATGGAGGTCTGACATGGGTGCTGTTTCCAAGGTTTACAGATGTGAGACTGTGGTGGTACATGGCGTGAGTCTACAGCAATGTATGTGTGTATTACACAGGATATTATATGCAAATAGTACGGCAGTCTGCAGCAGTGTCTGTCCATTATGTGTCATGTGTTATGCAGCATTACATGTACACTGCTCTGTTACTCTTGGAGTGACAAGAAGTGTGTACTCAACATCAAACGTGCTGACGACACAGCCAGTCATGATCTAATCATGGGGTGATAGGTTAAAGGTCAGTCTGAGTGTCAGGGGTCATTGACTGGTAGAGTGGGCGGTGATGTTTCCCAAGCAGTGTCAGTCAGCTCGTAAATTCCATTCACAGTTAACCTTCATTCATATTCATGAAAAATTTTTGGCGGGATTCTATCACAGAAGTACATGAGTCAGAAAGTATGTTGTGTACTATGCAGGAGGTCAGAGTGTAGGTTGAATTTTTTGCAGTGGAAGATTTGACTGGATTTTTTTGTCATAGACCATTTGAGTAGTTCACTGATTCAGAACTACCAGTCATACAAAAGAAAAGTAGTGTAGTAGAATGTAATGTGGTGCTGTCATCCTAATTTTATTTGGGCGAATGGAAGGGTGTGTGACAGATTGGGTGGTATAAGGGTTTAGTGATGAATATGGCATGTGATGGACAGGGTGGGAGAGGGCCAATACTTAACATTGGCCGATGAGTACAGCATCACTAAAAGTATGGCTGATTATGCATTGTCCATGTGTGTGTATATGGTTGAAGTGACGGCCAGCTTATCTGATGTGGACTTGCCTGGCTGATGTGGGCCAAACTGTAAGAAAGCATTTGGCTTATCCTCTGTTAGATCATCTTACATACCTGTTATGATAAAGGCTTGGGAGTAGCTCTAGCTGATAGAACATCCATTGATCAGCTGAGAGCCCCCCTGCTCCCAAGAGTACTTTGATCAGGTAAAAAAAAAAAGGGGGGGGGGACTTGAGATGTAAAGTTGGCATGGTTGTCCACGAATCTTATTTCTCTTAATTATAAATTTAAACTTCCTCATAAGTACCATTTGTAAGTAAATGAAATATATTGTTTCTACAATTGCCAGGAATTTAAACAGAGGATTGAATTGCCAGTTCCTCATGCGGCCTTCACCCCCAGTACTCCATGTGTATTATCTATGTTCTTTGATGCCATGGTGTTTCCCCAGTGATACAACATAGTACGGAGGATTATCTACAGGATAATCTCCCCATGCCCTCTATATTGACTCACCATTCGGCTGGGGGGTGGAGTCATTATGATTGTCATGGTGATGTGTTTAAATGTAGCAGGGCACCTGTGGTTAGAATATTGAAATATGTCTGTGAACTGTTTATAGAATGGAACATAATCCCTGTGACAATTAACTGCTCAGCTTTCCTGTGGTCAGAGAGAAAGCCTTTATAGACAGAAATAAGAGACCACACATTTTTATACCTGTAGTAATAATGGATTTGAACCTGGGAAAACCACAAAAATGTCCTTGATAATAATATGGATTGTGTGCTGGGTTCAAGGGCGTGGCAGGGTCAACAGGTGCACTAGTGCAGTGTGCAGCTCCTCTTCTGTTTCTGTCACATAGGTGTGTGAAGCCACATAGGAGGGAGGGCTGGCTCTAATTAATGTGGTCTACCTGGTCCTGGATGGCTCATTTGACTATCTATGGCCTGCTGTATTTCTCAGGGGAAGGAGGGAGGGGGTAGGGTCAAGGGTGAAGACATCATTCAATGTTTCAAGAAGCACACACAGAATATGCACAGAGGGATGGGGTTGAGGGACCATAAACTCTGTCACCTTGATACAAAAATGACACTCAGTATGACCATGTGCATAAAATCATTATGATCAATGATATTTTATGGGGGAAAGAAGTTGTTACAGATTAGACTATTGAGTACTAAAGTAAAGATGTGAAAATGATGAGGATTTTGAAACACTCATTCCCAGGTAGCCGCACATGCAAACTAACCATGAATGTTATTAATGCAATTAAGCAAAGGGTCATGAGCTGGGCAAAGCTGGGCAAACCCTGGATCCTATAGTAAAGACCTGTACTTGATTTATCTAATTATCACCTTCTGTATAGGCACATTTTATATGACATTGCATAATACAGTCTGCTAGGGATCAGCAATTAATCCTCATCAAAGTTTGGCAACATTTAAATTGACAGTAACAAGCTGCTTGGCGTTCCCTCAGCTAAGCTGGGATCACTGATCCCTGCAGGTCACCATTATATACTTGCCATGGAATGTTACAGCACAGCAGGGGTGGGGTGGGGGGAGGACTGCAAGTGAGCAACACAGGGACAGATCCAGGAATCTCGGTAGAGGAGTCAAGGGCCAGATTGATGCAACTTTGTGTCAGGAGGGAAGACTTTGGTGCCAATGACAGTGGGTGGATCAGAATGCATTGAGGAATTCCTTCAATGGCCACCTCCAGGAAGAAAGGTGTTAGGAAAGGAACAAGATCAAATTAGTAGCCTTCTCACTATACCAGACCCAAAATTAGACAAGTTGGAATGTATGTGTAGGTACTTCTGAAGTGAAGTCTTCCTGGATGTCACTGTCAGTGCATTGCCTGGTCTGCCAGGTTGAGACATTTACTTGTAGACAGGTTTGCTTTCATCCATTTAGCTGCCTTTATTATTGTTACAGATGCTTCACCTGGGTAAACAGTCAGTGTCATGGTGTGTGAATTATATAATTATAGTCTCAGTTGATAATAAAAAGTAAAGATTTATATCATCATCATGTTTGTCATCTTCATCATTGTTGTTGTTACAATACAAACTTTATAGTCAGAGATACCAGACAAGGAGCCAATGAAAATTCAGTGAGGGATAAATGCACTAATGTAAAGCAAACAGTCGACAAGCAGTTATCTTATTACAGCAATTATATATACAGAGCAACAATTTAAGCAGCAAATTTGATTTCAGGCAGGTTTTCTTGGTGTAACAGGTGTGCCATACAGGCCAGCAGGGGCAAGACAAGCACAACATCTCACTGCTTGCATCTGGTCAGTTGAGCAGGCAACTGGTACTGAAGAATACATTGAGAGGAGGAATATTTGTAAACTTTTCTTCAGGAAAGATGTGCTGGTAAATATGGTTATAGTGTGCATTTTATTGAGGAGCACACATCCATGACCCATACCTTGTGTATGAACTTTTCTGGAATAGCCCTTACAACAATGAGCATGGTTCAAAGGAAGTGCAAACAGTTAATTTTATCGCTGTGATGACTGGAGTGTGGCTTGATGAACTTGAGTGGACTTTGTCACTTTGAGATTAGATAAAGTCAAGCTGCCTGAGGAATTTATACAATTTCTCACAGTTAAAAGTTATCATTCACTGGTATTGATACCAGTTTTTGAGAGGTTGCTTTTCATTTCTAATTTAGTGGAGACCCATGTCTGTAAAACTGTGGTCTGAAGGTGAAAGTTGATGAATAAAGTCCAGCATTGAGTCTGGTGATGTCTGAACTCTTCCCTTGTCAGATTATTTGGCTAAGTAAAGACCAGTAAAGTGATGTGTACACTCAAATATGAAAGCACTTGGTCAAGTATGCATGTACTCAGGTTATAAAGCCAAGCAAGCCTGCGATGACCCAGCGCTACAGGTCACACAGGTTATGTGACCGGGACAATGCCAGACCATATATAGAAGTATGGACCAGTTGAAATCTCTTTCTATTCTGTGAAAGTAACAACTGTCCTTCTGAAATGGTTGATTAATGGTGATGTATGATAGTTTCTGATGCCTATGTGTTAATTGATAAGTAGACTCAATCATTGTATTATTCCCACCATGTTTACATCTCTCTCTGACTGTTGTATTTTTTATTTTTTTTTAAATTGCTTATAATTATTATCCCATCTCATGTAATAGTTCAATATATATATATATATATATATATATATATATATATATATATATATATATATATATATATATATATATATGTATATATATATGTATATATATATATATATATATATATATATATATATATATATATATATATATATATATATATATATATATATATATATATATATATATATATGCTACATGCATGTTGCCTTGGCTTATTGATTGTATGAGATTAATGTTCAACAAAAAGGTAGAGAATAATGGGGAAACTGTTCTTGACATTTATATGCAAGAGTGTGTCACATACCCTAGTTGCACAGGTCAGGATTTAACCATCATCTACTGTGCCTTCTATTTTTTGTCTGTGAATAAAATTGTGTGTGCTCTGCAAACTGCAGATTAAAAAAGAACAAGAACACAAGCAGGGGAAAAAGGGAAGTTGTAAAGTGAGATCTGTAACATTGTCTGCCTTGCAAAGCATCAGCCAAACCTCAGCTCTTTGATAGGGTCCCTATGACATAACAGCCACAGGCGTGCAAGGCAGTTAAGTGGACAATTTGTATTGGGCCAGAGTTCAAAAAGCTCCATTATGCTTCACTGTCTTTTGAGAAGACAGTTTTATGCACTGACAAATGCACCAAATCAAGTACAAAGGTCAGCTGACTTACACCAAGCCAGGAAATCAGCAATATGAAGTCACAAATCAAGAAGCTCACCTGAATTACCCACTATTATGACTGTCACAACAGTTGCAAGTGAGGACTTATCTCTAGCTGACAAGGCTTCTTCTCTGTAGTTTAATTTTGTATATACACAGATTCTATGGATTCAGTTTGAGAGGCAGAAAGTACAAGGTTCAATTAGAAATGAAAATTTGCTCAACAGCACATATATCTTTGTATCGACAAAGTTCAACTGCAGGTGAAAATTGGAATGACTTCAGTGTTTGACCTGTTTCTTCAGATATTATTTAAGATTCAGAACTTAAAATGACCCAAATTAGCATAACTTAAAATGCTACACCTTTAGTTCAATATTCATGAGATGAACACTGGGCATCTCTTTTATCCATTGCTAGTAAAGTTTTTTTTTAAGTTACAATGTCCAAGAAAAACACTGGACAAAATGTTGGGTGTAAATTAAAAAGAAACAGTTCTTGGAAAAACGATGTCTATTGACATGCAAACTTAAAAACTTCACAATGCATTATTTTTGACACCTACTTACTCTTTGATTTGCCAGAGGATTGTGAACAGTCCTAATGAGTCATTTCTGTCATAGTATATTGTACATATACTTGCAGTACTTGTTACATTCACTGTCATATTTATGTTCATCTCTATAATCTACTCACGCATTACATTGGGCTAGGTAATTGAACTCCATAATATCATTTAGTTGATATTCATTGGTTCATTGCCCTATGATAAATATTAGTTGTCACTTTTTATCAGTGGTGCAGTTATAGTAGTTAGTCTGAAGATGACCGTGATGATCATCAAATATCATTATCAGTGGTTGATGTTGAACTTTGAATAAATCATTTACCAGAGCAAGCCGTTTTTCTTGCTGCTGCAGTATGAGAGCTGATGGCCACAGCCAACAGAGGGCACTGGTCATGTTCCAAGGACTAGCACTGCTGTGAATCATTAACCAACTCTCAAATATTGTTACATGCTTAAGTTAGAGTTTTTTTGTTTTTGTTTTTCTTTTTACAAGATACCCCAAATACCCATGATGCAGATTATTGGTTTGACCTAATGACCTCTATGTTAGTTTACTCTCCAGATCTTAATTTAAAAATGTGATTTTTTTTTTTTTTTTTTTTGAGAAATCCACAAGTAGCTGTGAAAACTGGTCTAGTAGGACTACTTGCCCTCCCCCCCCCCCCCCCCAGTCATAAGACCACCCCTGCTGAATAGCAGTCACATCACCAGGAGCACCTTTCTAAAAGGGCATCAGGGACACGTCAAGCCTGAGAAGGTGGATGGCTTTTGAGGAGAGTGGCCCATATGGAAGGGGGGTCAGTGTATCAGTATAAATATTTATAATGTTATGGTGTACTTTGTTTGGATACACAAGGCAAAACTTTTTCTGAGCTAAGCAAAACAACAATAATTCTGTGTGCTATGTGAAAATAAGGACCCAAGAATATGTATGTGTTGTCTACCAAAAAAAAAAAAAAAAAAAAAAAAAAAAAAGACTGACAGTAGGCAGATAATGATAGGCCTTATCCGGGCCTGATGACTGCAGCTTGTGTGAAGTACAAGCAAGCCAAGATAAGCCTATTAACCTGAGCCTTACAGATAAACTGTGGTAGATAAGCCAGATGTAGGCTGGACTGCAGACCTGTCTTGTGTGGCTTAGCAAGGGGGGACTGGGAATAGACCAGCTGATGGCCACAGTATCAGTGGCCTGTGCCCAGTCACCTGCCACAAAAACCCTTCAGAGATCTTCCTACATACCTTTCGATTAACTCCTTCTGGGTAAAAGATCTGTACCTTCCTACCTACCTACCTACCTACCCACATGGTTAACTCAGGTTAATACCAAGGGGCTTAACTAGTCCATCCTTTTTGCCTGCCCAGCATATGATAGTCTGTTGATGGCCTGTCAAGGCAAACCCCAAAAGTCAACTCCTTCTTTCTGTAAAGTCAGAATCTTGTTGATTTGTGCCTTCCAGAAGAGGACAGAGCTGTCTGGCCAGCTGTTGATGGTTTTACTTTTAGGGGCATGTGCATGGTGCAACCTTGCAAACAAGTCACAAGGACACATTGGCCCTCATAGTAATAGTCTGACAGTACTTTATTGACATATGCCCTATTACAGGTGTAAACAAAACATTACAGAAGGTACACACAGACGGAAAACAATAATACATACATACATACATTTACAGTTCATAGAGCAAACCCAGGCACAACACTCCCTTATCTTCCAACTGACATATGTACCGTAGATCTATGGAACATATCAGACATACATGTACATGTATGTATAAAATCCATCCAAATGTATCCTTTAGGGTTTTGGGGCACACACTTCAGCTGTAAACTTATGTAGGGCAAGCTTTTGACTTAAAAGATTGATCAAAAAGAAACCACATCTGTGCCAGTGTTATTAATATCAGTCATTGCCAATCAACCATGTCACTAAATTAGCCGGGGAATTTGCATGTTCAAATTTTTATCAGTCTTTGTAATTCAGAGCATGTAAAAAAGATTAAACCCATATGTTAAGAGTTACTTAGTTAAAAAAAGAATTAGAGCCACATGTTTGAGTTTTGTCCTGGGAGTATTACTTGGAAGATGCAAGGTCAGCCAAAAAGAGACACAGGAAGAAAGTGATGAGGTCTTCTATCAGTGAGGCAGAAGTGAAGTTTTCACTGCAGTGTGTAGAAATCAACATATTCAAGTGATCCCATGCAAACCAGAGGACTGGGTAAATTTTAATTTTGTTTCCATGGTTGCCTGCTGTACAGCTTTAGAAAAGATTGACTTGATTTTTAACTTGGGTAAGACAAACAATGCGAAAATTCTTAACTGTACTGGTTCACATTTTAGCATCCTATACTTAGAAGGAATCAAGTGATACAACTAAATCAAGATGGAAAATCTAAGACCCTTTTATTCAGTTTATTGCACAAGCCTCAGTTTGGTAATTTTCAGTAAATATATTCATCATAGCACTTATAAGTTAATCCAGGGTTTTATTCATGAAAATCATACACCTGTAACCCATTCCTGGTCAGAGTACAACTGAGTCAATATGGCTTTCCTTGGCACAGGTTGGGCTCATTTTGTCCATGCCACACCCAGGAAATCTGTTGATCTGTGGTGTACCATCATGAAGACCATGGTCTCACATACAAATCTCAGCGAAAATGTTTCCTAGTAAGGAGAAATTTAAGGCAGCTGACATTTTATATTTGGGCGCTTTGGGGCGATTTGAGCAGAAAAGAGTTAACCCATGCAGGGCCTTGGACATTGGTAGCTGCTTTGCCAACTAATTGTAGCATGATTTGACAGACAATGCAAAAATCACTGACTTCACACAATGTGTATTAGTTGTGAAATGAAAATGTTTGTTAATGAGGGATTTGGATGTAAACTAAGCCATGTGTAGCCACTCACCACTTGTACTATTCTAGAAATCATCCAGGTCTGCTATTCTACTACAAGATTAGGCCCCATGATCCACATACCCAAGAGAGCTGCTGTGAGGGAGGTACACCCTGTATCAGCACAGACTGCTGGTTCACTGTTCAGCCATTAAGAACCATACTGTCTCAAAAGTAGCCTACCTCAGAAGGAATCCACTGATATAACTACATCAAGATGTAAAATTTGAGACTCTTTTATTCAGTTTATTGCACAAGCCTCAGTTTGGTAATTTTCATTACTCATCCTTAACTTTTAACCAATCAGGTAAGGTTTCATAGCTACCCTGCATCATCTACAAATACCAGTATGGAAATTAGTTCTTTTTCGGTCTATCATAGAAATAATAGAACAAAAAGACCCATTTTTGCTTAGGCCTGCTTAATATGGGGAAAGATCATGAACAATCATTTGATTATGCAGGAAGATTACAATGCAGAAAGTAGACTCCGTCAATGTCATTGCTCACATCTAGGTCTACTTAAACAAAAGTGAAATCTATCAATGTTATTGCTTGCATCCAGGCCTACAAATGCAAGCAGTGGAATCAATGTTATTGCCTATATGTAGGTCTGCAGATTGACACAGAGAGTGGAATCCATCAATATTATTACTTACACCTAGGTCTACTTATACAGACAGTGGAATCAAAGAGGGTAGAGAGACTGCCCTCCTTGGTGGAATCCATCAATGTTACATTCAGATCTACAAATGCAAGGGTATATGCCTAAACTTTGCCAACACCCTTCATACTGGGGGAACATGTTCTGCTCATTCTAGGATGTTGATGCAACATGGTGCATGTTGTCCTATATGCAGCATTGAATTTGACTCTGTGCCTCCAAACTTATACTGTGTCCCTTGCTTACTGATGGACCTTGATTTGATTGTATATCTGATGACAGTGGTCTCATGAACAAGGTCAGACCAAACAGACTTTGTATTTAGAAGCAGAGTGTAAAAAAGACCAATACACGTATTTAAAATGGGAAAGGCCCGTGTTTGCCAAATGCCTAAGTTGTATTTGACTGCCGCCAAAGCAGACCAACTTATGTGCTACATCTACTGGTACTACACTTCTCAGTACCGCAGACTTAACACAGAGGTAGCTTGCATCTGCTTTGGATGCAAGTGACAAATGTTTTGGGCCTTGTATAAGCTGACATTACTAATCCATCAGCACAGTGTACTTTTTTTTTGATAAGAATGCTGGTTGGTATCAATATAAGTTGTTAGAAACCTCAGCTTTGTTTATATGTATGTTTTATGGTCCAGTTGTTTCCATTTTTGTTTTCAGATTGTGACATGTCAAAGAGGAACAATTTGTTTGTTCCCTGGAATACACATTTACCTTTTTTTAACCAGCTTGTTTTGAGAATTGATATCCCTCATGTGAAATGGCATGCATTGTGGTGACACCATCTTCAATTAACTTTTTTATTTGAGATTAAATACAATAGTGCATGTGGAGTGATAGATCATGTATGCACTGGAGCAAGTGATTAATCAGCCAGAAATGACTTCTTTTTTTCTCTGCTGCATTTTTATTTGCTAATTTACTGTAACAATGTAACTTTTGGCAATGCGATCACTTTCAGTTGGAGTCTGGTTGTACAATTGAAAACAGACATCTTAATTAACAAAAATTATAAATGAAAGCCACTATGGTATGTAAGATTTGTTTTCCAGTTGTATTGATACTTGCCTGCTAAACATCCGTTCTGGGGGGTCTACTACCCCCCAGCGAACTGGGGGCCAACATGGTGTATCGCCCCAAGAAAGTCTGCTTAGCAGGCAATATTGATACAGCTGTATTTTAAATTTAGGTGACTGCATGGCTGTGTTTGCATGTTAGCTATGCCCAGACACAATGTGCCCATTATTAGACTGGCCAATTGAAAAACAGGTCTAAGTTTTAGTAAAAATAAAAACTTTTTTTTTTTTTTTTTTTTTTGGTTATACGGTAGACCCCCTCTTACACTGCCCACCCAAGTGTGCCAGAAATATGGCCTTATAACAAGGGTGGCTGGGGGGGGGGGGGGGGGAGTAATAAAAATACCATACTTGCTGCATGGTGAAGTGGTCTCTGCAGAGGTGGTGGCCCTTCTTCAGGGGAGCTTTATAGGAGCTAGGGGCACCCCCTGGAAGTAGATTGAAATTAAGGCTGGTTTAAGTTTGGGGTCACTGGCCTAAAGTGGACAGCATGAAGAAAAGTTAATTTCTATCCCTTGCAAGTCCACAGCTTCATTGCTGCAGCTGGAGTATTGATTTGACTGCGCTACCAAGTGCCTGTGTCAAGGCTCATCTATAACTTTCCTAAGCTTGTGTTGATTGGTCCAGATCTTGCCACCTACAAGTAGCTGTCTAGAATGGGACAGGCATATCACTGTTTACAAATAAATTGGCAGCAAGATAAGTACTTGTGTGTTTTGTTTTGGTATGAGTTGTGATAAATAGGTTATCATTGACTGGAACTGTAAAGTTCTGTGTTGCTACACTGGTACCTGCTCTGTGAGGTCAGCCGTGCTGCCAGTACAAAGTGGTCTCACATTGCAGATGGTCTTTACATGCAGGTAAACATATTGGAGAAATAGACTTAAATGTCATGAAAGGGCAGTCTTTAAAAGTTATGCAGACTCTTATGAGCAATGATCTTCAAGGGTGGAAACACTGTAGATGTAAACTGGTCATGTCACGATGACCAGACAGTACGTTATTGACATATACAGGTTCAGTCTAAACAAACTATTACACTTTACAGAAGGAACATACAGACACAAAACATTAATATATGCACATAATTACAGTAGGTACACCCAGTCCGTAACTTCCTTAACTTCCAATTGTTTGCTTCCTCAGATCTGTGATCTCATTGATGTATGTAATGATATGTATACAATTGTTTCGATACAGATTCATCATAAACTTATCACCTCTCAGTCGCATGACAATGAACAATGGGAGGATGGGTAGGGGGGAGAGAGCCATCTTGGTTCTTGCACTGATACAACAGGAGACATGCATATTAATTTCCTGCCACAAAGCACTGGGCTAATGCTTGTCAATCATGGAGAACACACGGACATATCACTGTCACAGACAGGGCTAGATACCCTTTTTATATAAAATGATTGTCTTTTAGAGTAAGAATACTTAGTACAGGCATATGGAAGTTTACAAACTCCAAAGTCATATTCAGTAGTGCATCCTAAATTGGTTACAAGAATAAATTTCCATCTACCTGCATTAAAGTATTCTTTATTTCCAAAATATTAGTAATATCTTGCTTCCACGGGCAGGCAGCGACCATACCTCGCCAGGTGAGAGTATGGTTAATAAAACAACCAGGTATGCAGTTGTGGCGGGAAAGAAATATATGCATGCCTTGTATTCCAACTATAATATTGCATACAAAATACAAAGTCTGTAAAATCTACCTCCAGTAAGTATATTAAGTTAACTCTGATCCTGATGAGACATGAGAAAAAAAGGCCAAACCTAACTGATGTTAAAATGTTTTATTATTCAAAGTTTAACTGTCAGAGCTTCAGTTGAAAGTGGCGTGGAGTGGTCACAGAGTTGGTATATCAAATACATGCAGTCAGTGATGACACTGTGGTCATCAAGGTCTGTGGGAGAGACATGCCAAGTACACAGGGCATACACCTGTAGCCAGACTCCTTCAACTCATCATAGGTAAGTGTCTGGCCCTTCCACATTGTGATGGTGACAAGGTGTTACCATCAATTAAGCGTTTGACAGAAGTGTGCTGTTGAAAGGATTGTCAAGCTGACTGGGTACTACCAATGAAACTAACATAACTCATTCACAAACCGTGAGAGGTTCCCAGGTGAAGCAATGAAACTCAAACCATTGGCTGAATCCATGTGACATCAATGGTGTGAAATTCATTTTTTCATGGTCATTAGGGGCCAAATGGTGCAGAAGAATGCAGGGGCCAGGGAAAGTGAGCTAGGACAGTGGTGATGACAAAAGGGGTAATGAGGAGGCCGTGGGGCATTGATCAAGGTGTAAGCCCTATAGGGAGCTGCCTTATTAGTCCAGGTGAGTATGGGGAGGGCAAGGGCAATGCCACTTTCATCTGGCAGCACAAGCAACATTGACAGGAAACTATTGAGGCATGCATCTGATGCTGATGTCAGCACCTTATGTGACAGTGGCATCATGTTACCTGTCTGTGAAGGAAGTCTCCAGAGCCAGAGGCAAAACACAATTAACCCACCCTGGGCTTTTGTTTCCCTGGGGTAGGGTGCTTTGTAAAGGGGGCTCACTTGAATACTAGACACCCAATCCCCATGGAGAACAAGCATGTTGCTGTGGCTAGCCTCTATTAGCTCCCTCACATTGCCCTTTGAATTGTTTTTTTTTTTTATGTACATGTGTGTATAAACCCTACTTCATGAAAACATCCATAGATAACATGAAATTTTGCATCAGGATATAAAAACATGATTTATTCTATGTTTGAGGGTGAATTTCTAGAGTGAAATTCAAAAGTAGTGACTCACTGTAGATCACATGATCTTAACATTGTTACAAGTAAATTGTGATGCACCTACATAGTGACCTAGTGCATTAACATTTAGACAAAATCAAATGTAATGAGGGATGGTTGATTATATGTCACACTCGACATGGAATACTTGCTACAAATGTAAACAAACACAGTACACCAGGTTGACGTTGAAAGTAGGCCTAGGGCATATTTTTTTGCTATGAATACCCAAATAAAACATAGAATAAACAAAATCTTACATGGCTGGAGAGTGAGTTACTATTTTCCTCTCACTTGGGATCATTGCTGTTATGGAAAATCACTCGTGACCAGCACTTGTGATTTTCCCCTCCAAGAACGATCCCTCATGAGAGAAAACCAGTAACATAGCCATCTAAGATTCTCTATATAATCTGGGATATATCTGCTGTAGGCCTGTTGAATGTACATGTATGCTGGTGAACAAGCACATGATGCCAGGGAAAGTATTTGAAATGGTGTGTCAAAGTTAAAGAATTGTAAGTTAAGTAACTTAACTGTAGGCTTGTAAAAAATACTGTCAGATACCTTTATAAGGTCCATGAAACTGACACTTCAACTGCAAACAAGAGATTCCTCTAATAAAGGACCACCTGGTTTGAGAGACCCTATGCTTCAGGTTAATATTGCTATATTTTCTGTTGAATTTGTTTGAAGACCATCTACTTTATGGGACCACTTTTGGATTGTCCTACAAGTACCACTGTTCTGCACTGGCTGTTGTCACGTCATTAAGGGTCCAATCTTATAAATTGGTTGTCATTATAGCAGACTTGAACTTTCTGTATGCAAAAGTTCATGCAGCCTTTGAGTCACACCCTTAGCCAAATGAATTAAGACCAAACACACACAGTGTGCTTCAGTGCTTCAGTGATCATGTGTGCACAAGCAGCTTTCCAGGGTCTAAGCCTGTTTAATTTCAAATGGAAGGCAGTGGTTATAAGCCCTTAATTGTCAACACACAAAAAAGTATGGCTCATTTCAATCCTGATGTAGAGTTGCCTGGAAAGCTATCTTTGACTCCACTCCAAAATTAAGAAAAACAGCATGTGCATCAGTCTCTGGGCAACTCCAGCATAGGTGTCAACCCCCAAAGACATGTGACCGGGAGGTTCTTGTAAAAAGTGCATAAAATCAAAGAAAATAGTCAAATTTGCCTCAAAATCCCTGTCATTTTAGTAACTTTTTGAGTCTCCAAAATGGGAGGCTCCTGGTGAAAATGGTAGAGTTGACAGCTAAGCATTGGGAGTATAACACACACATTGAGCCATCCTTGAGGATAGCTGCTGTGGATTCACTGAGACACAGATTTTTAATGACTACATTCAGCTGTACTCCTCAGATACTCTCCCTCCTCATTTTGTTTAAATTTTTGAAGAAGGTAGTGAAATTGTAACATATTGCTAGCTGCATGGCAATGGTCATGAGCATGTCTCCATGGATGCATGTGATGCTATAGTCCTGCTGCTAGCATGTGTCCATGGATACAGTGTGATGCTATAGTACTGCTGCTAATATGTGTCCATGGGTACATGTGGTGGTATAGTCCTGCTGCTAGCATGTCTCTATGGATACTTGTGATGCTATAGTCCTGCTGCTAGCATGTGTCCATGGACACGTGATGCTATAGTCCTGCCACTAACACGTCTTCATGGATGCATGTGATGCTATAGTCCTGCTGCAAGCATGTGTCCATGGATACATTTGATTCTATAGTCCTCCTGTTAGCATGTTCCCATGGGTACATGTGATGCTATAGTCCTGCTGCTAGCATGTGTCCATGGATACATGTGATGCTATAGTCCTGCTGCTAGCATGTCTCTATGGATACTTGTGATGCTATAGTCCTGCTGCTAGCATGTGTCCATGGACACGTGATGCTCTAGTCCTGCCACTAACAAGTCTTCATGGATACGTGTGATGCTATAGTCCTGCTACTAGCATGTCTCCTTGGATGTTTGTGATGCTATGGTCCTGCTGCTAGCATGTCTCCATGGATATATGTGGTTCTATAGTCCTGCTACTAGCATGTCTTTATGTACACATGTGATGCTATAGTCCTGTTGCTAGCATCTTAAAATACTCTGTTCAGAGAAAAACAAAGCCAATGGGAGTACATCTATTGCCATGGACTTGTTGCATGTACAGTGCAACCAGCTTGGACATCCCTCCTAATCACATGGTATTTTTAACCTAGGAATTAATCTTTGCTGGATTATGTATACAGTCTAAAAGGGCTGCAAGAACTAATTGTGTGCATGCTCTGTAATAGGTTGCATTGAGAATGTGTCCCCAGGAAAATTACCTGGTTTGACCTCTGACAAGATTGGAAGATTTATAGTGGCTCACAAGGTTTGTGAAAGTATTTGTGTCAACACCTTGCCAGCATCGTTATGCAACAGCCCTATTAATTTGTAGAACAGGGATTTTACAAGCTGCTGTTTAATTGTACACTCTGTCCATGGAAACTAACTTCAATGTAAAGTACTACCATTTTCATATAAGTCTTTCCACATTATTTCTAACTCTATGAAAGTTTTAACATTCTTTAGAATCTCTTGATAATGCCAAGTGATTAGTGGAGTCAATAAGTGAATGACTTGTGGAGTTCATTAAGCCATTCTAATAGCTGTCATGACTTGACTTGACTTGACTTGACCAACTTGAGTACTGCAGATCACCAAACCCCAGGAAACAGTGTAAATACTTAGAGTCTAATGGTCAAACTTGATGCCACAAGAAAATGAGTTGTATTTATACTCTTTAAACCAGGACTTGATTCAGTAGGTTTTGTTTGGTAAAGGTTGTGCACAATACACACAATCTGTGTGAATGAAAGCTGTTTTCATGGGACATACTATCATGATAGGACACACTATCATGATAGGACATACTACCAGGATAGGACATACTATCAGGATAGGACATACTATCAGGATAGGACATACTATCAGGATAGGACACACTATCATGATAGGACACACTATCATGATAGGACATACTATCAGGATAGGACACACTATCAGGATAGGACACACTATCAGGATAGGACACACTATCATGATAGGACATACTATCAGGATAGGACATACTATCAGGATAGGACATACTACCAGGATAGGTCTCACACTACAATTCTCGCTAAAAATGTTTTCTGTTCACGAGAAATTTAAATGAAAGGTTTGAAACAGAGGACAATTTACTTTTTAGGAGGTGGGGAAGGGAAGGGGTTTGGATGTTGCCTCCTCAGCAGACTGACTGCTGTTTAAGGCCTCTGCTTGGTCTGCAGCCTCACTCACACAATGTTTTATGAACAGTAAAGTTATAAATAAAACTGCAAGCAGACCCTTCCACCTGAGTTATATGCCAAATAGGAAGCTGATTAGTGTCACTTTGACCAGCACTAATCACTGCTATCTTATAAAAGTTATTTTCTCTCTATGCCTGTTGGCTTAAAAGTGTTCTGGAATTTCTTGATCCTTGTTCTGAGGTGTCACTTAAGCTGTGCCTGTTTCAGTTTAATTGTTCCCAATTTAGTTTCTCACAGGAACCCTCAATTTTTGTTATAGTTTGAATGCATTGATCCATGTTTTATATGAGAGCCTTGTGTTGAATAGTAAGAAAACATGTATGTAGTTTTCTTGGTGGATTATTTTAGGTGTAAATATTTCAAAACATACAGCTTTTTGTCCTAACTTCAACCTTAATAGAAGAGAATAATTACCTATTGTAAGATCAAACTATCACCAGTGCAAAACAGAAAAATATCCCCTACAGCAGTGTGTGACTGGTGAAGCAGAACTGATTTTCCCTACTTTACTGCTAATAGTTTCCATGGCAACCAAGGATGACAAATCAGGGACTGAGCCTATTTTACAAAGCTGAACACCATCCTTGTACAGACAGTGCAGATGATGTGGAATGGAGAAGACATAGAAGCACCGTATAATTTCAAATTAAGACCACCTCCATGAAGAGACCATTTCTATATAACTGTCAATTAACAGTCCCTTTTTGTTTGTCCATAATTGAGGTCTCCCTATAAAGACCACACTTTTGAGTCAAGTAGGTCTTAACAGGGAGATTCCACTGTATTTCATACATACTTTATTTTTATTACTACATTAAAATATACACTGTTACATAGTAATAGGGGTGAGTTCTGGGGCAGTCACGGGGGGGGGGGGGTAGTTGGTGTTGTTATGTTGCATAAGGTATGTCTAGCCAATATATGTCCCTGTGGTCACAGGTCATATAACCTGAGTGTAATTTAATAATGTCACACCCTTCCTGCTACAATTGATTCTATGTTTAACACAAAATGCAGGTCCTTACCTGTGACTAATTGACTAATAGATTAGTAAATGGCCGCCAGGTAGTTCTTAACGGACAAGTTTAAACTTATTATTGAGGAGCTTCTGTTGATTGATTACGGACTGTGTGCTTGTACTCAGGAGTCACACATTCCTGTTTGCACTTACCTCTCATTATTTCCGCAGCTACAGGCTCAGTCAGGGTCTACAGCTGTGTGCCTTGTGTGAGACCATAGGGATCAAGCCAGGTTGGCAACCCTGGAACATTAGCTGAAATCACAAGCATTGCTGGTGGATAAAGATATTGGTGACAAGTTATTTCTGCTAGTTTTATTGATATGCTACTATGTGCCCATAGAGTCATAAATGTCCAACTTTGGAGAGGAAGAGGTTTGATATACTGCTGAGGAATGGTGAACATCGAGTATGGAGTATTTTTGTAGTCAGTAGTTGACTGTTTTTGGTGATGTGGTCTTTGATCAAGCAAATTAACATTGATTTATATTTTTCCTGTGGTAAAAAAACAAAAGTTTTGTCTGATTAATTACCAAAACATCAATTACCAAAGTGTCACTTACTTCAACATCATTTACCCAAACATCAATCGTAAGCCCCTAGGTGGGGGTCATGAAGATCACTTGATGTGATGAATGGTGGAGAGGAGTAGTCTGTGGCCTCTGGGCCACAAACTTTGGTTGAAACATATTTTATTTCAAAAAATACAATTAGAAGAAAGGCAATGCCTATTTTAATCCCTCTCATATTATAAAAAAAAAAAAAAAAATGTAAACAAGTACGAATAGCTGTCACAAACTTTACAAATCCAGTGTTTTAACATCATTTTATTTCATGCATCCAGTATGCAAATTGTAAGCACACCAATGCATGGATAGATGACACAGGGAAAGGACCCCACCTGCTGCTGACACAACCTTCAGATCATGCATTCTGGATGTTGTTCACAACTGAACAATTTTTAGACTAGCCCAGCTGTGACCACACTAAACTCCAAGATCCAGAGATTTACTCCACTAGTGTGATCACTTCTGTTTGGTTATGCGGGGTTGCCAACATTTAGGGAAAAGAATTAGAATTTACAAGGGAGCAAAGCGACCAAGTTCAGGCTGCAAAGTGGGTAAGGGGGGTGGGTATGGGAGGAGGGTATCCCCCATCTGGTATTAGATTTTTAAAAATTGAATCTTAAATGATGTAATCTAGTGAAAACTGAGATAAAAAATTTAATCACACAAGGGGTTTTATATTGGAAATCTGCATTCTCATTTTTAGCTCAGCTGACTTTTCAGTAAACTGAGCTTGTCAGTCAGCTAAGCTTATAGGATAGTCAGTTGTGTCATCCATCCGTCCGTGCATATGTCCATCCACAATTCACATTTTTTACTTCTTCAAAATTGTCAGCCAGATCCACTTCAAACTTGGTAGCAATGTACCTTGGGTGGGTACTACCAATTTTGTTTGAGTGGTCATGCTCCTGTGATTTTTTGATATTTAATGAATTTGTTGGTTCATTTTTTGGCAGAATCTTGAAAATCTTCTCCAAAGCAGCTTTACTAATTGCTTAAAAGTTGCATATGGTGCCTCTGGGGACCCTAGACCTTAATTTGTTCAATGGGTGTTGCTGTGATTCAAAATTTTAATGAATTTTTTGTGTATTAACTCTTTCAATGCCAATCATGACTAAAGTCAATATACTTAAGTCTGATTAGTCTGGATTATCATATGGATCCCAGATTTGTATAATACTATTCCTTGTAAACTGACTTTTGATTCAAGTACCAGCATGCCTATACTGCTAGAGAGAACATACCAGGTCAACTGCTTTTCTGACTGCGTATTGGGTGCAATGCACCCAATGCATGCCAAGAAAAGCTGTTATAAGAGCTAGGTCAAGTTCTGAAAAGGGTGATTTTGATTCAATTCCCAAGGTCATGGAGTCACATTACTGAATTTGGTTTCTGCCGAATAACTGCAGAATTTGTTGAGCCAGAGCTTTTATTTTGTAGACGTTTATAGTCTTCCATTGGGGCTAGATTAGCTTCAAAGAAGGGTGACTTTGTCCTAATTTCCAAGGTCACAAGGCCACTTTACTGAATTTGGTTTCTGCATCCACTTCCCAAGGGCATGAGTGCCCCATTTAGTACTATCAACAGGGTACTGAAAGCAAATATAATGACAGTAGGGGGACATCTATATGTATACATGTCTTGTTGACTTCTTGTCCAAAAGCATTACTCAGATTCTGAAACTTGCTGGAAGTGTAGCTTGTGGGATAGTTAGATTGGTCACTAGGTGGTAATAAACTGGATCCCTGATTTTTTACAAGTTTTTTTTTTTGTGTGTGTGTGTGTGTGTTTTCTCTTATATATATATATATATATATATATATATATATATATATATATATATATATATATATATATAACAAGACATGTATATATATATATATATATATATATATATATATATATATATATATATATATATATATATATATATATATATATAAGGGAACTTTCTGGTTGAATGCATACATTTCTGTTGACTCCAATTAAGTCTATGGGGATTGCAATAACAATTCACATTTTGGGACTTGTCTTCCGAAACGGTCAACCAGATTCACTTCAAAGTGGGTCAGCATGTACCTTGGGTGGATCTGTACCAAGCATTTTTTTTTGTTCAATTTTTTGGTAAAGTTCAAAACAAAGATCACAGAAGCACTTCAATCTCTGTATCCAAGGTCAGCTGAGCACAAGACTGTCACAGTCCACCAGTTTTTTTTTTTTTGTGAGACTCTTTTGAGATAAAGTAGATTTGGGGACTATTGAAAATATCAGCTTATATTGTAGATGGATCAAAATTAATGTAAATCTCAGTCAAAGTTGTAACATTGCCAACCCTGGATTATGGATGCGAAAATTGATCAGAGACAGTATTCCTGAGCCCAAGAATCCTGAGATAACTTGTGGATCATGAGATTAGTTCACTGGAGTCAACTGCTGACTCCACAGATCCTTCAATTGAGCCACAAATGAGCACCATGTGGCTAGAGGACCCTGAGGTTGATGTATCAAAAAGGGGACTGTTGAAATAGTCAGGGAACCTGGATTGGTCAATCAGAGAGTGATCACTTTCAGCTCATAGAATTTGAGTTAGATCAGTCACAGGGTATTCCCCAACTCATTGATCATTGGATAGATCAATAAGAAGGCACTCCCTGATAAAAAAGCTACTGGATCTTAGCTTAACAATGAGGTGGAATGAGGAATAGATCACTCAGAGAACATTTATTGGCCCATGGTGCATGTATAAAGGGCAATCCTTAGCTTATGGATCCTGAAATAGATCACTCAGAAAACACTCATTGGTGCATGATCTATGTATGAAGGGTAATCCTTAGCTGATGGATCCTAGAATAGATCAGTCAGAGATCCATTGTAAAGAGCTGAAATGAATTTTAGAGAATAAAGATCATGCACAGGCATCACTATCAGTGACATTCTAGATCTCGTATGCTGTACTATTTTACATCAAACACACACATGAATGCATGTGCTGTGTGGGCAAGTCATATACATGTACATGCAATCAGAGTTAGTTTGTGACTTTTTATAAGGACCACAAATTACTTTGTGAGAACATTATTCCACAACTAGTAGCTGTGTATGTAAATCTGACATATTCAAAGAGAAGCATAGTAAATGTGCTGCCTCCCATATGATATGTCCGCAGTTGACTGTGGACTGTACATAATGTGCTGTACAGAGGGTAAATGTATTTAAACCTGTCACACTGTTATTGTCACGACTTTCATGCATCCGTTATTTGTTAGAAGTTTTTCAAATTTTTATTTCTGAAATTTGTAAGTAAGTTAAAAGTTTAAAAAAAAATCATGCCTGTATGTAAACGTTGTATTGAATGGTACGATCCATGATTAATGCATTTTGATAAAATTGTGTCATTTCTGAACAATTTAGTTTGTCCACTGTGAAAGGATATCAACAAATGTAATCTGATTATACATTATGAATAAAAAGTTTGATATGTCTATATATTACAGATCAAAGAAACATTTATAAACATAATTGTTCCGGCTGATTGATGTGTTGGCCCCTCAGTGACCCTCCGGCCACAAGCATTGGTCTTTGTTACAGCTTCACAAAAACATGCTTCAGCAAGCTTCACAAAGAAAAGTTCCAGATAATGGGTATGTCTTAACGTTACGCCAATTCCTTTTTATACATGATTCAATAAAACATGGTATTCAGCCAAGTGTTGAATAAGTATGTTTTCAAACAACTCTGTTTTTTTTTTTTTTTTTGTTCTGGAAGATTGAGATGTGATCATCTCCACCAACCATGTTTGTTCTACTAACATAAGAGTTTGGCTGTGTCATGGGGTCTGCATCCTGTGGGTTGGTGGGTTTGGGCACGTCTCGTATAGAGGACTGATGGTGTGGAACCCAGCAGTTCTGGCACGCTGCATATGTATGCAGTGGTGCAGATGAAAGAAGCTTAGGATACTGGATCTTATTGCTTTTGCTATTGTCCTTGGTAACCGTAGGAGTTTGATGCAACTGGTGCACTTCAAAGTGACCCAGCCCACGGATTCTGACTAAATGGCCCAGTCAGACAAAGCATAGCGGTGTTTTTGATGACTTCAATGCACCTAGCGGTACTAGATTGTCTCACAAAGCATGAGGGTTTCCTAGATCGTCTCGTATGGATGCTCTCAACATTCTGGACATCCTGGGGGGCCCCGATACCAAGGAACCACTTTTGTCAGCAATGTTGTGTTGCTTGAATAAGCGGTGAAAAGGTATTTACCAGGAATGGGCATGAACCTGTCTGACAGCTAACTTGTACTCATGTGCTCAACAATAACTACTTAAGTAAAATATAGCCCACTCCCAGACAATCACCTGTTATTGCATAGTACAGAATAAATATGTAATGTTGGGGAAGTGGCATGCCCCACTTGTAAAACTTGGATTGGGCAGCATGTTTAGTGAAGCATGTAAGAACGGGGTAAATCGTTCACACAGCATCATGTAGGACACGCATATAAAGACATTCTGGTTTCTCTCACAGATAACAGATGGGTTATCATCAGAACATGGCATTGAGTTTTGTCACAGAAAATATCCGACAAGAGGTTACTGTTGTACAATGTGAAACAAAGGATAACAGGTCTCAGAAATACAGTGGAACCTGCTGTAGCTATATTCAGCCACTGCCATGACAGGTCTCTTAATCTTTGTGGCCACATTTTGCCTGGTTTTGTCAATTTACCTGCAGTGACAGGTCACCTGCTGTATGTGGCCACTTTTGTGACAGAAAGTGGCCACATACAGCAGGTACTATTGTACTGACAATATTAAGATATATCATGTCTTACAACTGCACTCAGAGTATGAAATTAAGTACCACCAGCTTGTCCAACAATGAACATAAGTACATGAAGTTAAATGTCACTTCATTTTGTCACATATACAAATAGAGTACATGTGTGAAGTTCAATGGCACACCAGAATGTCACACAGATGTATATATGGAACGAAGTTCTTTATTGCGCCATTTTGTCACACAATGTATGTATAAAGTTCAATGTTACATAGTTTTGTCATAAAGTGTGCATATACTGATGTTCAGTGTCACAGTATGTATAGAAAGTTCAATGTCAAGCTTTTGTCACACAATGTACACTGAGTAAAATTCAGTGTTCATTTTTTGTCTCACTATGTACAAATAGAGAATAAAGTTCAATGTCCCACTATTTTGTCAAAAAAGATACATGAAGAGTGTGAAGAGATGTTCCAAGATACACTTTTTAGCTCTACTGACCACAGGTCCCTGAGCTTATGGGATCACTTATGTCTGTCCATTCATTGTTGACTCCTCCTATTTCATCACTTGAGTGTACAGGTGACTGTAGTCAATTACCTTATACAGCTACTTCACGATCATTGTAAGTCCAGAAGTGTAACATACCCGGTACTAGAAACGTCCATTCAACTTTTTGCTTGTGAGCGCAATGCAGTCCACAGTTTTCAAGATAGCCCCATATAACTTTCATGACTTATCAAATGTATTAAAATCTAGGTCGAGTTTGATATTAGTGGTGCCACCTACAGTATTAAGTAATATATGGGTCCAAATGTGAAAACCTTGTGATCGCTGCAGCATCCTTGACTTTTGATAGATCTTCGTGAAATATAGTGGGATTGTAGAGGAGGTCAAAATCTCAATTGCATATGATATTAGTGGTGCCACCTGTAGTTTGACTGAAAGTATGAGCCAAAATGTGTTTAAAGATATAAAATTCCATATCTTGAAAAGTAATTGAATTAGACTTGCCAAATTTATAGGATATATATGAACCATATCCAGTGACACTATGTTACATAATATCAGTGACATTGACCCATTTTTATGAGGTGACCAGGCTTGTAAATATGAAAAAGGTGATTTGTACTTCATGACAAGCTTTTGCTTGGATATCAGTGCCAAAGAGAAGTGAGCCTCAGATATCTCTTTTTGAGATCAAAATTGCACTTGATTACATTGTACCTGAAACTCTACTTTGTGACCTACTTTTTAGGTCACAGTGACCCAATGATTATGGACTTTGGTGATTGTCCAAGTTTGTCGTTTTTCTTCAATAGCTTGAAAAGATATTACCCAATATGAACAAACAGACCATGCATGGAAAGCCTGATGTGGGCCCAAGGTCAAATGGCCAGTTGGAATATAGGGGTCATCCTGTGACTGCTGTGCACCCCACAGTTTTTTAGTTAGACACATCTAACTTATGAAACTTAAAGTGTATGAAAATCTATGTTGACGTCAATGTTGGTAGTGCCACCTATAGTATTATGTAAAAAATACGGGTCAAAATGTGAAAATCTTGTGAGCAGTCCAGCATCCTCAACTTTTCATGGATCTGCATGAAATTTGTGTTATTGTAGAAGGGGTCAAAATCTTGGTTGCTTATGATACTAGTGGTGCCACCTATATTTGACAGAAAATGTGAACTGAAAAATCTTGAAAGATACAAAAGTCCGTATCTTAAAATAATTGAATAAGACACGCAAAATTTATAGGATATACGTAGATCATGTCCAGTGCTAATGTGTTAAATAAAATCAATGACCTTAATATAGTTTTGTTAGGTCACAAGACCTGTCAATTTAGAAAATGTGATTTTGTAATAGGCAGAGTGTAGCTTGGACATCAATGGCAGAGAAGTGAGCCTCCAGATCAAAATTGCACTCGAGTAAATTGTATATAAAACTCTGCTTGGTGACCTTCTTTTTAGGTCACCTTGACTTAATGAATATGTGACCTTATCTTACTTTCAAGGTCATTAAGCCCTTAAGAAAAGGACATTTAATTCAGTATCTTGAAAAGGATTAGGTGAATGATGCCAAATGTACCACAAATGTGTATCATGTGGAAATTTGATATTGCATGATATGAATGACCTTGATTAATTTACCAAGGTCCTGGAGGGAATAAATTTCAGAAAATTGTTTTTTGTTTTTTTGTTTGTTTTTTTTTGGGGGGGTTGTTGTTTTTTTTTTTTTTTTTTTTTTTTTTTTTTTTTTTTTTTTTTTTGTTTGTTTTGTTTTGTTTTGTTTTGTTTTTTGTATTTTTTTTCCTTTTTTTTTTTTTTGTTTGATTTTTTTTGTTTTTTTGTTTTTGTGATCGTGGTCAGCAGAGCACTAAGCCATGGACCTCTTGTTAATGTTCAGCATGTGTGTACAATCCTGCTTTATCAACAGAACTCTAAATCAGGGTTGACTATTTGAGGGAAAAATACAAGTATTGTGCTGGTACTTTTCTGCCAACAGAAGATAATTTGACAGGCAAAAAAATAAAACTGATGCATGTATGGATGAATCTGGAAATATTTGAATCTGGCATGCAAATTATGAATTCTTAGATGCTACAATTCTTGGCATGGGAATAACTCCAATGGCTGTCAATTAACACAGCTTCACTTAACAATCACAAGTTGCGTATTTGATTAATATATACATTGAAATATTCCACATGCAGTGATCATCCAGGCAACATGTATGATCAAGCCTGTTAAAGGGGGGGGGGGGGGGGGGGACAAGGAAGGTGCCTGTTGATACATGTTCCCAGCACTACAATCACTGAAGAAAGACCTTTCTCTAGAAAAAATAAATCCCTAGAAATCCCAAAGGTGGATTATAGGGGCCTCAACAAGTTTAAAGCACTTAAATCATATAATATGCAACATCAAGGATTTAAATTCCTTAAATGAATAGTTTCTGCTATATAAATAGACTTCATTTAGGTGATCAGAGTTGCCAAAATAAGAAAATGCAAACCACATGTGTAGGTTTAATGGGAATTTTGCATCACAGATCTTACCAGATCAGGCAGTCAGCTGGACTTGTCCAAACCTCGACAACAAAAGTTGTCAAACATGGTGTGTTCTTGATTTTCAAGTCAAAATGATAATCTTTTAATACTTTACAGCAAGGAACTGAATGCAGAAGTTGGCATTTTTAAATGTCTATTTAAATTTGAATGAAAGGTGGAGCCTTTTGAATTATACTAATTAGGATCATTTTAAATTCCCTATCTTGAATATCTTCAAAAGTAAAATTGAAAGCGATGCCTGTCCAACTTTCATGTGATTTCAACTTTATTGGTACACAGAGAGATTTGATGCTAAGCAAAGCTTCTTTTCTACTTTTTCATTTCTTATGCATATGTGTAGCATGCTAACATGTCAACAATGGCATTAAAATCTGGTCCAGCTCATAGTGTCAGTCATCTGAAGTGCTCACATCAGTGGCTCTTGCTTATTTCTGTGATTACAGTGCAATTGAGCAACAGCTTGAGTCCATGAGGCCAGCAAGTGCTTCCATCTCACCTTGTTATGTCAGGCCATGGGAAGGTGTGGCAGCTTCTCACCTCACACAAAGCTACAGCCACTGATCCCATTACGGGGTGGGTCAGCATGGTGCATATAGTCAACATTGAAATCTGTGTTTTTATGCCTTTTGTTTCAGAAGTGCTGACTGCCCCAGTTAATACATTGTTATGAAGCCTGCAGGTGTCTGATCTGGGATCAGTCAGTACATGTACCTCAGTCCTGGTATAATGTGATACAAGTATACAGTGCTTCCTGGTTGTCCGTCACCTTCTTACTTGCTTTTCAATTCCAAGATAAGTTTTTTTGTTTTTGTTTTTTTTAGCTCAGCTGACTTATCACAGTAGCTGAGCTTATCTTATGGTCCTTTGTCCATCATCTGTCATCTGTCGTCCGTCGTCAAAAATTGTCTTCTCCAATATCATCAGCCAGATTAACTTCAAACTTGGTGGCAATGTACTTTGGGTGAGTTTCTGTCAAGTTTGTTCAACTGCTCATGCTCCAGTGATTTTTGGATTTTTAAGGGTCTGTCTCATGAGGGGACCCTTTCAGTTTTCGGGTTGTCCGTCCGTCTGTCCGGATGTGCAGTCTCATTACCCCAATATCTACAGAATGCCTCCATGTATTTTGCTCAAATTTGGCAATACACTTATCTTACATGGCAAGATGAGCTGACTAGATTTTGATGTCACCATGACCTAATTTGAGCAAACGGCAGCCTAATCACATGCTCGGTAGGGCTTGCTATTACAATATCTCCAAAATGCTGCAATTTGTTTTGCTCAAATTTGGTGATATGCTTATATAACATGCCAAGATGAACTGATTAGATGTTGGTGTCACCATGACCTAATTTGAAGAATGGGAATCTAATTATATGTTCGTTAGGGCTCGTTACTGTGATATCTCCAGAATGCTTCCATGTATCTTGCTCAAATTTTATAGTATGATTATCTTGTATGCCAGGATCTGATTAGATTTCGGTGTCACCATGACCTAATTTGAACAAATGGCAGCTTAATTAGATGTTTGCTAGTTGCCATGAGATGCCTCCATGTATTATTCTCTAATTAAAGTTTGATAGGAATAATTAAAGGTTCGCCTCAATGGTGACCCTTATGTTTTTGGGTTGTCCGGATGTCCAGCTGGATTTCAGTTCGTCCGGATGTGAACATTCTCATTACCACGATATCTACAGAATGCCTCCATGTATTTTGCCCAAATCGGGCAATATGCTTATCTTACCTGGCAAAATGAACTGATCAGATTTTGGTGTCACGGTGACCTAATTTAAGCAAATGCCGGACCCTTCAGTCAACCTTTGCTTTGAAGGTATGTCTAGTATGTGATTTTTAAACAATTTGTTTGGTTCTTTTTGGGGGGAAATCTGAAAAAAATTTCTTCTCTGAAACTGCTCACCCCATTGCTTTAATATCACACAGAAAGACTCCTAGGGACTCCTAGTTTTTAATTTGTCCACCAGGTGGCACTGGTATTTTTAATATTTATTTATTTATTTATTTTTTTTTTTTTTTGTGATCTTGTATTTTTGCTATTTCTGACTTCTTCTCCAGAACAGTCAGTCAGATTAAGCTGAAACTTGGTGGATATGTTCCTTGTGGAAGGGTCAAACAGGTGTAGATAGATCTCGATAGATCGCAATAGATCTCCCATTAGGTGGTCTACTGAAGGGAACGATGCTTTTCTAAGGCCTCATGTGGAATTTTATCTTAAGACACAAGTGTTGCGGGACCCTTTAACCACCTTGATGGGTTTTTTGGTCATCACTGTCGTTGACAATATTCAGGTCCGAGCCAGATCGGGCTCTTTGTCCCATTAGAGCAGTCCAGTTCTATTTGAGTAGGACCCAACCTCATTGAGCTGGGTGGAAACCCTAAGCTTATCAAATTCTTGAAATATATACTAAAGAAAACTATATAACGAAATATCATGATCATATTTTGCAATACAGAGATGCCAACATTCGAAATGCCAATTCATGGACATTTCAATGAGAACATCAGGGACAGAGCATGTTTAACCAAGAGCGTATACGAAAATACTCGGTTTCAATGCAGGCCGGGCTAACACCATAAACTGGTCAAAATTTCAGCTAATTTCAGGAACTGTCCCTGATGATAACGGGCAGTTGCCATCTCTGGCGATACTCTGCTGGATTTTGCCTCTCAAACAGCGCACTGCATGTTCAAATTCACATTTCATGTTTAGCACCATGCTTGTTGTTTCACACCTCCACTCACACGGAATGGGCTCTAAATGGAGAGTTGTGTTTCGGCATTCATTTCCAAACGACCCCATGTCACAGAGAGAATGGGTTTGCTGTCTTAACAGACAAAACTTTGTTCCGTCCAATTATCAAAAAGAGTGTGTTGAACATTTTGCGGATGATAGTTACATGGATGACATGGCTGTTTCTCTTGGGCAACAGCCGGACAAAAGACGAGATTCCAAAAAATAATCCCTGCCAACAAAGTTACGAAAACAAAATGATGATGCATGGATCGTTGGAAGCCCAAGCAGCCAGGAGACTGTTACCATAGCAACGAAGTCCCCGCAAAGTCACTGTGCAAGTGCAACATGGACACGCTTTGACCTGTTCACTGCCAATAACTCAAGGATCAATTTGGATTTCTGGTTGACCCTGGTAGGGAATGAAACCGACAGTACTTTCTCGAATGTTGATGGAGTCGTACAGCCCATATTCTTCTTCTTCCTGATGAAAATCGTCAGAAGACGCATGTTCCTGATTGCCTACAGCCGCCATGATCATGCGATAAACAAGAAGTCATCTTCCTATTTGAGTTACCTCCTTCATTAGGAGAGCTCTACAGCAGTGCTAGTAGAACCATACTGTCAAGACTGATGTCACTCAGTATGGAAATGTGGCATTGCTTTTGAACTGGAAATTCCAGCCTCATTTTTCACCAATACATAACTCCTAATGAATTTTTACTGATGATTACATACATGGAAAGGGAGAATAAGGCCACTGGAATACATTTACTTTAAGTTTCCATTGATAGGAATGTTCTTTAGAGGAACAGTACTCACCAGAATCCCCACCCAACCATCCCCGCTTTTCGGTTTCCCCCCCCCCCCCTCTTTAGTGTAGGAAACTGAATTGCGCATGCTTCCTAATACACATTACCACCACTGGTAGGGCTGTGCCATGCCACAGGGCCTGGGAGGTTCAATGTAGCAGCATGGTACAGGACTGGATCTTTGGAATTTTCAGTGGGGGATCTGGCAAAGCAGATAAGTGCATGGGAACTCAGCTTAAGTGACTTATGGTGAGTACTGTTTCTTAATATTAGTTTTACATTGAAAAAATTCATGATTGAATGCTAGGCTAGTCTTATTAATGCAGGTGTACTCAAATGTTCAAATACTAATGGTCAGGCTAGGCAGACAACTTCCCTATGTCAGGGTACTTACTGTAACTCTTTCCTGCTGAAACTGCCCAAAAGCATTAAAATGTAACTTGAATTTGGGGTTAATGGAAAATATTTTGCAGGAAAATTGTAGAAAACAAATCACTGTGGAATGGCCCAGGTCAATAACTTTCCTTGACATAGGTTGTACTTTTAGCGTGTAACTCGTATTTAATTGAACTTGATATATTATTATTATTTTTTATTTTGTTAAGAAATGGCACTAATCAAACTCCACTTACTTAGATTACTCATGAGTAAAGGTCCATTGATGTTGAGATGATTTACAGATAGTCCACTTTAATTGGGTCCACCTAGTCGGGGGATGAAAGAAATGTTCTATTCTTGTACAATGTGCAGGCATTGATTGACCTGTGGCCCTCACATGACAGGTATATACCAATGCACAGAGGTGTGTGGGTTTTCCTGATCATTGGCATTACAAGTTGACAGGTGGCACAGTGGCCATGCAAGCTATAATCACACACCGTGCAAGCTCATAATTTGCCTGAACAAATTTGTCTGGTGCTATATGATCCATTGTGAGGCACACACTTTGAATGTCTGTGCAGCTAGTGCCTAATCACCCATTTCCTTTGTTTTCGTTTATGTAAACCTGTTTTTATTTGTACACATATTGCTCATGACAGAAATTTGTCAAAATAAAACGACTATCATATTATTCTTATCAAGCACCTAAGGCACTAATTGGGATTTTTTTCATTATCTTTAGACTCAAATTCAGACTTATGATGGGAATATTTATGCTGTAGTTTTGACATAAAGGTAAAATGCAGAATATTTACCACATTATATTATCATTTTCAAAGTCCAAAAGCTTGGAGAGATTAACACTGATTAAGGGGACAGGGTTGCGGAAAAGGGTTATAGTATTTTTAACACAGGTTTGAAAAGAATTTAGGTAAAATAATTAATTGTGGGGTTTATTAAATGAACTGCAGAAATTAACTGGGTGCAAAAACATGGAGCACAAGATGCAAGGCAGCCTGTCATGACATTGACCAAGTACAGCTTGCAGGTAACACTGTTTGGATATCAAAGGCTGCAGAGAATTCTAAAAGGTATTTCATGTGGTACCTTCCTCCCCCACCCACCCACCACCACCACCACTCCAAATTAACAGGTGTTGATATAACAAGGGAGCAGAATGCACAGGAACTCAGGACAGGAGGAGCCTTCAGTCTCAAGGCTCCTAAAATTACTCCTAGGAATCTTTCTTTGGATTCTCAAAGGATGAAGATGTCTTTGTCGAGTAAATGGAAAAATCCTGATATTACAAGGAATTGAAATGGTGTATTTACATGTTGATGTGTTTTGACCAAATATGGGTGTGGAAAGAGCTGACTGGCAGGGTTAGTGTAGAGTGTGTGACTGGCAGGGCTAGTGTAGAGTGTGTGACGTAGGATAAGCGTCATCTGGCCAGATTATGACCAGTCAGCAAGTGTTCATGCTTGTCTGATCAACTTAACTAGATGTACAGGACTTGCACAATTGAGTGACCCATGGCCCTGATGCCTTACTCAAACAGGCCCCCTCCACTAGCCATAGCCTTGTGTCAAATTGACTTCTTATGACATAACCAAAGTTTTACTGGTTTGAAAATCTTGCCCAGAAAAAACATAATTGTTGGCAATTAGTTTCAAACCGATCAATGTATTTAAATTTCTGTCATTTTTGGTATCAGCCGGTCTCATGTCCAGTTCTGTCCACATTTAACAAGCGGTGTGATTGAACAGTTATTTGATCTGAGTATTGTTCACTCCAGTACCATGATAACATTATACATTGCTTGACTTCCACATAAGATGAAAATTGCACACATAATTGCATGTGCACATGTTGCGCAATACAATGTTGCCGAGCAGCAGGTCGTGTTTTACTTGACAAAAACAGAGCTTTTACTGGATGTCCTTTTGTGTGCGGTCTGTGTGTGCAGCTCATTGGATCAGTATTACTTAATACTGAAGTCACAGTTCTGAATGTGAACAACAGCAGAGTTGCAATGTAATAGAGGCTACCCCTGTGCTACACATACAAGGGCCTGGCCGGGAACATGGTCACTCTGTCATCCCAGTGCATGTGTGATCATCAGCATTGTCACACAGTGCATTTATAATGAGAAGTGATTACATGTGCCTGAAAACAAGACTGTAAATTGTGATGATGACCATCTTGTATTTCGATGTAATACGTAATTATTATGGGCCTTAAAATTGGAATAAAATTCAATCTGAATCTGTATCCATCAAAAGAATAAAGCAAAATGATAAAAATTAAATAAAAAAATATGTAATATGTGAATACTCTGCTGAGTAAAAAACATTACAACACCAAGATTGTGGGGCAACATTTTATTGAGTGTACATTGCTGCTGCCACTGCCACTGATCATACTGATATTCCATGGAAAACTAACAGGGCAATACACAATTTCCCTCTGAAACTGGCTCTGAACTGGAAAAATACGAACTTACAAAGTCACCCCACTGTACCACATAACCTCTGATGTACGTGTGTATGTATGTATGTATGTATGTATGTATGTATGTATGTATGTACGTACGTACATATGTATGTATGTATGTATGTATGTATGTATGTATGTATATATGTATGTATGTATGTATGTATGTTTGTATGTATGTATAATACCACAGGGAGAGAGAGTGGGGGGAGGGGGAGGGTAACCTTTCTTCTTGCAGGTCTCTCATGGGATACCCTTTCTATGAGAGACCACCCAATGAAGTCCCACTCTTGTTACTTCTTTGTTAACAAGGTTTACCTGTTAAGAGAGACAAGCTTTTTTTGGGGGGGGGGCAGGGAAGGGGGATCCCAGTATGTTGGCACAGGTAATAATTTTGCTCCAGTACTAAGGAGGGAAAACAAGAAAATTTAGAGTTAATGGTAGGTAAGAAGTATAGAAAATAAAGGGGCTTCTAGTGCACAAGAATGGAAAGTAAAAATGTCCTGTACACCAGCACCGGAAACCCCTGTACCCACTCTTTTTAAATAGATCACTTTTACGTGTGCTTTCGGGGTGGCCTTTGCCTGCGAAGCAGACTCTAATGTTCTTGTGTGTTACTAGTTGTGCAGCACTAGGCCACTTTGCAGGCAAGGGGTGGCCTTTACAAGCCAGAGAATGCTGAAAAGATTTATGTTAAATGCAAACACAATAATTAACATATTGTTTAGTGTAATCATAGAGTTATATCTGCATAATAACTCTATGGTGAAATAGATGAATCCCTGAGATTTGTTACTGGAGACTGCTTACAGATCAGAGATAGTGATCTCCATACACAGAGTGTGGAAATGTATGTAATAGTCATTACATTCTTATATCTAGTATAATTCCAAAAACACACTGCTGTCATGCAAGTCAGTTTTATCTTGTTTGTGAGTGAGAAAGTGTAGATCATGCCTATTAGGACACATTGCATAAGAGAATTACCTGCAAGAATGATTTTGTGAAGAGATGTCAGCAGGGACAGTCTGGGGTCAGAGGTCAAGTAGCAATTTAATCAGCCTTTGTGGCATGTGGGACGGTATGACATCAAAGAGTTCCATGATGTGTGGTGGGGGAATAAAGGACAAGATCACCACCCCAAAAAGTGTTTGCGAGGGTTGGAGAGGTCCTGTTATATGTGTGCCCAGGTGAATGGGGATAATGATAGAGATACCAAGGTGCAAAGGCCATGGCAAGCCTGTCTGGCACTCATAAATCCTGTACCTCTCTGCCCCAGTCACCCCCAGACACTCCCTGCTGCCCTCCTCTTTTACCCTCTCTCCCACCCCACAGGCCTTAACTTGCCTTTCCCTGCTGGTCTCAGCAGTCTTACTCCTTGATTATGGTCATCCATCATAAATAAAGTGAGACTATTGCAAGGAAGGTGCACCTGTACTAAAATATATAGATACAACACCTGTAATAAAATACCTGAGGGGAAATATATAGGTGAATAGGGTAATGATGTAGAACACCTGTAGGGGTAGCATGTAGATGCAGCCCAATAAGGGTACTATATACACCTACTTGTATGGGTAGGGTGTGGAGGGGAATAAATGAGCCAGTGCATCTTTTTAATGGGGATAACAAATGACATTTTTGCCAATATTTTTTCTTGCTTATTCTATAACATTATGAAGACATGTATTTCATATAACAGGTGTATTCTATGTGTAATGACTGTGAATAATAAAGCTTTTAATCGCTTTATAACTTTGCTTGAACTTTGAGGGTTGTGGATAACTTGCTGTGAAAAGTTAAATCTTTGTTATAAAATTTAAACTGGAAGCTAACCTGGGAATGATTCATTTTGGTTACTGATTTGTATCTTGCAGGTAAACAAAAGGTGTATGCATATTCATGTCATTTTGTTCAGCAAGGGAACGTGGTCATTTGTTTTATATCTAAAAAGTCAATGAATCACTGTATGTTAGGACGTGGCTTTTTCTGGAAAGTATGAGACCCAAATTCATAAATTATAAAACCATGGTTAAAGTCTGGATTCCATGATTCCTAATAATTTGGTATTTGGTATTAGAGTGGGACCACCATACATACGTTCCACTGGTCTGTATTATTTAATTTTGCATACAGAGGTCCCTTCTTATGAGGCCCCTCTCACCAGAGGCTACCCTTCTTTAAAGACCACAATTCCAATCCACAGAGTGTGACAATGACATTCCTATTATATTGCCCCTGCCCCCTTACAGAGGCCACCCCTCTAATAAGGTCATTTTGGGGGTGGCCTTATAAAAAGAGAACATTGACACAGGTTTGCTCTTAACTTTGTCATGACGTTTCATGATATGCTTGGTTCTTGATTCAGCAATTTAAGACAATGTGAAAATGATGAAAGAGACATCTACTCAAAGGAGTTAAATATATCTAAAACATCCATTACAATATTACAAGTATACTTATGCAATGAAACATTATAATAACGCCATCTGTTTCCTACAACTTGACAATATGCCTGGTGTATGATTATATCAGATAGATAAGTCAAATAGCAAAGGAATTTGACTTTACAAGTAAGTCCCTCAAAACTTGTGATCTTTAATAGTAAGTATGTTGGATATCTGAGTGACATCATAAGGAGACTTCACTGTATTTGCAGAAAATATACAATTAATTATATTTACATTATGATGTTGTCAAGCGACATAGCTTTCAGTGTAGCTACCAAATGGTGAAACCCTACATTACAGTGTGTTAACTATTGTAATTGCCCATTTATGCCAAGTACTCAAATCTGACCTGCGTAGTTGAGGGATGTGTGGAGCAACTTTTTGGAAACTTCACCATGCTGGAGACATCTCCTTCACACTCTGCCCAAGAACTGTATTTTATGTACAATATTTAATTTCCTATGGGACCCACCTGTCAGTGCCAAACTGAGGCATATAATGACTAGAATCCAACTGAACAATGCATTTTTACTTGTGTACCAGATTGAAATACACCAAAGATATTATGTACACACCAGTTGATATTTGAAGTACTGAGATAAATTTTGTGCAATCTTTAAGCATGGTAAAGCCATCATGACAAGGTGGAGATTTGGAGACACTTGCCTCAAAGCAGTGTTGACTGTTGAGAAAATGTATGTAGTAAATGCCTCTGTGTGGTGGTCTGCACTCAACCCTGAAAAGCCTTCAGGGGTGTAGAATTGGATGAGCTATTCTATTTCAGACCTGCTATTTAACTTCATCAATATCCATCTTGTTTGAAGTAATTTTAAAAGGCTGGACTTTTTGTGATTGAAGACCAGATTAATCAAGTATTTATTTCCAAGTGAAGCCTATATTTGTTTGATTGTAACAATGAGTGATTAGAAATTATGATCACTCGGAATGAAAAGTTGAGATATCGATCATGTCTAATGAGATGATTGTCAGTATAATTGCATGCAAAATACAAAAGAAAGAAAGAAAGAAAGATGTTGAAACGTTTATTTAATCTGTGACTTGTACATAGACCTTCAGAGGGCTTATCATTACTGGTCTGGGGGTGAATCCAGTCAAATGCTCCTGTAACTTGTGGCCATAGCTTTATGAAAGTAACTGCACATGATAAGGGAAATGATTGTGAAGCTGTTTGATGCTATTGTAGTTATGGATAAAACAGATCACTTGGTACTCACTCCAACTAGCACCAAGTGATACTGTATATAATGATAGGCATGATGGGCCTGTGTACAAACATCCCATTGAGGGGATCAGTTTCACAGCCATTGAATTGCAGACAATTACACCTTGCTACTGTGCACTTGTATGGGGCCAAGATGACAAGGCTGCTCTCCCGCCTATCCAGTCAGTTAAGGTCATAATGTGTCTATCAGTGGCAACATCTGGCCTTTGATGTCCTGGGGGGGGGGGGGGGATGGTAAGGGGTTGTCAGAGAGAACCTGATTGTTTTTTGTAGCATACTGAGAGCAAATCCTGTTAGCCATGCTTGGTAAAATTTGTTTTCTGTTACACTAGTAACTGACAGGTTACACCCAAGATGCAAGTGCTATAATTTCTATGTAGACAAACAGAACTGACCCTGTTATACATGAAATTGCACTAAGAAATTATATATGTTTTGAACAATTGTGATAGTTTTATCTTTTTATTAGTTATCCAATGATGAAAACTTCTGATTTTTTAAATTGCTATAATTCATTTCTTGTACTGTGTACCAGAGGTAAGTTATTTCTTGCACCCTGTTCTGATGCATTTTAATTCTATGTAGCAGTGTACCAGTCAGGATCCCCCTTTCCTCCCTCTCTTCTCTCTTCCGCTGTGTGGTCCCTCCTGCCTACAACCCTCTGTCAGTCTAATGGATAAGATACACAACATCCTTTATTTGGTTGAACATATTACATAAACTGTTCTCATTTGTCATCAAGGTCTTTTTACTTCAATAGAACTAAGGTTCTTTGTACTTTTCTTAAGCTGAATTTGAATAATCTCTCTCTCTCTCTCTCTCTCTCTCTCTCTCTCTCTCTCTCTCTCTCTCCATCTCTCTCTCTCTCTCTCTCTCTCTCTCTCTCTCTCTCCTCTCTCTCTCTCTCTCTCTCTCTCTCTCTCTCTCTCTCTCTCTCTCTCTCTCTCTCCTCTCTCTCTCTCTCTCTCCTCCCCCCAACACCACTCCAGCAAGACAACATGGAACTTGGCCTGCTTTGGAGGCAAGTTTGCAGGGAACTAAATTCAGTATTTTGCAGCCATGGGTGAGAAAAAAAACTCTAATGAAAAGTGATTGGTGTACATACTTAACACCTCACTCAATGATTGAAACTTCTCAAAGAATGATGGTGATGCATGCATCTTGCCTGCTTCTCTCACCTATTTCCATGTTTTTTTATCTGCTGGTACATGATGTAAAATATGATTATTTTTTCACTTAATTCAGTATTTTTTGTTGTACAGCCCTCAACCCCAACCCCCACCTCCATCCCAAGATAGGTAGGCAGGTTGATGGGTTGGTCAGTTGATCAGTTGGTACAACCAGCACCTTCTTTTGATTGGATTTCTCTATAAGAGTCACCAGGTGGAGCTTTTTGCAAACATAATAAATTTTAAGATTACTGGATGTACATAATGGTAAGGGGCAGCTTCACCCCAATGCAATGTAAAGTGACCCCCTTCTTGTAAGGCCCTCTTGTCAGAGGACACCCCTTTTATAAGGTCACTTTTGGGGCTTTATTGGGGTGGCCTGATAAGAGGGGTGTACTGTACACTGATTGCAATCGCCATAGTTTGTATCTGCTCTCAACAGTGCATGCACAACCATAAAGAAAATATATATAGCCCCTAATGGTACCATACGAGTAGAGATTTTTATGAAGTGTGTATAGCCTGCAATAAAGACAGTCGGGGTTGCATTTTGAGCCTGTGACAACACTTAAGCAGAAAGAAGTTCGGGGCAATGTGGAGGTCACAGCCAAGTGACCACAGTTTCCAGTGCTGTGTTCACACTTCTTCTGTGCTGAGTTGCATGGAGTAATATAATGTTGTGTGACACTGTACAATGTTATGCCTTTCCTGTCACCCTGTGAAGTACCTGCTACAGTTGCAGGTGCCCTCCTGTCCTCTGCTAACCGGGTGTGGTCCCAGCGAAACTACACTTTAGTATTGCTCTTGCCAATTAGAGAATGAAGGGTGTCAGTTTACTGCAAATGAGCAAAGCAGACACATGTACCTGACCTGTGCAATGTCAAAAAGTCATACAGGTATAACTAAGCAAAATGGCATTAGAAAAAGGGAAGAACTTCTGGGAGTATAGGATAGAACAGGCATATGTATGTATGGCACAGCGAGTCTGTCCCGGGGGGGGGGGGGGGTACTCCCACTATAGTGGTAGGTATATAGGCTATGTGGAACTGACCCCCCATTTTCCACCACATGTAGAGCTTTGACTCCCTATTTTATGAACTCAAGTTCGAATATTGACCCCCTCTTTTTCAAAAGTGAGAAAAATTGTTGGATTTTCATCACACAAAGGTTGAAAAATGCTGATTCTGACCAATTTTTGAATTGTAATTGTGGAAAATGGCCATTGTTTCAATGGAAATGTCCAATTTGACCCCCATTTTTTGGCAAAATGTCAAATTTTTAACTCCATTTTCATTTGTACGTAGAAGATAGGATTTCACCCTTCCAGGGCACCTACATACCCAATTTGAGACCAAGTCCCCCCCCCCCCCCAAGTTTGTCAGCTGATACAATCCTTCATCTACATGATGATTAATAGAAGGGGAGGATCAAAATATAACTGGAGTGCATGGCAAGATTTAGCTCCAGTGCCTTCCACCAAAACCTACATTAAATCATATCCTTGGTAGGCTAACAGTAGGTCACAACTCAACTCTTTTTGCTGTCAATTAAATGTCATGATCAACACCAATGAAGATTTGTATGAAACCTAAGCAGGCAAGTTGCACTGGTTTCACTTCCTGGTTCAGTGACGTGGCCTTCTGTACACTGTATATGTGTGAGAGCATCATTCTGCAGGTCAAAGAACCAGTGACCCATGCTTTCATTTTCACACATAATTTCATATTTTTATAAGTTTGAATCTAGTAGTATTTCTAAATGAAGCGCACATTTACAACATCTTTGTTAGAAAAAATGGGCCAATGTGACCACAGGGAAGGAAAGTCCCACCACCAAAAAATGAAAACAAAATAACAGAAACAAAAATAATTGAACCAAAAAAAAAAAAAAAGTAAATAAAATGAAAGATTTAAAAAAAAAAAAACAGACTGCTATGAAGGTACAATATGTATTCCCATTTTGAAAAGAGACTTTCCATTTTATTGTAGACCTATACAGGAGTGTGTTTGGCTTAAACATGGAGCTAGGATCTCAATCCTAGCTCTGTGGTTTAAACATGCTTTATATTCATGATCAGAGAACAGGGCTGTGCCCTATGTATGCAGGAGCATGTTTTACAAGTATCTGATCAGTAGTATCAGTTGATGTCTCGGACATGCACAGGTTTATTCATGTATACATCTATAATTATGCACTTAATCTTGATTTATTTCATTTTATCGGGCCTTAGTATTCCACTTACACAGTTAATTAATCATCTGTTGCATAGATTTTTATATATGTCCATATTTAATTTACCAGTTTAATGTATCAGTTGTGCAGAGATTTAATGGAGAGAGTTCTTGCTGGGTGTGGAGCATGCTACCACTCATTGAGTGTTTTATTAGATTGGCATAATAACATTAATGTTCACTTCAGATTATTATTAGCTCAGCTGACTTGTCAGTCAGCTGAGCTTTAAGGAGGCTCCATCGTCTGTCCACAATTCACTTTTTTGACTTCTCCAAACCCAGTTGCCGGATCCTCTTCAAACTTGGTGGGCATCTACCTTGGGTGGGTCTCTACCAAATTTGTTCAAATGGTAAGGCTTCAGTGATTTCTGGATTTTCTATAAATTTTGTTTGGCTCTTTTTTGGACAAATCTTAAAAATATCTTCTCCAAAACCACTCACCCAGTTGCTTGATATCACACAGGAACACTCCTAGGGACTTTAAGTTCTTAATTTGTTCACCAGGTGGCTCTGCAATTTTTTTTTTTTTTTTTTTTTTTTTTTTTGCTATATTCGACTTCTTTTCCAGAACTATCACTCAGAGTAAGCTGAAACTTGGTGGATATGTTTTCTATGAAAAGGTCAAACAACTATATTCACTAGATGGTACTGCTGTGGATTCCTGATTTATAACGATTTTTTTTCAATTCGGGTACTTATTGGTTAATGCACCTTTCCCATTGATTACTATGCAAGTCAATGGGCATTCTAATGCTGATTCACATTTTTTATTTCTTCTCTGCAACTGTCAGCTAGATTCACTTCAAACTTGGTGGAAATGTACCTTAGCTTGGTCTCTGCCAAGTTTGTTCAAGTGGTCACGCTCCAGTGATTTTTGGATTTGCTATGGGTTTTTTTTTTTTGGTTCTTTTTGGGGTAAATCTTAAAAAATCTCCAAAACTGCTCACTTAATTGGTTTGATATCACACAGGAACACTCCTATGGACTTCTAGTTCTTAACACCAGGTGGTGCTACAATTTTTTTTAAATGATTTTTTTTCTAGAATTGTCACTCAGATTAAGCTGAAATTTGGTGGATATGTTCCTTGTGAAAAGATCAAGCAAAGTTGTTCACTATGTGGCACTGTAATAAATTTCTGATTTTTTCAATTCAGGCACCAGATACTGTTGGTAAATGCACCTTTTCGATACATTAAGATGTTTGTCAATGGGCATTCTAATACCAATTCACATTTTCGACTTCTCTGAAACAGTCATCCAGGCTCTTTAAATATTCTTCAATTTATCATGCTCCAGTGAAATTTGTATTTGTAATGAATTTTTCTTCAGACAAATCTTTTAAATGTCATATGCACTCAAGCTCAACACAGGTCTATTCAGTTGCAACTTTGATTTTGTGAAAAAAGCTTAGGTCAGCTGAGCATGGGTTGTTCACACAGCCCTCTTGTTTTTAGGAAGGTGTTATACAAGTTGTATGTTTAAGATGAAATACATTTTTAACACAAATGTTCACAAGATGATTATCCAGTACTTATGACAGAGACACCTCAACTGCAATACACTGTATATGCAACTGACAAAAGTGCTGTTTCATAAAATGAATGACGTGATGAATAGGCAACACCTGTTGACTTATCCTCATTTAAATATGTGATTGCTTACACCATTTCTGTCTGCTTGTCTCCACAACAGACCAAGCTCCATTATTATCTCTCCTATGCATGCAAGTGGAGTGGAGAAAACATGGAGATTGTTCTGTTTAGCAGACAATATGTCTTGTGTTTCTACATTTTAAAGCTACGAAGGCACAAGTTGCAGTGGAAGGGTCTCAATATGTACACTACATTTGAGGATATGTATGAAGTTAAAAATTTGCTTACTTTAAATGTATTAATTAAAGTTCAATATTCATCAGACGGGAAAAGGCCAATCACAACACATGTACATAGAGATTAGAATGGCATATTTCTATTGCACTTTTAAAGATAATGAAATATGAAATCCCTCCAATCAACATGTATATATATTTGGTGAACATTTGGATGAAGTTTTTAAAAATGCTGAATGTACATACATACATACATACATGCATGCATGCATGCATGCATACATACATACATACATACATACATACATACATACATACATACATACATACAAACATACATACATACAATATCCCTCTATCAGATGTGTACACACAATGGTCAATAACATGTTTTTTAACTTTTTTCCATGGCAGAAAATACCCACTGTTGATGGTGGATTTTTTCCTCATTTGGTTTGTAGTGCTTAAATTTGGATCCTTTTTGACATTTCTGAATGCTTCATCTAGGTGTTTACCAAATACCGAACACATGCGTTCGTACAAAACTGGCTGTCTGGAACAGCAATTTAGAGTGTGAACAGACAATGTGAATTTTGCTGCAATGTTATTTGATATCAATTTTATATTCTGAACTGAAGATTGAAATGGATATGTGTGCACTTTATACTGATGGCACAAAATGATATAAATAGAAGCATGTATGAAAACAAGTGTAACGTGCATGTACTAGGAATAGGGTTGGAGAAAGCAGATTTACAGCAGTGAAACACCTGCAATCAACAAAGCAGCAAAAATTTATGTCTTACAAGTGAATATATACACAGCACTAGTCTGCCTTATCTTGAGACTAGTTCGGCTACACTTGTATAGATATTCCAGTCAGCCAAGGTACACGCTAAGTGCACTCAATCTGTGGTCAGTTTCAGAGCGCGCTAAGATTTTGAATGACGCACAACTAAATGGCAGAGGTTATTTGAGCTTTCTCTCAACTCCATACAAAGCATTCAAAAGTCAATGTAATAGTACATATTATTTGTGATGTGTTATGGTTGGCTGGGCAGAGTAGTCCTGTCTAAGTAGACAACCACAAGTATGTTTATTGGGCAAAATCCCACAGCTCAACATTCTCAGGATGGTTGACATTGTAAGTCACCGGCCCTGATTTATATTTATGTAACTTGAGGCAAAATGAATAGTCCCTGTTCATTTGTGCATTCATACTTGATTAATTTAGTTTGGGAATTGAATTTAAATGATTAGATCAGAAAGAAAAGGATTTGTATATCAATAATATGTTTAACAACAAATATATCAGTAATCTGTGATATGCCTGCTTCAGTGACTTCCAGCCTACCGTTTGATGTGGCCAATTTAAGTAGCATTCGCTGATTCCCAAGAAGCTGTGGGAATTTTGTCCAACAAACAATTGAAGTGTCTTTGGTGGTGTTCTCACAGATAGATTATCTTTGCCTAGAATACAGACCCACGCCAGACAGGGGGTGTCTGGGGCACTTCACCCATGACCCCGGTCATGCCGCCCTGTCCTGGGGTGTCCAGCCATGGCCTCCCTTGCCATCTGACAATGGACCCATGCTGGAGACATCTCAATACTTTCTGATACATATTTTCCCACTATTCATTCTTTCCCTCTTTTCAACATCATCCACTCAAATCACCCAAAAGTAGCCATATGTAAATTGTCTGTTGTTATGTTTTTACATAAATGTCATGTTAATAGAATACATGTATATGTCTTGCCTGCTGCTTCTCTCTGTCCGTAATGCTGGCATAACTGTAAACAAGACCTATATGGATGGCACGCCCCAGGTCAATAGCTTTCCTCCACTTAGGTTGGATGCAATGAAGCCGACCCATGCTGAGGAAACCTTTTGACTCTGTCTCATTCTGACCAGGAAAGGTTGAAGCATTGTGGATGAAGTCATGATATTGACACTTTAAAAATGTCATCTGTCATGTACATTTTTATTATAGTTTTGGGAAATGTACAATGTAATCAGACAGCTGTAGCCTGTGATATTAATGTAGGTACCACTTTGTTTGATACATATGATTTCATTTAATGCTATGCCCAAACCACAACTTATTGATAGTATAAGTTGTTCACTTGTATCCAATATTACTATGATCGACAGTTTTGTCCTGAAAACTGTCTGGACTTGAATTGAAGGTCAAATTTTGCTTCATAACAGACTACGGTCCAGGTTTGTTTTTACACAATGAAGTGGCAAAAGCAAGAAGCTGCCATGAGACACCAAGGTTAGCTGGGCAAGGGGGGGGGGACAGACAGGGAGGGTTGGTGCCACATGCAAATGGGATTGAGCAGAACCTTTGCGGTGGCAAAGTATTTATGTTTGGAATACACTTCATTGGCCAGGTCTTTAGGAATGCTCTCACGCTTTCCAGCTTCTCTCTTACAGTAGTGCTTGCATAATTTGTCCACAAATAAAAAGGGTGTATGGAAAAATGCTTACAAGTAATCATTAATCTTGAGTGGTCATGAAAGACTGTGTACCTCAAGCTAAAAGTGTTGTGCAATGCAAAAAAGTGCTGATGCAGTGATAGCACTGAACTGGATATGACATCATATGGTTAAACCAAAACAAGCCAAGTAACTTCCGGGACCGTACATTTTTTGTACACAGCAGGCTTATCATTTTCTCAAACCTCACTTTTATGAGTGGAATTGAAGTGATGTGGGTAAACCAAAGCTGGTCACATGTACAAATGACTGCACTATAATCACCACCAGTACCCTGTAACACCACTGGTTCCCTGTCTTACAATCAGACAGCACATCTTCATGAAGTAGGGACTAACACTCCTGTAGCTCTTGCTGCACTACCTTAATGTCCACCCAAGCATCTATGAGTTTCACCTATATTACATACTTGTTGTATAGATCCTCCCACCAACAAATGATTAACATGAGGGACAGTGCAAGAACCTGTTGCATGCTTGTACTGCTGTTTGAACAACAATCAAATATTATTTCTATATTTAGTTTGCTTGATTAGCTGTGTCTCAAGTGCCTGCCCCCCCCCCCCCCCACCTTTTTTCTTCTTTTTTTTTTTTTTTTGTGTAACAAGTTTATACCTTATATTCAAGTGAATAGTTATAACTTTCTCTCAGGCAAGTATTCAGTGACCTTTATTTTCACATTCATGAATAGGAAGCATGAGCCAATGATAGGAAGGTTTTGCCAACCGCTTTTTGAAATGAAAAATGTTTAATCCAAAAGAAGGTTTTGCATTTTTTATTTTTTATTGTTGTTTTTTTTTTTTTTTTTTTTGTGCTTAACTCACAAAAATACCAGTATATAAAGAGATTGGTAAGACAAGTAATACTGTGTTATCCTTACTTTTTTGGATGGGTGCAAACAGCCATTGCATGTCAGGGTGGATCCAGGATTTATGGAAAAAGGTGAGTCTGGGGCCACCTCGGCCCCCAACTGGGTTCAGGATGCAAGGCCCTCAGAAACTGAAACTTTGTTGTCCTCTTGTCAAAACATAAATCTTAGTGCAACATTCCTTTACAAATTTCATACTTTGTTCACATTTTAACCTGGGCATTGTAAACTTGGAATAATTTTCTCTCCAAATGAACTAACTCGATTCACATACAATTAAGGAACTGCCAGGGGTGAGGGTGGTCTCCAATGGTGGGTCATCCAGGATAGCGAGGACTTAAACCCAGCCTGCCTGTCAATCTGGTAATTAGCACAGCACAATTGGTCATTTTCATTCATCACAGTGGACACTTTCATCCTGAGCCAGTGAAATCTCTCTGTGTGGGATCATCAACATTCATTTCATATGCCTAGTTATCATCAACATTCAGTTGATAGGCCCACTTGTATATCATTCTGTATGACAGAAATACTTTGATCATGTGCTAGTAAAACCTCTGTAGACTATCATCATTCAGTTTATAGTCCAGCTGTATATCATTCTGTGTGATAGCAGTACTTTGATCCTACCTGTTGTGACCTTTGCATTAACATAACACTGCCCTATGTTCAATTGATAGATCCCATTGAGTATATCGGGTGTATATCTTGTAGGATAATGACAACTTTGATGCATCTGCCACTCAACCCACCTTAACAAAGGAGACTAACATTATGTTTATTCAATCAAGAGATCCAGTTGTATATCATTTGTGATAGTGGCCCTTTTATGGTTCAACTTGTCAAACAGTTCATTAACATAATTACAGAAGCATGCATACACATATCTCATTGATTAATATACAACAGTCCCAGGGGTGAAGCTTAACATATTGGTTAAACAGAACTCTCTGCATGTCCACAATTAGCACCACTGATTAGCTGAATGGGGTACCCACACATTTCATTATCTGCTCTTGTTTGCAATCAAAGAAAGCAGGAAGACCGATGGGAACTGACAATTGTGTTCAAACTGGCAGCAGTGGAAACAGTTGGTATCATGAGCATAATACCTGCAGGGAACTGTTGCTTTATTTCATTTTACATCATCGCTTGTTTGTCTTCAAGCCAGGATACAAAACACCTATTGTTACATGAACTGTTTGCTCTGATTATATGCAGGCTAAGCTCTGTGTTTCTTCTGCACTCCATGTTAAGTGGAGTTTGCATGTTCATGTAACTTTTCTGTTGTCTTCACCAGGCAAGTTAACATATCGTTGCCTACATTCATTGAAGATTTCAAGACAGTTTTGTCTGAGCTGCTGCCAATTTTATCAATCCTCTTGAAAGAAATAAGATACATAATTATAATTATTCTGGAACTATAGCTCCTTGCAAATTGCCCCCTTAGCAGACCTTCTCTGGTCCCTGGGGGCCACTAGTCTATCACCCTCCAGAAAGTCTGTTTGGCAGGCAACTTGCAAATGTAAATATTGGATTTTCTATTTTTTTTTAATCTGTCTTATTTTTTATTTATTTTTTCTTCATAGGGCAAAATTTTTTGCCCTAGACGTACTTAAATCAACACTTTGGTGTCTTTTAACTGCAGGAGCTTAAAAATTGAGCCACTCTATAAAAGGCATAAAATAGCTATTGATGTACGGCTGTAAGTGAAACTGGGCATCCCCCCCCCCCCGGCACTCCCTCAAAAAGTGGTAGCACATGATAGTTTCATCAATTTAAATGCACCCCCTTTCAAGGATTATTTCCTAATTTCCCCCCCCCCCCCCTATTTTGATGAAAACAAGGAGATTTTGTCATGAACAAGTACCTCAATTTTTTTTTTATTTCAAGGATACAAATGTATTGATTCAACCTTGAAAAACTCCCTATTCATGTTGTTCCATATACATCTAGGTTAAGCTTATTACAACTGAAACCACTTCCTGATGAATGTTTTTCTTTCAGTACATTAACCATACTTGTAATCAGGTAAATAGATAGAAAGTTGCACCCACTCCATTTTTACAACCCTTATTTGATGAAAATGTGGAGAGTGTACAAAACCTACCCTAATGTTATGATTTCGCGGACCTGGGCCTTTTGAAGCACTCCTAATTTATTATTTTGCACACTGTGCCCAGGACTAGAAATAACCCCCCCCCCCCCTTTCTGTGTGAAATTTGGAATGATCAAGCGTACATGTTTGGCATTGAGTGCAGGGGCCGGGAGCATTTTACAAGTGGGGCATCATAATTGCTTGCAATATTTCAACAGTAAAAAAAAAAACATTTTCCCAAACCATAATCAGTTATAAATATCAGATATCTGGTGTGCGGTTTTTAATGTTGGATAAAGTACAAGGGTGGGATGGTGATTGAACACACCAGCAACTCCTCAAACTGCAAGTCAGCCCCTCATTTTGTGGTCCAAATAAAGTGGACTCATGATTGGCTATATACATGTAGCCCAGTGATACAAAGAGGCTACTCTTCTATAAGGCTCATGTAATACAAGGATCAGACACACAGACTGCCTGCTGAGCAGACTACTGTAAGAGGCAGGGGAGCAACTGCTACAGTTGTCTCTCTTATGAAAGACCACCTGCCTTTCAGGACCACATTTATGAGGTCCCTATCACTGTTTGTTTCATGTTATTTGACCTGCATTCAGTGACCACCTGCTTTATGTCACCACATATAGACCTGCACTAAGAGTGGTTTCTCAAAGCAGGGACCACTGTACTTCAAATGTGAGGCAGGATACCACAAACAGGAAACCACTGTCCATGTGGTCCAAGGCCACCTGAATATGTTGCTCTGTCTATAATCATGTCCTATGCTCTTGTTACCTCATGATGGAACTCTTTTTACTGCCATGTGACAGAAAACCACCCTCTGTCTCTTATCTCATAATAAGACCCACAATAAAGTTATGTAACTTCCACTTTTACTCCCAATTAAGTTCTCATTATTGAAGAGTCTGAAGAAATGGCAACATCTGTCTGCCACAATTTTTGGTGATCAGATAATCTCAACAGCAGGTGATGTGATGTCATCTGATCACAGATATACCTCCAAGATTTTAAGATTGTGTTGAAGTTCAACATTTCTCCCTTGCACCAACAAAAACTGGCTAAGGGTTAAATGTCATCTGCTTCAGTGTTATAGACTAATTTCAACAGCAATGAAAAACTCTTTGAATGAGAATTGTAACTGAGACATATCACAATAATATGATCCAGGTCAACAGCTTTCCTTGGTGTGAGTTGGGCACTAATTGTCCAACCCACACTGAGGAAAGCTGTTGACTCAGTGTTTAATCAAGGGCAACAGTCAGACTCATGGTAGCCTGAGACCAGTAAGGACAGTAGGCTTACTAAGTTTAGACAGGGAAAGGCAGTAGTCAAAGCTTAGACAAGGTATGACTAGAATATAAGCCTAGACAGGGTAAGGTAGCAGTTTAAACTAGACAAGGTAAGACTAGAATATAAGCCTAGACAGGGTAAGGTAGCAGTTTAAACTAGACAAGGTAAGACTACAATATAAGTAGACAAGGTAAGACTAGAATATAAGCCTAGACAGGGTAAGGTAGCAGTTTAAACTAGACAAGGTAAGACTACAATATAAGCCTAGACAGGCTAAGGTAGCAGTTTAAACTAGACAAGGTAAGACTAGAATGCTAGCCTAGACAGGGTAAGGCAGCAGTTTTAACTAGAATATAAGCCTAGACAGGGTAAGGTAGCAGTTTAAACCAGACAAGGTAAGACTAGAATGCTAGCCTAGATAGGATAAGGCAGCTAGCAATCTAAGCTTAGACAAGGTAAACCTATAATATTAGCCTTGACAGGGTAAGGCATGCAGAAGTTTAAGCTTAGAAAAGGTAAGAATATAATGTTAAGCTAGACAGGATAAGGCAGCAATCTAAGCTTAGACAAGGTAAGACTAGAATATAAGCCTAGACAGGGTAAGGTAGCAGTTTAAACTAGACAAGGTAAGGCTAGAATGCTAGCCTAGACAGGGTAAGGTAGCAGTTTAAACCAGACAAGGTAAGACTAGAATGCTAGCCTAAGATAGGGTAAGGCTGCAGTCTAAGCTTAGACAAGGCAAAACTATAATGTTAGCCTTGACAGGGTAAGGCATGGAACAGTTTAAGCTTAGAAAAGGTAAGATTAGAATGTTAGCCTAGACAGGATAGGGCAGCAATCTAAACTAGACAAGTTAAGACAACAATGCTAGCCTAGACAGGATAAGGCAGCAGTCTAAACTAGACAAGTTAAGACAACAATGCTAGCCTAGACAGGGTAAGGCAGTAGTCTAAGCTTAGACAAGGTAAAACTGTAATGTTTGCCTAGACATGGTAAGGCAGCGGTTTAAGCTTAGACTAGGAAAGACTAGAATGTTGGCCCAGACAGGATAAGGCAACAGTCTAAGCTTAGACAATGTAAGACAAGTATATGGTAAGTCTAGACAAGGTATGGCAGCAGTTGAAGCTTAGACAGAATGAGACAAAAGCATAAGCCTAGACAGGGTAAGACAATAGTCTCGGCTTTCACAAAGTAAGGCTACACTGTAAGTGAAGACAGGGAACTCCATAGTCTTAGCTTAGACAAGGGAAAACAACAGTGTAACCCTAGACAATGTAATATAAAGGAATAAGGAATGGGGATTTGGTCGAGTGGATATGTGCGTTTCCCATTTCAGCTAAGCGCCTGGTGCCAAAGGTTGCAAGTTCGAGTCCCGCTCCTTCCGAACATAAAATATATATTCGTCTAACCTGGCAAGTAAGGCAGCAGACCAAGTTTACACAGTGTAAGGCAGTTAGACAGGATAAGACGGCAAGCTAAGGTTGGATAGGATAATGCTGCAGTCTAAGGTTCAACAGGATAAGGCTGCAGTCTGAGGTGAGAAGGATAAGGCGGCAGTCTAATCTTAGACAGGGTATGGTAACAGTCTGACACAGGGTAAAGTTGTAGTCTTAGGGCAAGACAGCAGCTTCAGACAGCAAGGCAGAGTTCCCAATGGGCAAACAATACAGCTGGCAGAAGATGATGAGTTGGATGAAACAACACAAGACAGTGCTTGAGACAGTGAAAGTGAATCTCGTTTGGCAATGTAAAAGTGGTCTATCACAGTCACATTAGCCTCAGGAATGTTTTTGTCATGAATAGGTCTGGAAAAGACAATTCCTCATCTTGGCACAATGCAAGACAGTCACCAAAAGATGGTTATAGGTAAAAAAAAGTGTTGGAAAGTTGCCTTATAAGAAATATTTTGGCAAGACAGCAATCTGAGCTATTATGATACAAGTGTCAAACCACATTTCAGATTATCTGGACTACCTTGCAGCTATTGACACTGAGGAGTGTATGTGTATAATTGGATTAATACAGTAGAATAACCACACCCCAGAAGGTTAAGATGTAATAGGCCAGTAGTTGCCAACACAAAGCTACAGAGATTATGGATAACAGGGATTATACATGTATAGAAATGTGTTATCAGTGTGTTATCTCCTGAAGTAACAGAACTGACACAGACCCTCTTCACAGCTTTTGTGACCACTCCATTACAGTCAGTGACATAACAGGATAACTGTCTCACTACACAAAGAACTCTAATCAGTTCCGTTTACTATAGATACATTAACTGTGCACCTAAGCAGCATACAAAGGGGTCATGGGCATACATATTGTCAGGTCCTTCTTTTTGAGGTGGGACCAATGGCAATCATGATCTCTCTGATATTGCAAGGGTCGAAATTCAGGGCTGTCCTGTTGTCCCAGATTACCAATGAAAAATAAGAAATATTGTGACAATTTGTTGAATGTACCTGGTCCCTGGGGGACATCTTTTTATTCAAGGATGAGGCTTCAAAATTTGAGCTTTTGACTTATTCACTTCCAAAGTTGACTGATTGAACAGCAAAAATGCCAACTGGCACACTTGCAAACAGAGTAAAGAAGAAAATGTTTTATGATTTATATCTAATCATGGATCAAACAAGCTCATCAAACTTGCAGTATTGAATTATTGCTAAATATTAGAATGGCAGATATGCAAAGTTAAAGCAGCAAAGAGATATAATTTAAGTCTAAAAACTGTTTGTGAAACATTCATGTTTGAACGTGTCCCACACAAACCAAATATATTAAAAACCTTTATAGTAGTAATATTGTTAATTCCTGCTGATACTTTAACAAGGATATTAATTTATAATGCAACAGAAAACACGTTTAACATGTTATAAGCACATACACTATGTGAGTAGTTTTTTTTTTTGTTTTTTTGTTTTTTTGTTTTTGTATTTTAGCACTTTTAAATAAGAACTATGTTACATGTAATTCTATTGAACAATACTCACTTACTTTAAAAAGAACAAATAACTCTTTATAGGTTGTAAAGAGCTCATTTTGACCTACGAACTCTAATATGTTCCATAAATTTGGGATCATTTTTTAAAGTAACATGTACTGTGTCCAGAGACCAGTACTATCTATGACTGCTGATATCAGAGATAACAGGTGTACATGCTTTTGAATACAGCATTTGATAAGCCTCTGGTTTTCTGTCTTCCAAGTTATTGGGTTACCCTCACTATGGACCTGCCCTTCTAGTAATCAGTCAAGACAGTGTATCAGAACACAAACAATTCTGAGGAGCTATGACAAGATTTGTGCTGCTTGATGCATTTTGTCTTTCGGACAAAACATTGATTACCATGGAGGAATATATTAGTTATCAAATCTTTAATTTCCAAAGCCATCTAAAATCCCCAAGATTTTTTTTTTAATGGTCTATGAAGTTGTGAGGCATATTATATCAATAAATTAGATTCTTAATTGAAAGAGAACATTGTTAATTTGCCATGACAAAATTTTGTATGGGAAGAAATTGGTATAAACATTGGTTCTTGGACAACTTTGTGAAGAAGTCAATTTCTGCCCTTGTATTGGGTATGATCCACTCATGCCCAATGATGGACGTGTATTTACACAGAATTATCTTTATTGCGGATAAACTGTGGTATACATTTGGTACTTAGCCACATATATGCAGATACAACATAGAGACATGAAAACTGACACCATAGTCACCCATTATTGACCAATCATACTGAGCCTTACATAGGTTCCCCTGGAAATACGCATGTACCACAATGACAAAACACCAATGAAAACATTCATTTCAAGTGATTGCCCATTAAACATACCAATCTCTGTGGTTTCTCCAATCTATAATATGGAGCTAGATCTGCTCAGGAGGCAAATCAAGTGAAAACTGCAAACAGTTTTTATCACTGCTGCCCCCCACCCCCACCCCTTCCTGTTGCTATGATACTTTCAGATTCCATTCCATCTGGTTGTTGTTGGTTTTGTTCTGATTTGTTTTGTTTTTTCTCATAAGCTTTCAGTTTCCATTCCTTCTGGTTGATTTGTTTAAAGAAAAAAATTCATCAGCACTAAATCTGAAGATGTGTGGTGCATATGATATATTTTAATGGAAGGGGCTTCATGGGTGTATTCTAATGACAAACAGACATGTTTTTGCGTGCTAAAGACTGAGTTCCATGCATCTCCACTCCTTGAGCTGGGTGTAAAAAAGAACAAGCAAGCTTGGTTTGTGTAGCAGGCAAACTCAGTTTCAGTGTCAGACCAGCCCAAGAGCAGGCTAAAAGTGGTCCCATAAAGCAGGTCATCTGTCTGTCATCTGTCTATGAGAATCAAATAACACAAAAAGGATGGCACTAGGAAAGTTAAAAAGGGTGGTCTGAAAAGGAAGGTGGTCATTGGAATGGTCTCTGTGCTTTAAGGTATGCTATGCTGGTACATGTGTAGAACTTGATCATTGTACATTCACCTATTGTAAATATCCAGCAAATTAATTTCCTAAATATACTGAACTCCACATTTCCTGTGTACTCCTTGTATACTGGAGAACACACTGAGCTCAGTCTCTTCAGCAAACAACAAATAAAAACTGTTTGTTTAAAAAGTTGCTGCATTTAAGTCACAGTGCAAACTTTATATTATGTAACAAAGCAAAAGATGAAAAAACAAGTGTTACTTCATATTTTTCAAAATTAGGTCATTTCTCAGAATCACAAACATATTTACACTTTTGGTTTCATGTTTGGATCAGGTTTGGGAAAGGTAGATGTTTCTAATTGGAGAGGATTCTTGGAAGTGCCGCTTGGTTAAAGCCAAGCGGATGATGATGATTGGCTGGTGGGGGAGTGCGTGTCAAGAGATCATTGTGTTCACACCGAGTAGTCAAGTACTTGTCTTGTCAAACTGACTGAACTTCCGCTGTTCAAGTGAGGGCTAAGGAGCAGGACATCATCATGAGTGCAATCAATTTGTACTTGGTTTCACCTGATCAGATTTTACTTTTTAAAAAAAACTGTCTAGTGCTTTGAAAGGAAATGTAGGACATAAAAAATGAGTGACAAATTTAGCTCCTGCCGCTCAGCTGTGGTTGACTGAATAAAATGTCTGTGTACGGATGTACAGTAATGTGTGAGGCATAACAAAGTTGTACTCATTGTTCATGACAGGATATCATAGAGGCCTCCCAGGAGATAATTTAATAGTCAGATCTGGCAGCCTTACCATGTGACAAGTTGCCACTGAAGATGCCTACATCCCCACAGCTGAATAATGGTGTCGCACTACCACACACATTTTTCTGCTCATGCATGTTTTTCATTAACTGCCATAATTCCAGGAACTAGTTGTGCTAAATTTGTGTGTACAGATATATTTAAAAGCTATCATTTTCCTCCCCATTGTGGCAGTAGGACAAATTGAAACATGTAGCAATTAGCATTTTGTAAATTTTAGAATGTTTGCATGACTATTAAATTGTTAAGTTAGGAAGTTCATGTCAGATGCAACTTAACACAATAGATGTACACTTCCTTACTTTTAATTTTATAAACACTCATTTGAAGGATTGATTCAACTAAAACCCCATTGCTCCTTTGATATGACTGCTGTAGAGACTAAAAACTGTGTAAACAGACACACAGAGCTGAGCCTTCCTGGGGTTTTGATTCCATCCATAATAATTAAGGCTGCTTTTGGATATTATGTCATAGACTTGCATGTTGGGACATTTACAGTTTATATAAATATATTTGCTTACAACAACGTGTATAGGTAAATGTACACGGATGACTGATGGTTGGATATGTTTTTATCCTCTTTATGTCAGTAGTTTACCCCTGTCAGCTGGATAGGTCCCCCTCTGTGTGTGCGGAAGACATCAAAGATTTGCTGTGGCTGAGTGGGCAGGCATACATCTCAAAAATCCTGCCAAGGATTTTCAAAAGTGGGAGTGCTTTGTTTGCCCGCCAAATGACTGGGTACAGAACATGCATTACTTTATACCCCTGACACTTTATTTGGCCTCTGAATGACTGGTTACAGGATATGCATCACTTTACTTTATACCCTGCACACTTTGACATCAGTTTATACCCTTCATACTTTGACATTATACCTTTCACAGCTTTGCATCACTTTATACCCCTCACGCGTGGGCATCACTTGATTCCCCTCACACTGTGGCATCACTTAACTTTATTCCCTTCACACTTTGGCATCACTTTATTCCCCTCATACTTTGACCGGTGCAAGAAAAGTTGTTCAGCATGCAACCATTTGGTGGAATACAAACTCCTTTAAAAAGACATCTATTACATTTAAAACTAACTGTGAATTTGGTAGGATTTTTGACATGTTGGACCCAGGACCTACCTCAGTGGTACCCCTGCATTCACACTGACTGTTATACAATTAATCATTGCCAGATAGTGCAGAAAGTACTGACCAGGAGCTTACCATTGTTTTAAATGGAGTTATTGTAAGACTTATCCACTGGGCTAAACTGTGTATGTGTGTGATAAGAACAAATTTGGTTTTCATTTGGACATTATCAAATTACTGCCCTTGAAACATGCTCTTACCAGTAAAGGAGATTACTCTGAGAATACTGGCTGCTCTTTTGTGTAAAACACTTCAAATTTATTTTAATTTTAGCAAATACATTCACAATAATACATTTTCATATATAATTTTGTTTTACAACATGTATTATTTTTGAACTGCAACTATACTATTTGAAAACAAGTCAGAATGGTGTTGGCTTTATGGAGAAGTCCCAATTGATTTTTCTACAAACAATTAATTGTTTAAAAAGATACAAAGTTACATAAACATGTAGATAAGCACATCAGCCAGACATCTGCTAATGTGTGTTTTCTTTACCTGTGTATGATATAACTGTGATCAAAGCAATGGGATGAAGACATTGTGACAACAATTGTAGCAGCATCAATAGAAAGCCAAGATATCATGAGCCTGAGGGGACAGGATGAAGTCCTATCCCTGATAGAAAATGAGACAGATGATTTATCACACAGGGAGTGACTTATCACAAAGTAAACACCTGGGAGATAAGCGGAGGTCAGCCAGTAATAGGGCAGTACAGAGTGATGGACTGTATGGGACCTGTACAAGGTGTACTTCAGGTGGTCTGCCTCCACTGCCTCCTGGACCCTACTCCAGGCCTTTTTTACCTTTTAACTCTTTCACTGTCAAATTCAACAAAAGTGGGTGTGTTTTGAACTGACATAATGATATTAGCTTCAGATCTTTCATTCAAGTAGCAGCGTGCCTACAGTTGCAGAGACCTCAGAGCATTTAAGAATGGCTCAAGTCAACAGCTTTACATGGTATGCTTTTGGTGCCTCAGAGCCAAAACCTGCTGAGGAAAACTGTTGACTCAGTTAAAACTTTGCACTAAAGAGTTAAAACACCTTGATTAAAAGTGGCTGACTGCTGGATGGACAGTCTCTGTAAAAAGACAGGTATAGCCAAGGGCATGCATGAGGCCAGTGACAGCAAGACAAAGTGTGGCCACCTTGCAACACACTGGAGTCATAAAGAAGACACTGCAGGGTACTTAGTGCTACTCCTTCCTCCCATCATGTCTTATTTGCTTCACATTTCTCTTGCATAGTTCTGTTTGCATGCCATATACTGAGGAGATTGTGAACATGCTACAGTGAGTCTACCATCGAGTCTTGTGGGCAAACAACAAATCAGTACTTGATTTAAGAATTCAAATTTGTTGATCCAACCATTCTTAATACATGCAACCCTATATTTCTTGTAAAACCTTTTTGTGGCAAGCTTTTTCCTTTCTTTTTTTTTTTTTTTGTAAATTCTTCAAGTTGCATCCATGGTATTGGAGCCAGCTTCCTACAGTGAGCACTGCACAGAGCCTCCAAGTCTCCCACCTTGGCTCGAGATCGCCCGCTGCTTCTTACTTTTTTACAAAGTCTCCCACTCTTCCACTTTTTTCATAAAACTTTTTGTAAAATTTAGAAACAAAAAAAGTAGCAGTATTCCATTGGTGGCTGTAAAGTTGTACTGTTTTGCCATGTTGTACTATATTCATGCAGATACTACATATCTTTATCCTTATTTTGTGATTTGTTTAATGTACAGCAATGTTTTTGCTATGCCTTTCTACTTACTGTTTTTACAACAATCATTGGCAGACAATCTGCTCATATAATAAAGGATGATGACCATATACACATGTGTATGGCTTACTTTTGTTAGCTGTTAGAGCAGTTGAGTGATTATTTTCAATGACTGAAAATGTCTGATGGTGCCTAAAATAGTTCAAAATGCAGGAAATAGAGTGCAAATTTCAAATTTTACCTAAGGGAGTATGCTCCCAGACCCCCCTCCCCCCCCCCCCCAGCTATGCTTTTTGCCGTTGGCACTCGCCCTCCCACTTTTCAGTACCTGCAGGAGGGAGATATCCCACTTTTACCATAACCAAGCTTGGAGGCTCTGACTGTAGTGGTTTGCAACAGTCACAGTCAGACACAGACCTGTTGCAGCAGAAGATCTCTTACCCAGAAGGCCTTGGGAAATACCCTTGTTTGTCATCCATGTTTTCATTGCTGTTTTTCAGCACACCAAATTATATTTTACAGATTAATATCAGTGGGAAAACTTAATGACATAGCCAGTAGGCAATCAGACAATCTTCTGTGGTGGACACTTGATGTTTAGCTAAGTTCTGCTTGTGTGAGTCATACGATTTGATAACATGTTTTTCTGTTTTAAAAGCAGTCATTAGGATGAAGTGAAGGCTACATGACAATCTCAAGCAGATGGCCTCGCTGGCCCCATTTGTTTTGGATAATGGCCTTGGGGCTTCAACCAAAGACTACAGGCCTGACAACTGTTCAGCAGGCAAGTGACTTGGCTTTTGACCACTTTAAGCAAGTGAGAGCTTATATGGCAGAAGTAGATGATGGGTTACCTTTTTATTAAACCCCTTACAAACGAAGTTTGGGGGATACACTGATTTTGATTTGACCAACTGTCCATCAGACTGTCCAACTGTCCATCTGACTGTCCAACTGTCCATCTGACTGTCCAACTGCCCATCTGACTGTCCAACTGTCCGTCTGACTGTCCAACTGACCATCCATATGACAATCTTTGCCAGCAGATTCTCTCATGATTCAGACTATGACATCAAATTCAAATTTACCTCAATTATACCTTGACAGTAATTCTTTACCTGATTACTTTTTGGTGACCATGACCTCATTTTCAAGGTCACAGGACCCATATGTGTGCCAATCCTAGCAAAGCAAATATTTATATGACTCACAGACTGCATCAAACTCAAATTGACCTCAATTGCACTGTGACAGTATTTTGTGACCTGATTACATTTTGGTGACCTTAACCTCATTTCCAAGCTCATTGGACCCATGTGTGTGTGCAAAGTGGGGGTAGCCAGTCTGTCAGTGACAATTCTAGTATTTGCTGTTGTCTTTTTTCTTTCTGTTTTTTTTTTTTTTAATGCATAGTAGAGCATTATCTAAGTTATGCTGAATAAGCTTCCGGTATGATTTCTGTCAAATGTCACTTTTTTGGCATACTTCCAGGTTACCTGCTAAATAATGTTTCTTTTTTACATTGAGGGTACATGTACAGTGTATATATACAGTTGGGCAACCAGTAATCAGTTATTTGGTATGACTTTCAGGCCCTTGATTTTAACTGGAGACAGGATCAACTATCAGTTAAAATATATTGAACTTGACATGCTATGCAGGCAATATATGACAGCTTTAACTCACACCCAGCAACCCCTCCCCCCATCTTTTAAGCTGACATGGGGTTTAAGTTTCACAAATGCACATGACAGTTTCTTCCAATAGGTAAGGTCATGATCAGCTGGTTCATGTGGGTTCTCAGTAGAGGGCTCTGTAGGCAGGCATGCTAGATATGTCTATTTCCATTAGTTTCCATTGTAAATTGCACCTATGTAACTTTAAAACCACTCCACCTAGAAACACCAAATTTCCTGTGGTAAACTGTTGTATATAGTTAAAGTACTCCAATAAATTTGGTAACCATTGCCTCAAAACTTTTCAATGAATTGAATGTTACTTTAACATAGAATCTAATGGGAATACTACCTCCAGCCCAGAACAGTGTTGTGTATTGGGTTGTATATTCAGTCAAATACACGTACAATTGCTAATTGCAGCCTTTCCATGTAAATTTTTAATGCCATGCTGACCATATCTTGTATCCAAGATGAATGTCAATAAAGCTTTGTATTATCTCCTATTGGTTTGCTGAAGGATATTTTTTATGCTGTTGTACTGGGGCATTTTATTGTCAAATCAACAAGATATCTTTTTAAAGATACATTTAAATATACATGACCAAGATTAAATTTGCTTTACTTTGGCCCACATGTGAGTTTGAAGTTTTCTGTGCTGTGCTTGTTGGAACTTTTTTAATCACAAATGGTCTTAGAGATCTCATTTGTTTTGGCTAGCCAGTATTTCAAATTATAAGCATGTGATCATATGTTGACCAAGGAGGTTCATGTTCAAATGTAAACAAGTTGCTACTACCTGAGTCAGCTATGAGCAGAATATTGTGTGTCAAGAAGTGTTAATTTTGGAAATTTCAATGTAATTCAATTTCAGACTTGGCATTCGTGAAATGCAGCTTGTTCCTTGTGACTGACATGAATTTCCCTTTATGTATGGATTGTCTTGACAGTTTAATATATTGCAATCTCAAACCATCTGTCAACTATGTGACCCTAAGTGAATAACAGAGGTTTTCATAATAAAACATATGAGACAGAAACTTTCTCTCATGATTTAACTGATTATAATCAGGATGTTTGTGTCTCTTAAGTGTGATCATTGTGAAATTCATAATTTCTGACAATTAGTCAGGTCATAATGTAGAGGATTTTCAAATTTTAACAGTTCAAAATAGAAAGTACTTGCATCGTTAGGTCAACCAACGTCATAAGAGGCGCTTCAGGGCTTGTAAAAATTCACTTAAATTGTCTCCTTTACTGCATTTTTTTGGCCATATATTTTTTTGTCAGTATAGGTATGTATATATAAGGAGGCATCAAAGAGCATTTTGCTTAAATTGTTTTTGGAAAAACATAAGTGGTCATGGACATATCCTCAGGGCCCATATTAAATTGATAGGGGTCCTCATTTCCCTCAGGACTAGTACATATAAAGAGGAATGTTATTATACCCTTAGCAGTTATGCTGATTGGACTGACTTTCTTAACTAACTATTCTTTTTTCAAAACAAAAATTTTGAGATCTACCATACTGGTACACATAAAGTATATGTAGCAACCATATAAAAAAAGAACAAAAACAAAAAAAAACAAAAACAAAAAACAAAAAAAGGTCTGTGCTGGTAGCACATGATAATAGATATAGATATCATGTTGGACTTGGTGACAAGCTTGTAATCTTGCCATTGTACACATTATAATCTTCATGTGTTGGATAAACGATAATGAGAGTTCCTAGCTGTAAGTAAGGATACATCTTACAGCTCACTCAATGGACTGCTGCCTTGTGGTGCTTGCAGTGTGAAATTATTGTCACTTTCCTCTGCAAAAAAAATGGGTTTCTCTGCCACTGCAAATTTGATTTTCTGGTACAATGAACAGACCATGTACATACAGTGCAACTCTGCTGTACTAGTTCTTGGTTATAAAGTTCAACATGGACCTTGAGCAAATCAATTAGAGTAAAAGTTGACAAAGCAAGTTGAGAGCATAAAGTCAAAGGTTAAGTACAAAGTAGTTCCAAGAAGAGTGAACATGTGGCTAAAATGTAGCCTGTGCCTCAACTATGACACTTTTCCATGCTGACACAAAGACACATGTGCACACAGTTGACACCAGAGCTTCCTGATCTGTCAGGTGTCATGAAGCCCTTCTGGCCAGTCTTAGTCCTCATGCTATTACTGTGACCCTCTTCTACTTGAGGAGGCCAAAAGTGCCTGTATGTCTAATGTCACCTGCCTCAGTGCTTTTAAATGTCTTGTAGATTGAAAATATTGCAAATCAATGAAAATGGCAGGTGAGACCCATAAGTGAAGCGTATGGCCCCTGGCGAAGGTTAACAATAGGGTTTATGCTGAGTCTCACTGGTGCCCAGGAGAATGGTCAACTCTATCTCTGATAACCAAGAAAAAAACAAGACATATGGTCATATTGGAAATCTACACATATGATCATCAACAGTACTTTTTGATTCAGTCATTGACACCTGAAACTTATTTAGAAATTTGTGATATGAGTGAAGAATAGGCCTAGATATGTATCTAGCAAATAAATAGAAGTTTTCTCTTGCGGAGATAATAAAACGTGCTTTGAATCAGAATAAACTTGGAATGCAATCACTCAATACCTTACTGCGAAGTGAGCGAAGTGAGCAACATCAGTTTCATCACGAAATGTCAAAGTCAGAAGTAAAAATCAAGTGCAGTTAAACCCCAATATGACAGATAGATGTGTATGACACAGAACAAACAAACATACATGTATAAAGCTGTAAACATGGTCAATATATATTTTGTCTCCATATGCTATCCTTGTTGCTGTTCAGTTGTGAAAGAAGGGAACGAACAACACACAGGAATCTTGAAAAAGACGTCAAGATAAGAAGTTTGTAAAGGATGTATATAAAAAATATAGGGCTCCCTAGTTTTTTTGTATATTTCCTTTACAAACTTCTCATCTTGATGTCTTTAATTTTTCAAGATTCCTAGGTGTTGTTCACTCCCTTCATTTTCAGTTGATCTTAGACCAGTCCCATGGACGCGGACGATGCATCCCTTAGTAGACCCATCTGGGCATATTTTTACCACCCAACAGCACCAGTCATTGTGTTGTCCTACTAGTTGTACTCATCCATGTTGCTTTTAACAATTCATATTGATGAAATGTCAGGTGCCACATTAACAAGTTATTGTGAAAAAGGAGAGAACCCATTCCTGTACAGATCCCTCTACAAGACCTCACTCCATTGGGTAAAACATTGATATGTCAGCAATGATACACATACACACTGTATTAAAGTTGAACATAGAGATCCTTGAGTAAAGATCTATGCTCATTAAAGAATAATTTCACCTGTTATAATTTGAAAAGCAAAGTGGAGCAGAAGAACTGATTGATGCACATTGTGTAATGATGATATTTTACTTTATCCAAGGAGGTTACAAGCCTCCTTGCTTTATCTAAAGAGGATTTCTCATGTTTCATCACATACTAGATCCTTGACATCGTAGAAGGTCAACTGATAAGGGGCCTTGTCTTCACTCCCTGCTCCAATCAAAATAATTTTGTGAGAGTGGCTTTTTCATAAACTTTGTCATTTGAAACATTTTGCAGAGCTCTCCTGCCCTATCCCCAAACATATCCCTGGATCTGCCTCCAGAGGACCAACCATGCCACTGATAAGCATGATAAGGAACAGTTGCAGTCTGACCAGATAAGGCACCACTGTAGAGGGTGAAGTGGTGGTCTAACCAGATAACATTATCACAGGGCATACAATACTGGCCTAACTAGACAGCACCATCATAAGGCATACAATACTGGCTTGACTAGACAACCTCCATAGGGCATACAATACTGGCCTAACTAGACAGCACCATCATAAGGCATACAATACTGGCTTGACTAGACAGTCTCCATAGGGCATACAATACTGGCCTGACAAGACAGCACTACAATAAGGCATACATTGACAAGCTGTCTAGACAGCGCTGCAATGAGGCACACAGTGATGGCCTGACCAGACAGCACTACAATAAGGCATACAGTGATGACCTGACCAGACAGCACTACAATAAGGCATACAGTGATGACCTGACCAGACAGCACTACAATAAGACATACAGCAGTGGCCTGTCCAAACATGCCACATTCATAAGGCATACAGCATTGACCTGACCAGAAATGCTGCTACAATAAGGTATGCAGTGGTGGTCTGATCAAACAGCACCACAATATGAGGCATGCATATTAATTTCCCACCATACCTGCAAGCCCACTTGTCTTAGTAACCATAGTCTTGCTCGTGAGAAACAGGTGGCTGCCTGTGTGGGGAAGCAGGTTAATATTACTTGCATTTTAGAAATAAAGAATATGCAGCACAGGCAAATGGAAATTTATTCTTGTAACCAACTTAGGAAGCACTAGATGAAGATCAACTTTGGTATTTGCAAACCTTAAATTTCTCTAAAAGACACTAATTTTGTGAGTATGGGGTGTCTAGCTCTGTATGTGACAGTGATCTGCCCATGTGTGGTCAGTGATTGACAGATGTGAACCCCATGCTTTGTGCTGGAAAAGTAATGTGCATGTCTCATATAAGGCATATAGCATTGGCCTGACCAGACAGCACTACAATAAGGCATACAGTGGTAGCCTCATCAGACTGCACTAAACATAAGGCATGAGGAATGGCTTGACCAGACAGCACTACAATAAGGCATACAGTGGTGGACTGACCAGACAACACTACAGTAAGGCATACAGTGGTGGAGTGACCAGACAGCACTACAATAAGGCACACAGTGGTGGCTTGACTGGACATGCCACAAAGGGTATAGCTGTGGTCTGTTCACTTTGTAAGAACAGTGCATTCAGTGAAAAATAAAGAAATTGAACAATAGAAAACAGCTATCAAGGGGTTTTGGATGAGTTATGGTAAGGCAATACAATGATGAGTACAGAGGTGCCAAGTTGCCCAACATATAAAATGGGTGCTCAAACTGAAAAATGTTGCAAAAGAGTCCTGTTATATTATAATAGAAGAGATGGGTTAAAAAAGCGGGAGATGGACAAATTTAGGTTATTTATATCATTAGAAAAAATAGGAGATCCCACCAAATTGGGAGACTTGGCACCTCTGTGGGTATAAAGTAGTATTGTATGCTAAATACAACATTTTTAGTAGATGGGATGCCCCTAGTGAGAAACTGCAGCTAGTTGTGATCCCTTGTTATGTAAATCATCCCATTGACTGCCTAGAAACATAGGCTGCAGGAAAGAAAAGACTAAGGTAGTGTAACTGACAATCTTAATAGAAATAAACAGTTCCAAATTGCTTGGTGTGACCCTGATAGTTTAGAGGCAGCAATTACCTGGGCCAGTAAGAATATCTTACTATTAGTTAATACCTGCTCCAATCATCAGCCTGGGGCAAGCCCTGCACACCTACTGCCAGTTGTACATGTGAGTTGCACCTAAAAGCAAGCTATCTTTTGTCTGCTTTGATGCCTATCAGAGTTCTGGGAAACATAGAGACTGTAACTTTTATCAGAGAGGAAAAGTTGCAATTAAAAGGATCAAAGGGGTGGGGTGATGGTTACGTCATATCGATGTGACCATGCTGTGGTGTATCTCACCATGCTCCACCCACTATTCCTTGTTATCACATGCTAAAGCAGTGAGAGGGTCACAAGAAATAAGGATAGAGATGCATATACTTACCTCAATGCACAAAGCAAAATATGAAACATTCCAGGGGAAGTTCTCTATATACATTGAATTGCAGGGTTTTAATTGCATGTTATAAAAGAAGGAAGACATTGGGACTAAAAAGAGCATGTTACATTGGTGTAAACAAGCTTGATTTTATTATTGATAACAAGAAAAAGTTACTCGTAAACAAGTTCCAATGTCTGTGCAGTCCTCACAGCTGTACATCTTACAGCATTCAAGGAGAAAGTCTGTGTTTTTACTGCAGGTGCATTTAATTGAAAAAGGACAACAGCTTGGCTGCCTCCTCAGCCAATTTAGCTCCATTCTCTGCTCTACTGAAGTAGAAGATGCATAGAGTTTGGTGTGTTTTGCAGGCAAATGATATAGTGGACTATTGTAGTATGTTTTGTCTGCTTACATTAAGTTCATTGCCAAATGACAATACACTTTTGAGTATCACCAAGCTAGCTGACAAAATGTGTGTGTGACTTGTGGACTTGACACAAATGTTAATGCATCATCACCAAGCTAGCCGACAATATGTGTTTTTGACTTACGGACTTGACATAAATGTTAATGTATGATCACCAAGCTGTCTGACAAGATGTTTTTGACTTATGGACTTGACATAAATGTCAATGTATCATCATAAAGCTAGCTGACAAAATGTTTGTGACTTGTGGATATGACACAAATGTTAATGTATCATGTTAAAGCTGAAGGGAATTTGCTGATGTTGACTCGTTGTTCCATCACATGATCTTACACAGAATTTTGTGATATTTGCCGGGTGGATTATTTTAAACATTTAGAACTATGGTTTGACAAGCAGATGTCCTAGAGCAAACATGTTGAGACTATATGCACCAAAATTCATGTCTTGGTATTAGGAGAATGTCCCCCAATTGTTTGTATCAAAAGATTCACTATCATTATTATACAACTCTTTAATATTGACAGTTTTTGATTAAGTGAGATGTTGCATGGTCAAATTGTAGCACAAAAAAATGGACATATTACAAAAGTGCCCAAATCAAGCCGCCAGGAGACTACTGTCTGAAGGTGGCAGATGGCATGTTAGTGACATGTTAGTGACATGCTTGAGGAACTACACGGGACTAATATCCGGACCCAACACAAATATCACTGAGCTATTTTCATGTTTATTATTGTTACTCGCCAAGCACCTAGTTGCTTGATTGATGCTTTAACACCAGCATCGGAACTCCATTATCATTAATTTTCACAAGATAAAGTGTGACTGACTTGACAGTCCCTTATAATACCTGGAATAAGTCAGGTCAAAGCCAAGGTTAACAGGTGCCAAGACTTGGAATCGCTTTAGCCACAAGGTGAAGCCTACACCAACTCTGACAGTTTTGAAATCAGAATACAGTAAAACCTCCCTATACCAAACACCCTTGGGACCCGACAAAAGTGTTCGGTATAGGGAGGTTTGCTTACATTGGAAGTATATGTTTGGGACGGAGAAATGGTGTTCAGTATAGAGAGGTGTTCGGTTAGAGAGGTTTTACTGTACACATACTGTAAAACTGACCATGTGTAAGCATGGATGGATAATACAGGTCCATGGTGGAAGTTACTTGATGTTGTGCCCATATCATGATCATCCTTTCTTAAGTGCATGTACATCATAAAATGCCTCAACATCATATCACAATATTTCTGTCTCAAATGTTTTACTACATATATCATCTAGCTATTTTAATCATATTGTGGATTTATATTGATCTTTAGCATATTTATACCAGTGTATGTGTGTGAGTGTACTCATGGCCCCTAGGAAGAAAAGCCTGTGTGCTGATCAGGGCTACCTTGTATAATTATATATTGTATTATTCAATTAATTGAATAATTAATTAAAAAAGAATGGTGTTGTATCTGTGGGTTGTGGAGTTGGAGGTAGCCTGCTTTAGACAGAGTGTTCTACTTCATTACCCCATTCTTCTCCCAGAAAAAGTTCCCATCCCCCCTCCCACCACCAAGTTATGATAACAATTATTTGACCTCCCTGTTTCCCTGTACAGCTGACAATGAAAGAAGCAAAGTCATAAAAAGTTTGGCTTATTTTCGGTTCTAATGTCAAGTGAAAATGTATGAGCAACATTTAATGGGATCTGGACAAATATTTCCAGCTTTTTTTCCAGTTTCCAGAGACAAATTAATAAATCTGTAACTCCCCATCCCCACCCTGCTGTCCACAGATAGCCAAAATTATGAAAACCATGTCAAAATGATGAAACTATGAACTCTTTTCTGAGTTAGTACATTGCCTCCAGTGATTGGCTGTATGTCAAGAAATTTAAGTTCTAGGATTAAGGCTGAAGTCAGAGAGTCCAATGCGTGCAAGAAGGTCTGTTCAGCAGGCGATGTCCCATGCTAAGAACTGCCAACAGAAAGTACCAAATTACTTCTCTGTAATCAATGTATATATATATATATATATATATATATATATATATATATATATGGTGTTCAGTATAGAGAGGTGTTCGGTATACGGAGGTGTTCGGTTAGAGAGGTTTTACTGTATATATATATATATATATATATATATGTATGTATATATACATGTATATAGATATGAAGTAGAAAAAGTACTACTAATTAAAGTGTGGAAGTAATCTATACCTTATACCTACCTGTTTTGCACCAAATGACCTTCATTCGTTATTGATATATGATTGAATATTAATGAAGAGGTGTGAAATTGATGACTTGCCACAGCATTTATGACACAGGAACAAGGTGCGTGTGTGACAGAGACAGGTTGCCAGTCTTGTCCTTAGGTCATGTCATATTCATATATTTAAACACCACTTCCAAAATGCTGCTGTCTGATACAGTAATACTTTCTTTAAAGTCCACCTCCTGTGAGAGACCAGGTCTTTTTAAGGCCACTCTTCCAAGACTTTTTGATTAAAATTTTCTCTTCAGTTTACCTGCATTTTAAGACCACCTGCAACATACAAACACTTTGGAGGGGAGTTTCCATCCTGGCATAATTTGCATTTTTATTTACCATATTTGCATACTGCAAACCACTCAATTTTCTGTACTACTACTGAAGGATGATAATGTTTCATGTGGTTTTGTAGTACCAACAAAGACACTCCAGTCATTGCCTGCTTGGTTAGATCTCAGGCCTCGTATGTTTCTGAGTGATTTCCCAAGACAGTATTACCAACCTTTCAGAGACTGAAATTTGTGATGGGGTGGCACAGTGAACTAGGAACAAGGTCAGCTGTGAAGCCATCCTAGGGATGTCTGAGGACACGCTCCCATTGTGATTTTTGAAACATAAAAGTGCACATTTTTCAACTATTTTAAAGTGACTTTATTGTAAATTTTGATGCATGACAAGGCAGTTTGACATAAACAAAAGTAATCTAAAATCTTGTTTTGGTTGGATTGTATATAAAAATTGTGAGATTTTGACTAGGGTTTTGGGATAGCTGATTACAATCTGTAAAACTTGCACACACGCGGGAGACTCCCAAAAAAAACAGAGGTTTGGCAGCATTGCCTAAGGTCCCAATCAAATAATCCAAGACCTGGAGCTGAACAGGCAAAACCCAGTTGCTGCCCTGTTGACAGCTGAGGTCAACCAGACAGAAACATTTGATGGAAGCTGTATGTGACAGAGGATGAACACAATATCCATCTTCACGTGTTCAGCTTCACTGCTTTTCCATTTTACACATTTCACTGAATCTGTCTTGGTCACTTTTGATTAAATTTTGATACCCAAATGACAGAAAAAAGTCACAGTTTTTCTTTTTATTTATTTAGCATTTTTATTTATTTATTTATTTATTTATTTATTTATTTATTTATTTATTTATTTATTTATTTATTTATTTATTTATTCGTTCATTCATTTATTTATTTATTTATTGTTTATTTTTTTATATATTTATTTTATTTATTTTTTGCTGCATTTTATCTACATTGTCATTTGCAAAATAAAGTCATTAGTTCCGTGTTATTCAACATACACATTTGTAATTCTTCCTCATTAACAATATACAAAATACAGTGCATTAAATTATGTACTCAACATGGAAATAATGATGTTACATTATGTTTCCTGTACTTAGTGACCTGAAGAGGGCCAGAAAGAGCTGCATAGCAAGACCTCATTGCAGACAAAAGTCAGTTTAGAGATAAGATAACAGAAGCATGTTTGTCCTCCCCCACCCGGACACAGTGATTGCCTGACCCACTCGGAGAGTATCAGCCTCCCCCACATAGCCCAGGGCAGGGTGGTCACTCAGGTGAGACTGGTGCATGCTGTGTAACTTAACCACTGACAGTGACATCCTAGAAGCCTTGGTTGCTAGGCATCAGCAGTGCCTGAGGCAGTGGTATGCCTGCCTAGCGTCCTGTCTCCTTTGCCTGCAGGCCACCATTGTTTTCTGGCTTATCTACATGGACACAGCCTGTGTTTCTTGGGTGTTTTAAGTATTGTTCAGAGAGAACAAAGGTCAGTCCAACCCTATGCTTTTGAAATCTGTGCATATTGCGGTTTAGCCACTTCAACAGGTGCTTGATCTGAATGACTTTGAAGAGCCTGGTGGCATTCTAGTCCAATTTGCTGGTGATTTACTTTGTCTAGCTGTTTGATGTTGAACCAGCCAGGGAGGGGGAAAAAGAAAACAAAAACAAACAAAAAAAAAAAAAAAAAACAAAAAAACAGGATGTGAAACAGATATTCCTCACTTTTTCCTTGAGTGTCTTTAAGGGTGGATCAAAGAAATGCTTCTTGTACCTACCATGGTCTAAGTTACCTTAATTTAGTTGTTGGACAGAAGGTGTGGGCTATAATCAATTTTCTGAATATTGTCTGCTGCAAGTTGCATGGAGTTTTGGTCTGTGTTGCACTAAGCAAGGTAGAAGTTGTCAGGGAAGTGCAAATGAGACCTATAGCACTTCGCTGAAGTTGCTTAATACAGCTTGATATGAAACTCATAATAATTAGCAACATGTCCTTTTTCTCTGTTGAATCAAATTGAGGCAGAAAGGACTTGATTTGATGATGACTAGATACCTCAAGCTTACATTTTTTTAGGTGACTGTTCAAGGTTCCATTGACAACATCAGAATTTCTGATATAACAGATAAAAAAAGTATGATGTATTTTAATCAGATCATTGGCTAGTTTCTGCTCTTGGTGTGGAGAAAATTGCAAATTGTCACTTGTTCTAGGACTATACACACATTGTATGTTGCTTCATTTAGCAGGCAATTGTCAATCAAGAGGAGGGGACAACTGCCCTGACAGTCCGGCAGGCAAGTTTGCCCTCATGGTGCCCCAGCCCCTTGCTGCCCAGGCTGGGGTCTGTCTTATGCAGGCCCAGTTCAAGCTTTGTCAATGTCAGCTGTTTAAACACCTGGGTATGAGATGGAGACATTAACAAGCTGTGGACCATATGGAAGGACAGCCCACACACCACCCCAGTAGCACCTGTGCCCCCAGGCCAGGGTGCATCTATCATCAAACTTACCCTTGGCATCACCCCGTGACAGATCTCCTCCTGATACCTCTCTGAATTAACAGATAGCAAAATTATTCATTAGAAATACGTCATCAGCTAACAGATAAAAATCATTGTAGTTAATCATCATGAATGTCACCCAAACACAGCCTACGTAAGTCCCCAAAACTTTCATGGCAGGAAACTGAACAAGCATCAGAAATGTTAATTGCTCATTTTTATACACCTATGTGCAATAATGCTTTGTCTGCTAAATTTTGAGGATCTACTTTTTTTCCTTGTACTTCTGTTTAACTTCCATCATTGCACAGGCAGTTGATTCTTGGTAAGTACAGTGGTACCTGCTGTATGCAACCACTGCTGTGAGTAGCCGCATTGTTTTTTGTGGTCACTAGGCTTGGACATAGGAGTCAATTTCTTTATAAAATTTACCTCTGGTGACAGGTCACCTGCTGCATGTGGCCACTTTTTCTTGGCAGAAGGGGTGGCCACATACAGCAGGTACCACTGTATACCAGTTGGCTGCTGATCAGATTTAACTCCATGTATTTCCACTCTCCAGAGCCTGGCCCGCTTAGGAGGCAAGTACCTTGTCAGGATGTGTTGTTTTGCCCAGTGACAGCACTGAGTGCATGAGGCTGGCAGTTTTCAGTCCTCCCCCTACAGGTCCATGCTATTGTCAACAATAATCACATACCTGTAAAATGTTACCATGACAGGATAGATATGGGAACTACTAAGTTAATTTTGAGCAAGTAAACCAAACGAGTAAATTTAAGCCAGCTGCTTTACAATGGCTCAGTTGACTTGAGACAATATGATTCATGAAAATAACAAGGACCAGAACTGCCTTGCATGCTGACATATTACTCAGTAATTACCATACGGCTTTTGAGTTTAGGACAATTAGATTACCAGTGTCAACTTGTAGGCAGCAAAATGCTCATGCCATACACTTTGGTGTAGTGTCGCATTTTGGGGTGTGGATATAAGCGTACTATTTTCCCGCATGAAAAAGCATTGTCAAAATGTGTGTAAATGCTTAAGAATGCATGAAACCACATAGAACCTCATGTAACCACATGTAAGTGCTATAGACACCAATGTTTTCATGTGGATTGCCAAAAAGTTTTGAACAAGTTCAAAAGTGTATGTGTAGATTTTAAAAAATGCACCAAAATACACACCTGAAACACATAGAAATGCATAAGAAAGTGCAACAACGCCTGAAATCACTAATGAAAGTGTGCAAACCCATGAAACCATGTGTAACTGTGTGTAACTGTGTGTAACTGTGTAATCACACCCAGCTTGATGCGTGTTTTTTTTCCTGCCAAAAAAGAAACGCATCAACACACACAAGAATACATCAAAAACACGTCAAAATGCATGAAAACATGTTAAACCGCACAAGACTAGAACACCTAAAAAAAAGCAAAGCACACAATTTTTCATAACGCATGCAAGGTGCACCTCAAAATGTGACAATACACGATACTATGCCAAAGTTTGCGGCAGGCATCAGTGTTCTCAATATGAAATCTCAAAGACCTATCACTCAGCCTTCAAACATTTTACTTGCATCATAATGATTGACCTTGCTTTCATAAACTGCCCAGCCATGATGACTTTCTTATTAGTCTGAACAAGGAGGCTACACCAGGCTTCCTGTGAGCCTTCTTGGTCTGAAAAAATTTTTTCCCATAACTCATGAAGTTTTTATTACATTTTAAAAGCTTGATATCAAGGATAACTCAAAGAAAGGAACATTTTGTTTTTCTGAATACTTTATCACAAACTATTGAAGATCAAGAACATGAGGCTATCAAAGAAAAAGAAAGAATTTGGGGTAAGTTGCGTCTGCATGCAGACATATTTTGCTAATTTACAGTGCAGTATTGTCTCATTTGTAGAAGGTCAAGTTATATGGCAATCTGAAAGTGAAAGTGTGCCATTGACCCTATTAGCATTCAGCATATTACCTTCTTATTGCTCTTTAACTAAGTTTCCTCAATTTGCCCTCCAAGTAAGGGATGAAGGTCATCAAAAAGGAAACACTGGCATAGGGGAGGGGGGACTTTTCTTTTTCTTCAAAATCAGAGACACCCAGTTTGGAGATGTACATGTACTTTCTTGTAATGTAAAGTTAGCACAAGTACCAATGTCCCAAGGAGAGAGCTCTGTCCTTGTAACCACTGAGCCACATAAGGGGCCCAAGAGGGGCTGAGGTCATTACTCTATGGAGCTAGGTTGATCATGCCTTCAGGGCACTGGATCTGAAAATCCTGCTGATTGGTGTTTGTAGCACCTCCACAGGGAACATCAAGCCAGACTGGCTCCTCCTGGGCCCCTGTCTACAGACCATTCCCATGATGCTGGGAAATAAGCTTACGCCATGCTGTGGAGATGGGTAAGCCTGATGTTACTGGAGAGCTGGCTACCAGGTAGATCAAGCCCTGTTTGCCAATAATGTACGTGCAGAAGTACAACTTACATTAAAATAGAGTAGCATTGATGTGATGACCATGAACAGTCTCCGTGCTTTTGAAGTAGTTCATGTGAATTCTGAATGTTGCTAACATGCACACTTGCTGGGCCTTCTCTGTCATCAAGTCTCCATGTTGCCTGCTGAGCAGACTCCTCCTTTCCTTCCCCCCCTCCTCCCCAATGCAGCCCTTCAGTTCTTGAAGTGTTACAAGTGCTGACACTCAAGAGGATATATCAGGCCTCCTCAGTAGGCAAGTCTGCGCCAGGCAAAACTTCATAATCCCTCCCCACTCCCACCCCTGTTCCAGCCCCATTATTGCTGTTTTTTTTAACAGAATTATAAATTGACAGGGTGCCAATCAAGCACAATGTATGTAAAAACCTGATTGCAGGTATCCACTGTGAACATTGAATTGTCAGTGTTTAAGAGAAATGGATAAAATAAAAGGCATGATGAATGTAAAGTCAACCTAAACGTGTGCTCTTAAGGCTACTTGGCTCTCTTGACATCCAGTTGTCGCAGATTCAATGGTGCTGACTGTTTCCCATTATTTTTACATGTATTAAATAAAATTTGACTATGTAATATGATCTGTGGTCTATCATGCTTAAATTATATGCTGATTGCAAATGAAGATTATGTTTTCACCTATGTTGACAATTTTGTGATGAGGGTTTCAATTAAGCATTTGCCCATATGTCCAAAGGCAAGTTAAATGTTGTCAGGCAAGTTGAATTTATCACTTGGTTACCCTGAGGGCAAGTTGGGAATTGTGAGTATAATAATAATTGTAAAAGATAACAAAATATATATACAAGTACAAACTGCTTTGCATAACCCTAGATTAATGCATATACTGCAGTGCAGGAAACCATTATTTACCCACGTGAGTGTGGCAATAGGCATTATGCAAAGAATAATGGATAAAATAAATTAAGGAAATTCAAAAAGTTAAAAAAGTCATATATATATATATATATATATATATATATATATATATATATATATATATATATATATATATATATATATATATATATATATAAAATATAATATTGCTTTAAGTCATGCTCTGGTCTGTATTTATCCCAGTGTAAAACTTATGAATAATTAACTTATTTAACTGTTCTTTTGTCTTTGTTTCAAAGTCATGTTATTTCAGATTTAATGCTGACTTCTAGGGACCAGGGTAAATATTCAGCAGTTATTGAAGTTACATTTAATATATGGAGGCCATATTCCACACATAAATCTGCTTCAGGGCATCTGGAATTTCAGGTGGAGACAGCCTTATCCTGAGGGATTGAATGACCAGGCTGGCCAGTGTCATTCCCAATGTAAGCAAGTCAGGGATGCTAGTAGAGTGGATAGCTATAGTTTGCTATTACTGTAGGAAAAATTATCTTTGAGCTATAAATCTTTCCTTTTTTCCTGGGTCACATTTGAAATTGAGGAAAACTGTTGCTTTGGGTTATTTTGGTGTGTAAAGATTAATGTCAAACAAGTTCAAATTATTTTAATTTTAATTTAATTTTCAATCAGAAAACTATCATTGATTGGTTTAATTGCTGTCAGAATATTTGCACACAGTTTCTTGTGAATAATGAATTTTTTTAGCAGATGGTGCATGAAATGTCAAGCTAATATGCAGTTAAATAATATATATATATATATATATATATATATATATATATATAATATATATATTATCATCATGATTAAGTTCAATAAGTAATTCAGTTAGAATTTTTATTATGCCCTCAATTTCTGTATTTTAATTTGTCACCAAACAATATATCCTTCAAAAAATGTTGATTTTGTTTAGTTCCCCACGATCATCATTCAATCATGTCATTGATTTATCATGTCTCATTGGTATATATGTTTTTTTGTTTGTTTTTGTTTTTTTGTTTTTTGTAACAGACAGTGATTTACGCATCTAATAGACCAGACAACAGTATGTACAACTAATGTAAATGCAAAGGGGACATAATTAATGTCTGTTCTAAACACAGAGGTATAAGGGAGCTTACTGTTATCATTGTGCAATTTATGGTCCCCTGGGAACAACAACATTTAACTCAAATGCACTAAACAAATTACTCCAGTACTTGGTATAATTCTCACTTATTTAACATAGGTGCCACAGTTGGGCTGGTAAAAGGGATCAAGAAGAGCCTTTTATCCATCAATACAGAGCATCATGTGGCACACTGGTAATTAATTGTACCCCAAAACAGTTTGTCCGTCTCAACAGGAACACAGAGTTACTGTCTGGTCCCAATAAGCAAGCCTTTGATTGGGGTGATTAGAGGAGTAGCCTGGGCTAAATGAAGCAGACCATGAATAATGGGAGTACATAGCAGTATGGTGGCAGAGGATAGCAACCAGTCAACCATGGTACACACCCAGCATTGTGGCCATACTTGTCTGCATCAAATCTAATGAACCATACCTTACACAAAAGTATTTATTCTTGTCAAGGATTGGGGTCATGCAGACAGGTAGCACCTTTTTGTTTTTTGTTTCAACTAAGATACTTTACTGACACCTCTCTCTCTCTCTCTCTCTCTCTCTCTCTCTCTCTCTCTCTCTCTCTCTCTCTCTCTCTCTCTCTCTCTCTCTCTCTCTCTCTCTCTCTCTCTCTCTCTCTCTCTCTCCATACATATATACATTTATGTCTTAATAGGCATGAAGATTGAGGTAAGCTGGCTAGAAGTTAGTGAGATAATAGGAAGTGATGTCATGTGGAGGTACTAATCAGACAATCTTTGATAACCAGACAAAAAATGACTATTTGAAAGATCTTCCCTCTTACCTCTCAGTGCCCTGTGGCACAATTATTACAAATGTTTCATGCCAAACTGTGCAGCTTCGTATATTAATCTTCTATGATAGAATGTTTCATGCCAAAGTGTGCTACATTTTATATTAATCATCTATAATACAGTATGTTGCATGCCAAGCTGTGCAACTTTTTATATTAGCCTAATCTTTCAGGAAAGTAGACTGCAAATTTACAAATCTTTGTGTCCAGGAAAAAAAGCAAGATTTATGAAGGCACAGCATGGAGCTCGTACAACACACCTGTTGTGATGTACATCCTACTAGAGGACAACACTGCACCATTACAGCTGACACTGTGTACAACTGCTGAAGAAATGTAAAGACCCATACCAATGATCATTGATATTGTACAGACAAAAATAACACCCATACCAATGATCATTGATATCGTACAGACTAATAATAGCACCCATACCAATGATCATTGATATTGTACAGACAAAAATAACACCCATACCAATGATCATTGATATTGTACAGACTACTAATAACACCCATACCAATGATCATTGATATTGTACAGACTACTAATAACACCCATACCAATGATCATTGATATTGTACAGACAAAAATAACACCCATACCAATGATCATTGATATCGTACAGACTAATAATAGCACCCATACCAATGATCATTGATATTGTACAGACAAAAATAACAACCATACCAATGATCATTGATATTGTACAGACAAAAATAACACCCATACCAATGATCATTGATATCATACAGACTAATAATAACACCCCATACCAATGATCATTGATATAGTACAGACAAAAATAACACCCATACCAATGATCATTGATATTGTACAGACTAATAATAACACCCCATACCAATGATCATTGATATTGTACAGACTAATAATAACACCCATACCAATGATCATTGTACAGACTAATAATAACACCCATATCACTGATCATTGATATTGTACAGACTAATAATAACACCCATACCAATGATCATTGTACAGACTAATAATAACACCCATACCAATGATCATTGATATTGTACAGACTAATAATAGCACCCATATCACTGATCATTGATATTGTACAGACTAATAATAACACCCATACCAATGATCATTGATATGGTACAGACTAATAATAACACCCATACCAATGATCATTGATATTGTACAGACTAATATTAACACCCTTACAAAAGATCATTGATATTGCACAGACTCATGATAACACCCATACCTATGATCATTGATATTTTACTGAAACATACAAGTTTTGTCTGACATACAATAATACACTGGTGTCATCAACATCTGTTACTGTATGCAGTAGATTAATATGTTATAAAGCTGTGCACCCTGAAATATTCAATCAGTGACCTCCCAGTGATACTACACAATGACATTGCTGTCTCTGATGGCTGGCTACATTTGGTAGAAACACATGCTGTATTGATTCTCTAGTCACAAAATATTTAATATGAACATTTTATCTATATAGTTCCACATGTAACTGACTGGGTAGTTGACTAGTCTGAAGTGGAACAAATCCAACAGTAAGTGATGAGTTGCTTTCACAAAGAGACTTTCAAACTGGAAGAACCAAGCCAGTTGCCAGCAAAAAAGACCTTCTATTGCCTTTGTAGCCTGCACGAGAAGTGCATGCAATGTATTTAGATGGTGAAGGCATAGTTTTTCACCTGCAGCAGTTCAACAGCCTGCTGAATCAGCTCAGCAGGCAAGAATTGTTACCATATGCGATGTGTGTGGGTTCCTTGGCTTGCTCAGCACTTCCGGCCTTCTACTCACAAGGAAGACCTACAGCTCAGTGGACAAGTAAAACAGACTGTGGCAGGAGAATCCGGGAAGACAAAGTCAACTGGTTTAGGTGCTGTCCTGCCCTTGCTGAGGTAGACTCTGTGTGGGTTAGGCTGTGTGACAGAACACTTGTTATCGCTATAAATTACACAACAACCGCTTATTACAAATAACTATCACTTTACATTTGTTCGAGGTCTGCACTGAACTAATGCTGTAATGAAGTTTAAATTAGTGCCAGAACAACTCAGTCTGTCAGACCACAGAAACTGATGTGCCTCAACACCAGCTTCAGAGTCTGCTTCATTACAAATAAACTGGACAAATATTGACAGTAAGCCATTTTGCAGGGTTATGTGTGGTGATAAGTCAATGTTCACAGGATATTGCATTGGATATCTGTTTGGAACGTGACAGCACTGTTCCAAGCACAGAGAAAAACACAATAGAAACTTGCTGGCCTATTGTAATATCAACATTCTGCTGCATACAGCCTGGTGTCCCTGAACTGCTCACACTGGACCATGGGGCAGTTACCAACACCAGAACATGTATCTGTAGCATGGCATGTAAATGGCTGTATGGAAACTCATATGGCTGATTATAATAAGAGACTGCATTTTATTATTCAAAACCAGAAGTGCTTTGTAGTTTACATAGCCAACTCAACTGTTTACAGTACAAAATTGGTGTATTTAGGGTTGTCCTGATTGTGGGGTCATCTGACAAACAGGTCATAAGCCCTGCCACCCATGTAGTGAATTTTCACCCCACATCACCTTCACAGTCCCCTTCTCCAAAAAAAAAAAAGGTGAAAAGTCAAGTTAAGGTTGTTTTGTTTAGTCTCAACTGTACAAAAATATAGTGAACATGCTTGATGACATCCCTTTAAAACTGAGAACTAGAACTGTTTATTGAACTTGCAATATTTTCTTCTGAAAACCAGGCATGTATCACTGAAAACAAATAGGCAAATGATGCATATACATGTGCTAACATCTTACCATCCATTGCTTTTTAATTGTATCAAAGCAGCCAAGAGGCCACCCACTGGGGAAATGATTCCACTTATCAGCACAATTTTTAAAGATGCTAAAACCATCATGAATACATGTGAACATCATTATCAATGGTTGAACCAGAGAGACACTTCAGGTCTTGGACCAGTAACCTAGGCCTAATGCATTTACATGTTAGAATAGCGACATTCGCTGGCTCATTTCTCCTATTTGAAACGTAAAACTGCAACTTCCTTGGCATTCTGCTTCAAGTTTATAGCGGTAGCAGCAAGTTAAAACCAAGAAAATGGGGGGTCATGTGATTAGATTTTTTGTTTATAGGTGCATTTGTGTACCTTACCTCCATGATTGACCGTTACGTGCCATATATGTCTCCAAAAATACACAAAGTTATCACATGATTTAAAATATTTCTAGAGTAGCAGTGCCTTTCAAAAACTCACAGTTGATAAGTATTTTCCTATCCAAAATGATGATGGGACTTAATTTGGGATGCTCTTCTCCTGTGATATTAACATCCAATAGACACAGCAACAATATTCAGTACTCGATCAAAAGTTGTGGATCAGTTGACCCGACCTTGAGGGGTTACTGGTCCAAGACCTTCAGTAAGACTCAGGGGAGCCCTGCTATTGTCCAGGCCAACCTGAGGCTGTGCAGTATAAGCATCAGAAATATAGCATGCCATTTTGTTTAAGATTTCAATATATTTCTTGTTCCTGGAAATGGTTGCAAAATGTTTTCCAAGAACATTGTGTTGGGAAAAGTACACAGCATTGGTTCATGTGCTGCCTGTGCATGCAACCAACTCTCTCTCTCTCTCTCTCTCTCTCTCTCTCTCTCTCTCTCTCTCTCTCTCTCTCTCTCTCTCTCTCTCTCTCTCCCTCCCTCTCCCTCTCCCTCTCCCTCTCCCTCTCCCTCTCCCTCTCTCTCTCTCTCTCTCCCTCCCTCTCTCCCTCTCTCTCTCTCTCTCTCTCTCTCTCTCTCTCCCTCTCCTCTCCCTCTCCCTCTCCCTCTCCCTCTCTCTCTCTCTCTCTCTCTCTCTCTCTCTCTCTCTCTCTCTCTCTCCTCTCCTCCTCTCCCTCTCCCTCTCCCTCTCCCTCTCCCTCTCCCTCTCCCTCTCCCTCTCTCTCTCTCTCTCTCTCTCTCTCTCTCCCTCCCTCTCTCCTTCTCTCTCTCTCTCTCTCTCTCTCTCTCTCTCTCTCTCTCTCTCTCCCTCCCTCCACACATCTGAGACTTTAACTGTAAAACTCACTTAAACTGTTTCACAAGTTCAGCCACCAGTTTGTCGTTCAACCCTAAGCTGCCTCATAGAGCCCTTCTGTATCAGCCATGTTTAACCCATTGATGGGTAGCTTTTGCATTGCAAGGCTAGTGTGGTGCCCCAGCTGATGCAAGGACAGCACAACTCAGTAGGAAGTGTCAGAATCACCAACTGTGAGGACTATAAAATTATCTTTGTGTATCTTGGTCTGTGGGAGAGTCAGCTGTTTCTGTGAATGAGTTAATCAGTTCCTACCTGCTGCTGAAGATAACCAGATGAACACTGAAGTTTGTGCAACCATTGGCTCTGAGTTTGTGATTTATGACGAAGATGCCAGTACAGTGGCACCCTTTTATAAGCCCCCCCTGATGAGAGGCCCCCCCCTCTCCATGCATCAGGTATGGTATTTTTATTTTATTTTCCCTGAAGAGAGGCCACCTCTTTCATAAGGCCACATTTCTGGTGTACTTAGGGTGGCCTTATAAGACAGCCTGAGAGCTAGGGACCAATGTACCAGTAAAAAATGGACTGACCTGTGTTGTAAGCTATTTGCAGAGGTTGAAGCCCCATTTGCCTCAACCACAGACATATCTCAATGTATGTGTGAATGATTACACCTTTGTAATCAAGGTTTATGTCAAATAAAGCTCTTGAGTGTATCAAGTGCCTATCTGGAGTTTGACATACCTCACGGTGTATATGTTCATGCTCACATTGCACCAGGTTACAGGCTCCGAAACATGTTCTGAGTAGTTACCCACTGAAGACCCTTTAATTTATGTGGGCTAATACAGCCTGTGTCAAAATTCTACAGAAGAACATTTGCAATATGGACAATAGTACTTCCATATGTATACAGTGGTCCCCCTCTTATTAGGCTACCCCAAATGCACCAGAAATGTGGCCTTATAAGAGGGGTGGCCTCTCTTGAAGGAAAGTATATTATGGAAATGCCATAGTTGCTGCATGGAGAAGTGGCCCTTCTAGAGGGGATGGCCTCTCTTCAAAGGGGGGGGGGGCTTATAAGACGGGGACCACTGTATAGGTTAGTGACAGGTTAGCTTAAGGAGAGTAAAGAGTTCGGACTGCAGAATAGGGTAATGACTACTAGGAAGTGGTTCTGGACAAAAAGACACAAATACAAATGCATCAAATGCATGGAGAAGTTTCAGATAACAAATGAAGTAGGTGAGAATATACAAGTTTCATACATGCAGCCCATTTATGTATGTACACCTAAGACATTTTGCTTGTACTTCCATAAACAACTTTTATGGACATTAAATCATTTGTGTCATTTGTAATAGAGGTCAACAGAGTGGTACATGGCCTTGCATGTATTCATGCCTTATTTATTTAAAGTTAGATTAAGCGATCATTTGACCTATTTTTTGTCTTTTGGCCACAAATCTATCTGCAGACAGCCGGGATAGTCATTTCTGACATGTACAGTTGGTTACATGATAGCATCAAGGTATCTGAGAGAGCTTTGGTCTTTTTAACTGACCAAGAGTTCTGAAGTAGGTGGAAACACTGGTGAAATTCAAACAGTGTGACGTCAGGCAAGATTGACACTTTGTAAACGTGTGGGCAGGGACATAAATATAGCTTCATCAGTCTAATCACATCAAAGGAAATGCTGGTGAGACCAACCACTGTCCCTGACCAGAATTAGTGATTGGGTATGTGACAGGATATCTGTATTGAATGAGGCTGTTTCAAGAAAAAAAAGTAGTACACAGAAGAAATTTACAGATTAGGAAACACTTAAAAAGAAGTAAATATAGTGTGTTTGGGACTCTTACCATGAAAGTTTTAGTGGTGGTCTCTTTCGAATCAAGTTCCGCTGTATTAGGTAGCATTTTATTTTATTTTATTCAGGTTGTCAGTTTATAATATGCATGAGCAAAATAATCAGTAATACACAAATTACATTTAAAATAGTGACCTCAAAATAAAAAACAAGTGTTAATAAAACTAAACATATTAAAAAAAGCTACATCACAGAGCTCATTATAACCACATCTCAGAGATATATGGACATTAAATCATATTGTGTCCATATGGTAATATATGACAAGGATTTAACATCAGCTTATTGATGAGACCATCCATCTAAATGACCCCATTAAAACATGCGTGATTAGTTACTAGCACCATATATCATATATCTTGGGACATTTTTCATTAACCACAAGCAAGTGGTATTTTTTAGAATCCATGTGCAAGTGTGCTAGCTGGCAGGAGCTTGTTGCCATGGTATTGGCAGACTTCATTTGCTATTGGCAAAAGCCAAACTGCATATTATGTATGAGCCTAACTTGGTAAGTAATGGTCAAGTTTTTTTTTTTTTTTTTTTTTTTTTTACAAACACTATGTAAATAACCCGTATATATGAAACAACTGCCCTTCACACGGTAATATATGACAACCTAGTTCATTGGGCAGGCCTGCCTGACTCTTTAACTTGCAAAAATCCAAAAGCCAATACAACCGTGAATCAAACTTCATACCATAAACATAAACAATACCAGAAAATAAGGCGTTTTACATGTGTCCATGTACTGTTAAGTCTCCTACATGTAGCCTCAGCTGTGGCCACAGTTGTGGTACAATATGTGGTCACTTTTTGTATACATGTTTGTATATTTTTATGTTCAGCTGTTTTTACAACACTGACTTGTAACTCAGTCTATGTACAATCAAGATTTATATTTGTTTTTCGTATTCAGAATTATTTTTATAGCCACCACCACTGCCACCTACTCCGCCACCATCTTCATGTTTTCATCATCCTGCATTTGTTAAAAGGTATACCAGTCGTGAAGACAAGTGATAAGACTGGTATTTTAATGTATAGTTTGTAACAATTAAGGGCATAAGGAAGTGCTATACTTTATGACTCTCATGCATAAATGTTTAACTTCTGCCTATGGTTTCCATCTAATACCGTAAAAAGTATATTGTACATAATTTCTGAAAGAAAACATAAAATCAAGTTTGATTCAGGTACTGAATAAAGAATATTAGTATTGCTATTGATGAAATTAAATTTTAAATTAAAATTCTTAAATTTTGCAGAAAATTTAAAACAGCAATTTAGAAAAATGAAAATCAAATTTATTTTATAGTCTGAAATGAAAGAACATGCATATAGCTCACTCCAAAATTGTATTTTATATTTTTCAAAAAGGGCTTAGTTCTAATCTTATTGCTGTTTGTTTATTTTATTTTTTTTATTTTAAATTTACTTTGAACAGCTTGTAAACTTTGAACTGAAACCCCTAGCAAAAATTTTAAGTACAGATTTGCTGCTAAATGTGTACTTTTTCATTTCCCATTAGAAAATGATGTTTCCCATTTTTGGTGTGTGCACTATTTTTTCCACAAAAACAGGTAAAATTTAAGTGTTTGAATTCTCCAATTAAAATGTAATTACTTAAAACTTAAAGCTTAATCCAAATGTGTAATTTTACAAAATGGACAGTTTATATGGTCTTAAATAAGAAGTCTAGCGTAAATAAAACATTTTTTGAGGAAAGTGCTGTAAAAAAAAAAAACATGCCCTTCAACTGTGCTGTAACTGAAAGAACAGTATTTTTATTTACTTTGTTACAATGGTTAGATGTATATATGTATATATATATATATATACACACACACACACACACACACACACATATATATATATATATATATATATATGTATATATATATATATATATATATATATATATATGTATATATATATATATATATATATATAAAGCTAGTCTACAGATATGTTGTTGCTACTTGTTAGACAGTACTTATTGTCACAGAGCTAGTCAGCAGGTGTGTTATTTGCCATTAGGTATATTTTTTTTGTCTGACTTTCATGCTGTCTGATCTGCACATGTAGGTGTTGGCATCTTTAATACTGCAGGCAACCCATGCAGAGGGTGATGTGTGATGTACATGTACCAATTACCACAATGATTGTCATGTGCAAAGGTGAAGGGCAAACTAGAGCAAGAGGAATGTTGCTCACCTGTTCATCTAGCTGCCAGGAGACACTTTTGTAATCTATTACACTTGAGTGAAGGACATACACAAACATGTATTCATAGCTAAAGATGTATCATGAACCTGTTGCTAACGATGGTCCATCTCACATTTGTCATGTGATTGTTCATTTAATTGTGTTCACATGTTAAATGAAAAATATAAATCTGTTGAAAGAATGAAAAAAAAAACATGTTCACAAGAGACTATTTGATGTTCCATGAACCTCGATCTTGACAGCTGTGCAAATGGTGTACAAATTACAATTCTTACTTTCCTGCTAAACAAACCAATCTGCATGTTTTCCCCTTACTCCTTATGGATCTTGGTCTGCTATGGAGGCAAGATGCTTGCCTGCTGTCTGTGATAGACCACTCCAATCAGAGGCCACCTGTCTTGAAAGACCAAAATTTGGTCATGCCTTGAGGTAGTCTCTCACAACAGATTTCACTTGTAAATGTTTTAACCCTTTCAGTGCAAAATTTTGAACTGAGTCAACAGCTTTTCTTGGCACACATTAGGCACAATACACCCAATACGCACCAAGAAAAGCTGTTGACCTGGGGGTATTCTCTCTGGAACTACAGGCAAACAGGTACTTGAATGAAAGTTCCTTTTATGAGGAATACGAATCTGGGATCCTAATGATAATTCAGATTTGTCTGATGTAAGTAGATCGACTTATAAGTGATTGGCACTGAAAGAGTTAAGTAGGCCTAAGACATAGTGTAACAAAAGTGAATCTAGGCCCAGGTCACATGCGTTCAGGTACATCTGTCACATATACACAGTTATTAAAAGAACTAAGACTTTCTCTTCTCCATTCATAAATATAATGAATAAACTTCAGTATATGAAAACGCACATTATTTTCACTGTTCAATTTCATCAGAAGGATATATTTATTTGGCTTTTAAATAGACCAATATCTGTGTTTTCTCCACTCTACTTGTAGAGGTCATTTGGAATTTGGTCTGCTTTGGAGGCAATAAATTTATCAGTCACGTAACTAAAGCCCTGCATCATAGATGCAGAGGCCTATAGTAATCAACCGGTCTGTCTGTCCATCCATCCATCCATCCGTTTTAAGGTTCCGGACAATAACTTTCAGGTTATTATTCAATTGCCTTCAAAGATAGTCAAAGTATGCATCTAGGTCAAACCTTGGCTGGGATTGTTTATGGGTGACCTTGAACTCAAGATCAAGATGGCTTACAACTAAAATGGAGTTTTATCCAGTATATCCAGAACAAGTCAATGCAAGTTCATCACATTGGTCACAATATGTATTCATATAGGTCTTTGCTACATAATGCTTTTTGTGACCTTGAAGTTGAAGGTCAGCATCACAGGGGCATAGCAATGTAAATCTGTTTCTGTGCAATATCACTAGAAGTATTGGATAGAAGATCATTATATTTAGACATTTTATGTATCTAGAGGAAAGTTCACTTTTGACTTGTCACAAGTGATCTTGAAGTCAAAGGTCAAATGTCAGGTCACACCTGAGCTGTTTGAAAAATTGTGTTCCATGCAGTAGAAGGATTTGAGAGAAATTAATCACACTTGATGAAAACGTGGATCAAGGTAAGACTTTAGTGAGGAATGTTTATGGGTGACCTTGAGGTCAAGGTCATGAGGGCAGTGCAAAGAAAATTGGTTTCTGTGCAATATCTGCTTAAGTATGTGAGAGTAATTCATCATACTTGACCACTTTATATATCCATATAAAACTTCAAGTTTGATAAATCAAGTGTGACCTTGAGGTCAGAGGACTATGTCCTTGACCTCCAAAGCAAGTCCCATGACTTTAAAGATACAATGCTTGTGGGGCCCTTGATGACCTGGTCATTGTTGTTAGTTTTCACATGACCTTGACTGATTATAGTTTTATGAAAGTTCTTTTCTTATAGGGCAGTAGGAGTTACAACATAGTAATACACATTTTTCAACTTCATTTTGTATTTAGTCACACATGAAAGGCTAAGTTTGCAGGTGAGGTTGTATGTGAAGAATTAGGATACTGGCATTGGTGAACCTGTTCACTTGTGAGTTTAGAAATAAGCAAATGGGGCCTTCGTGGGAACAAAATGATAAGAAGTGATATGTATATCAAAGAGTTTGAAAACTGTACAAAGACCAAATTTTATTTACTTTTCCTTTATTTATTTATTCATTCGTTTATTCATTTTAGTTAAATTTTTTTCCAGTGTTGGAGGTGGGGTAGGTTGGAGGGGGGTTGGAACTTTTCAGATTAGGCCTGGTCTCAAAAGTTCCAGAATGATTTTTGTTGCTGTGTGATCACTTTCATGGTAAAAGACACCAAATGTGCCTTGTCCCATTGGAGCTTGTCCATACGATGAGATGCTCGTCCCTTCAATGAGATGCTTGTCCCTTCGATGAGTCGCTTGTTCAAAGCACCAGATGCTTGTCCATAAGAAGAGATGTTTGTACATGCTACACCCATTACAAATGGAGAAGGCTAATTGCATCTTATGAGAATGATGGAAGTTATCTTGCTGCCCAGCTGACCTGGGTGTAGAGGTGGCCACTCCCCCACAGAGAGAGTAACAAGTTGGTGCCCCTTGCCCACCCTCTGTCTGGGCTGGAGTCTCTCATGTCAGTCCTGCTGCTGGCTTAGGTTACAGATTTATGGCTTGATCCGGCCCAACCTCTTTACATCAGCCACAAGATTACTCAGTATTTATTTGATCAAACTATTAACCTCTTAAGTACATGTGAAGGGTAATTGATAAAGCAAGTAGGGAGCAACAAGTGCATGGGGTAATGACCCTCCAAGGATCTGTTATAGCTATTTCAAGATTCCTATGAAGACAGGTTTCTTTTATCACAGAGGGTGGCTGGAACCTTGGAGCAAGTGGTGGACAACCACCTGACTGTTGACTGAGGTCAAAACTGCTCAACTGCCAATGGCTGACAAACCTTCACAGTTCATGCCACTTTATCATAATGTTGTCACTTTATATTTTCAGTCTTGTGAAACATAACGTCTGTTTGTACTTGAGCATGTGGCACTGTTTAGTGGACTCCAACCTCACCAGTTGTGATGTGGACTTTTCCTTTTTTTGTACAAACTGTAGATTTTGTTCCAATATATTATGTTCCAGGGATGTGGCAATGGAATCTGATTTAACATATATTTTATTTGTGTATTACCTTTTTTTGAAAGAAAGATTTTTTTTTTTTAATTATCTTGAAGATGTTTTATGTCAACCTTTTTATGACTGTTTATGTATATTTTATCATGAGAGTATGTCTGAATCACGATGTTTTGGTCATTTATCATCCACTGGGGATGGTATTCTTTTTAATATCCAGGTAAGACAGTACCATCATGCCTTGTGAAAAGAACATCCTGGCTGAGACTTTGAGGCCAGTGCACATGCATACTGCTGTTTTGTACATTAACTATAAACAGACCTCACATTTTGACAACTGCTGTGCAACAAAATAAACTTTGACACAACTTTCACTGACACTATTGGTGTTGTCATCTATTATGTCTGCGCTCTGTAGGTGTGTCTATTGATGTCATTAGATACAAGAATACACCATCTGTGGTAAGTAGAATGGGCATCTCTCATGATACGTGCATGCATTTGTAAACTGAACAGGAAGTATTCTGAAGCCTTTGTTCATAACCGGATACAAATCAGTGATTGGAACCACTTGCTTTGTTATCAGTGTGTGCACCAACCATATATATTTTGTTTAATTTAAAAAAAAAAAGTGGAAGAAAGATGAGGGAATTTGAAAAATATCCAAACTGTAAGTAATGTATGGCTCACTGACAGCATTGACATATATCTACATTTTACTTTGATATCTGTTGATAAAGGTTTGGCATGGCCACTTGTACCGATGGGGAGTTGATTTTTCCCTATCTGAGGTTCCAGGAAATCCAGCAATCTTGTCAATTGTGCCTCATTCCGGTACACATGCTGGTCTGTCACACCAAACTGGGCACACACTGTCCATTGTGTCACACGACAGAGTGAGACACTGTCAAACAGTCACACTGGCTGTAGTCAGGGGCAGATCCTTCTTGTGCAGTACACAAGTTTATCTTTAAAATTGTTGCACAATTTCTGGAAATTGCATAATCGAGGAAAGGCAAAGGCCCTGCAGGTTTCCATGTAACACATCCCTCTGTCTCAAACAGACAGCCAGGGCAGGACACCATTTGCAGTAATTATTTGTCACAAGTCCATGATATTGGTTCCAAGGAATCCTGGTTGGTTACATGTACTAGGTCACATGTAACAGGTTACAAGAGGAAGATACTTGTACTTCCATGAGGGTTCCACTAACAAGGAAAAAAAACACACTGATTTTCAATCATCTACTATACAATAATACTACAGTGTGTACTGATTCCCTGAAAAAAAAAAAATCATGTCAACTGTGATAAGTTTCACTTCTGAATTTTTGTAAACTGTTTATAAGTGGAGTTCTCAATATCTCTATCCAACTTGAAGTACATGTATTCACATTCCCAGAAGCTATGTACATTGTCATGATATATTACTAAATTAAACTGCAAAGGACATTAAAAAAAGCCATTATTGAGTAATCATTTCTTCCAATCACAGTTTGTGTATTGTTCATCACTGCAGATGTACCAACATAGTTAACCCCAAATAAAAATTGTAATTAAAGAAAGTGTCATGATAGATGGCATTTTACATGCGGGACTAAAATTCTTGGAAGGGAGGGAGGGGGGGGGGGCCATTAATGTATATTCCAGGGGAAAGAAATATTATCTGTGGATTAAATGGTGCCCATTGCATGCATCACATTAACTACAAAAGATTTGCTTTGCAGCAAATCTGGGTGCCTTCAAAATGAGAACAGTTTGAAATGCTACACTTTGCCATTGTTCAACATCATCTAAATTTTATGTATTAGCCTAATTGTTATAAATTAAAATGCTCAGCCTTGGTTTTTGGTTCAAGGGATGTGGCCATGTCTCAAACTGATAAAGTGAAATTTGAATAAAACTACTATCTATAAAAGTTTTGAAGCTATTGAACATATTAATTATGTGTATTTGCCTAATTTGCATGAATTATAAGCCTGGAAGAACTTTGGTTTATTGTTCATTGGATGGGGCTATGACACAACCCCATAAATTGAAGTAGGAATGGCACCTCTATAATAGTTTTGAAGCTATTAAAAATATTCATTTTGCACATTCACCTAATTTGCATAAATTAAAATTCTACAACTTTGGTTCCTGGTTCATTGGATGCAGCTTTGCCACAAACCTATAAATTGAAGTTGGAATGGCATCTCTATGTACAATAGTTTTGGATATATTCAACTTTTAAATTTTTCAATGCCCCTTATTAGCATAATTTGAAATTCTACATCTATAATGTCCATTATAGTGGCAAGTGTCACAAAAGTTTTTATGCACATTGTCATTGAAATTTTGAGTCCATCTGCAGAAGTTTGGAAGATATGGTGCTTTTAAAATTTTTGTTGCCTCTAAAATTTGCATAATTTTAAACATCATGATTATTCCAAATGAGATGCACAATTTCACTGGTTATGTCAGTCACCATGGCAAGTTTGGTGGTTTTCAGAAAAGTAGTGTCTGAGAAAAATGCTTGACCAACTTGGTCGTAAAGAAAGAAAGAAAGAAAGAAAGAAAGAAAGAAAGAAAGAAAGAAAGAAAGAAAGAAAGAAAGAACAAAGGAAGGAAGGAAAGAAAGAAAGAAAGAAAAAGAAAGAAAGAAAGAAAGAAAGAAAGAAAGAAAGAAAGAAAGAAAGAAAGAAAGAAAGAAAGAAAGAAAGAAAGAAAGAAAGAAAGAAAGAAAGAAAGACATTGGCCTTTTATTTCTTTGTTAATTTATCTGGGATGAAAGACCACCTGTCCTGTGCGACCACTTTTGTCTGGTATTAGGGGTGGTCCTAAATTGCAGGTACCACTGTACAGTGAAACCTCTGTACACTGGGCACCCTAGTGACCAGAGAAAAGCACCCACTCCTAAGAGGGTCAGCCCTTCTGGGCAGTATTGATGAGTATATGTGCATGTACAGTGTACACACATTATAATTCAGAGGGATGTGTATACATGCAATACAAAACTAGGAAAGATGATTTGCTGCATAGCAAATCAGTGTGTGTGTGTCTTCAGTGCATATTGGTATGGCAATGTACAACTATTCCATAATACAGGAGTAGAAGTTGGAATGGCATCTCTATCTATTATATCTTTGAAGTTATTCAAGATTGAAAATTTCGAATACTGCTAATTAGCATAATCTAAATTGCTGCAACTTTTGTTTAAAATTCAGTAGATGCGCACTGGTCAATAACCCCCTAGTAGAAGTTGGAATGACATCTCTATCTATAATAGTTTTGAAGATATTTAAGTTTTAAAATTACAAATGCTGCTAATTAGCATATTGTAAATGGCTACAAGTTTTGCTTTAGATTCATTACAATTTACATGCGTAATGGTCAATAACCCCCTTGTAGAAGTTAAAATGACATCTCTATCTATGATAGGTTTGAAGATATTCAATTTTTAAAATTTCAAATGCTGCAAATTAGCATAATTTTAATTGCTACAACTTTTGTTTTAAATTCATTAGATGCACACTGGTCAGTAACCCCCTAGTAGAAGTTGAAATGACATCTCTATCTATAATAATTTTGAAGATATTCAAGTTTTAAAATTTCAAATGCTGCTAATTAGCATAATTTAAATAGCTACAACTTTTGCTTTAGATTCAATACATGTGCAATGTTCCATAACCCCCCCAGTAGAAGTTGGAATGACATCTCTATCTATTATACTTTTGAACATATTCAAGATTTAAAATTTCAAATGCCCCTAATTTGCATAATTTTAAACATCTTGATGTGTTCTTGCTGTGTATAAAACGGAAGACACACACACTGATTTCCTATGCAGCAAATCATCTTTCCTAGTTTTGTTTTGTTTGATTATAACTATTTTTTGTTTGTTTGTTTTGTGTGTGTGTGTGTGTGTGTGTGTGTGTGTGTGTGTGTGTGTGTTTTGTTTTAGTTTTTGTTTTTGTTTTTGTTTTTGATTTTTAGATAATCTTGATATCTTTGTCTCAGCTGTCACAACATGTCATGACATCGTTACAGCAGGCACCACAAATCACGCAGGTCATGATCACTGCTGTGATCAGGTGGTTGGGGCAGAAACCCTGCTGACATTTGACTGTATTGGTTATGTATATATATATATATATATATATATATATATATATATATATATATATATATATATATATATATATATATATATATATATATATATATATATATATATATATATATTCATTTTAATACATTGTGCTGTATCCTGGTGTAAGTTACTGTAACATGTCTGTTGCTGTGTGAACACCTGGCTTATCCTCAAACAGAAAGGAGATCACATAATGCCATACAGACATGGTCTGCTGCACATGCCTTTGGATTATTGTCCGTGCTCAGTGGGCCAGTGATGTCATGTGCTTGCACTTTTTATCAGAGCAACAGGTGTAGCAGTGGTCTCTGCAGCTTTTCAACAGAACAGGGCAACTTCTGGGAAAAAAGCTAGAGCTCCTTTAATTGCGACAGGAGGACCATTAAAGACAGCCGAAAGGAACAGGTCTTGAAACTGATTTGCTCAGTATGAGAACTATAACCTTTTGAAAAATCATCTGAATTATCGGCATGAATAGGCTAAGGTGAAATGGAAACCATATTTAAAGTGTGTGTATCAATACACACTTTTCTCTTTCTTTCTTTCTTTCTTTCTTTCTTTCTTTCTTTCTTTCTTTCTTTCTTTCTTTCTTTCTTTCTTTCTTTCTCTTTCTTTCTTTCTTTCTTTCTTTCTTCTTTACCTGCAAATTTGTCCAACACTTTTCTCGGACACTATTACACATAGAAACTCCAAACTTGGCATGATTGTACATCTGTACACGGACTTTGACCGTTTTATACAGAGGAATGAAGATGTTTAAAATTATGCAAATTCGGGGCATTTGAAATTTTAAATCTTGAATATTTTCAAGAGTATAATAGCTAGAGATGTCATTACAACTTCTAGTGGGGAGTTATTGAGAATTAGACATCTAATGAATTTGAAACAAAATTTGTAACAATTTAAATTATGCTGATTAGCAGGATTGGAAATTTTAAAACTTAAATATCTTCAAAACTATTACAGATAGAGATGTCATTTTAAATTTTCCCAGGGGTTATTGACCTTTGCACATGTAATGAATCTAAAGCAAAAGTTGTAGCAATTTAAATTATGCTAATTAGCAGCATTTGAAATTTTCAATCTTGAATATCTTCTACACTATAATAGATAGAGATGTCATTCCAACTTCTACTGGCAGGTTGTTGACCATTGCACATGTAATGAAGTGAAAAAAAATCAGCAATTTAAATTATGCAAAATAGGACCATTAGAAATTTAAAATCTTGAATAACTTCAAAGCTATAATAGATAGAGATGCCATTCCAACTTCTACTCCTGTGTTATGGAATAGTTGTACATTGCCATACCAATATGCTTTGAAGACACCACTGATTTGCTGTGCAGCAAATCCTCTTTCCTAGTTCCATTACTGTTTTTCCCCTTGGCTTATGGAACCAAAGAGGTCAACAAGCAAAAGGATTTTACTGCTGTTACTCTTAAGACTAATGCAGCCAGCCATCTGACTTCAATGAGCTAAGTATCTGTAGGAGTGTTTCAGAAGCGTATTGAAGGTCAAGATCGTGTCTCCTTTAATGCCCCAAGGTCACCAGGTCGGTCGGTCGGTCGGTCGGTCGGTCGGAAGAGAGACTGTGGTTTCCACCCCATAATTCACAAAGTTTTTGAGATAGGACTTTGACAGTGCCCAAGTATAAACTCCTATGTAAGAGGTAGGTGAAGTATGGAGGTGGTTTACCTTAACCCTATTTCCAAGGTCAGGGAGGTATTGTATGTTTTGGTCTCAGCACGATAACTAGAAAAGATTTTAGGCGACTGGTGCCAAAGGTTGCAGGTTCGAGTCCCGCTCGTTCCGAACATGAAATGATATGACTTGTATATTGCACAGGATTATAATCCTAATCCAGGGCTAGATCAGGTTGGAAGATGGGTGACTTTGACCTAAATTTAAAGGTCAGAAGGGCACTTTGCATATAATAGTCCTCAATAGGAGGTATTCATAAGTAATTGTGGTCATCTGCTGCCCCCAATGCAGCAACAAGGAACTTGACAGGAAGGAGGGCACATTCATGTATTTAGCAGGGCAAAATGTGTTTTGGTGATAAAATGTAGCAATCCGAGAAAGCAAAAGCCTAAGAAAAGTCTTTCACGTAGTTCAAACAATAAAATCTTGCTTAAAAATATTCAGAATGTTTCTTTGGTATAGCAGAAAAAAGTGTTATTTTCAAATCTTTCAGCAACAAAATTGCTGCAAGTGCCCTCATCATGGTGGAAGCATAGATCGGTTGCCTAGCAACATAATTAGCAAGAAAAGTTCCGCACTGACTTATGAATTTCTGCTATTAGGGCTTGATCAGCTTAGAATATGATGACCTTGACCCAAGTCCCAAGGCACTGTACAGAGTAAATTTGCCTCCTGTTAAATTTCGAGCTTGAATGATACATGGTGCTGAAACACCCCATCTGGGTGTAACTGTGGTATCACTTGGAAAAGCTGTATCACTTGGCTGGCAAAGAAAGTTGTATAACCAATCATGTCACATCTTGCATACCTATTCGATAATCAACCAATCAAAATTAAGCGAACAAATGAGCCCCCCCCCCCACTTTCTCCCAACATTGCATAATGGAGACCCAAGGGGACAGATAGAGCTGCCTATTGTAAAAGCACAGCTGAACAGGAATGTGCAAATTAAGTAAACTAAATATAATAGGCCTGTAGACTTTTGTGATGCACATGTAAGGCTTATTAAAGGATTGGTACTTGTATGAACAGATAAAATAAATTTTCATTTGAAGCAAGAACTTAATTGTTTACTTATTGACTGAATACGTGCATGTATGTGGATGCATTGGTGTTAAAGAGGGTGATTATCATATCGCTTGATCTGTATCACCATGTGTGTCAGAACAGATGCGCCTGTATTGGCTGGTGATGATGATATCCACAGCCGACTTTGTTTTGTTTTGTTTTGTTTTGTTTTTCCAGATTAGACCTTCATCATTTAATTTTGGCTGTACTTAAAATTTGATCTTTCAAGTTAAGTCCAGAGATATATCTGGGTGTGATTTATTAGCTTTGTGACACTTTGTGGTGGGAATCACTGGTCACTCCGTGATACTATATAATGACCCCACCAGCATAAACTTCTATTTTTTTTTTTTTTATTTATTTTTTTTTAAATTCCAAGTGAAATTAAAAATGGCTAAGATTGCACTGTTGCAGGGTTGCCAACATCCTGGAAAAAATAATTCAGAAGTTATGATAGATCAAAGTGTCTGAGTAGAACCCACAAAGGGGGCAGGTGGTGCAGGGATACAGGAGTAGAGGATCACCCCTTGTGTAGACAATTTTTGAAAAATATGACCTTAAGTGATGTGATCAAAACCAAAAATCGCCGCTTACCGAAACAGTTTCTTACACTCAGGCCCACATTTGTGGAATTGTCTTCCCGAAAGTGTACGGCTAGCGCCTTCATTGGTTCTCTTCAAAACCAGATATTGGGACCATGTAAACAGAACTATAGTCACCCAATTTCCTTCCAAAATGCTTCCTTTTAGTCCTGTACAAGAACCATTGCGTACATTTTAATTATGTTCATGTGTGTTACCATTATATATGTATTATCTGTTATGTATGTATTGTATATTGTACATTTTTTTTTAATTGCAGGGCCATGATGGAAACTAGCTGTAAGCTAATCATGCATTACCCTGGATAAATAAAGTTTTATCTTATCTTAATCCACTGCAATCCAAGATCAAAAATGAACTCACATGTAGTTTTCAAACAGACTTTTTTCTTAAGTAACCAAGAATGTCAAAAGATCTCTTTCCACGACCCTGAGATAACATATTTTGGACTTTTTAGAAAACAATTACATATCAGTTGATCAAAAATAATGTAAATCTCATACAAAAGGCATAACATCGGTAACACTTCTATTGTTTGTCCTAAAATGCACTATTTTTTTGGGGGGGGGAGGAAGTGGGGTAGCACACTTTTGTAAATAGTGTTTTTTCCCTCCCCCCACCACTCTTACACTTTTGTAAATAGTGTTTGGTTCAAGATAATTGTCATTTTCATGAAATTTAGTAGGCACAGTTGTAAATTTCATGATCCCCACTCCTCCATATTAACACCTTAAAAAATATGATTTCCTACAAATCATACCTAAATCCCACAGAATATGACTTTAAATAACTACCATATTCATTCCAGTTTTAGTACATGCTCTAATAAAAGCACACACTCTACTTTTTAATCTTGTTTTTTTGTTTTTGTTTTTTTATATTAGAATTCAGTATTTTTCAATATTTTACAAATTAGCTGCTTCTGATGAAAGAATGGGTTCATGATATTTTGGATTTTATAATTAGTGTAATTGCTTGTGGTGTTGTAAATCAAGACATATCATTATCACAAAACTCTGTGAAAACCATGTCTGCTCCAGGAAATCTTTGCATAAGCACAGCATACTACTATTGAAATGAAGGCGGTATTTCCATTTTCTACTGACATGTATAGACCCATTAAGCCTCCCCCCCCATACTGTAATTTCTGATTTGTAATTTGAAAAAAAAAATGTCGAACCACTCCTATACATGTATAGGCCTATAGATGCACCATTCCACACAAACTCATCAATTTAGAAACGGCTACGCATACCTTCAAGATAAAATTGAAGTGTTTTTTTTTTCTTTATTTTATTGTATATTTATCTCATTGTTTTTGGGGGGTGAAAGTTTGTATGGAAGTACACAAAAATAAGAGCAATGCAGAGTGATACAGGCATGCCATGAAGGGTTGGATGGCCACATGCAGTCAAAGGCTTCTGGAGCTGTTGTCAAAGGTTTCAACTGATATAATTTACTACCTATACTTGTACTGGGTTGCACAATATAAATTTAAAAGAATTATTTATTTACAAGAAAAATATTTCTAATATACTTCACACTTCAGAGTTTGACTAGGACACCATTAAGTGTGAAATACACTGCACCAGAATAAATTGCAGGGAAGTAAAGTTATCCAGGAGTGTCTGTTGGGGGAGAGAGAGAGAGAGAGAGAGAGAGAGAGAGAGAGAGAGAGAGAGAGAGAGAGAGAGAGAGAGAGAGAGAGAAAGAGAGAGAGAGAGAGAGAGAGAGAGAGATTAAGTTGGGGACGGGGCAAGTTATCCTGTTTCATATGCAACTGGACGGTACCGCAATTTCATATCTGATCACAAGCCCGACTTTTCATATGTATAAGAACATATACATGGCTTTATAAACATATGCACACACACACAAGAAAAAAAAGCAACAACAACAACGCGGCAAATTGTGGGTAAAAAACATTTTACATTGTTCTGATTATGTCATAATAATATGAAGAAAGAGCTCCCCAATTAAAGGGAAAGTCTCTTAACAATAAAACCATGAGACACATCCATCCCGAAGAAAGACCATGCGGGTAGTCAAAACAAAGGGGCAGATGCCTGTTGCATTTCAACCTCTAGTGTAGACCTCCGTTTTTTTCTCTTTTTAGATCAGTGATTGTTATCATGCACAGTGTCCTAGGAACTACCAGCAACATGTACTGCACAGCTAAATTGCATTTTACCATGAGTGCGTGAAATCAAACGAAGTGAACAAATTTAAGAACTACTAGTATTTATTTGTATAGGTGATGGAAAATTATATATAGTAAAATGAAATAGAGCACTCGCGAAAAATGTGAATTAAAATATTAACAATATTAAGCACATTTACATTGAAATGTAATAGTGAAATCATCTGTGTCAGACAAATGAGTCAAATAACACTGTACATGTACCTGCAAAAATAAGCACCAAAACAGCATACGAACTGACCATGGCAGCAGATTACCGACAAACTCTACAGCTTGTTTTATGAAAATTACTGTAGAAAGGGTAGATAATAATGCAATACAAACCAGTCTGAAAGCAGTGAAGCATTCATTTTCAGATTGTTGATTTCGATAACGAAACTTCTGACTTGGTCATAGTTGCAACGGTGAAGTTTCCATCTAAAGGTATCAGGGTTTAGACTCGTCAGAAACATAACAATACTAGTAGTGGTATAGTTTGACCATTATTTTTTTCCACCCCAGGCTGATGACCAGTAAAAAAATATTTTTAACTGAAATGTTACTTTTTAAATTTTGCATGGATTGTTGAACTGCAGAAATCCCCCCTTTAGAATGGATGCTCTGACTTCTGATATAGGTTTCTAAGTGATCTTTTCAGACATTTTTTTTTTCAAAAGAACATTAAAAAACCTTTGCACCGTCGAATTAATATTGTCTTGTCACAATATTTATGTGTTCATTTAGTATGTTCTGTCAAGCAGGCTTCAGAAGCACTCAAGGAACATATGTAGCCGACACTTAAACAGAGACTGCCTGCAATGTCCACCCACATGTATTTACTGGAGATCAGTCAATACCGTCCTGTGACTTGACAATGACTGATGACCTAATGCTGTGGTTGAACAACCCGAGACCAGACCAGCAGCTAGAGTGATATATATTGTTTCTCGGAATATGATTATATTTCACACGAGAATGGCCTTTTTTAATGTGTGATAACATTGTGTGTCCTTCCATGGTGGGCAGGGCCCTGAAGATGTAGGTCTGATATTATTGATAAATAGATTGAATTTAGATTGCAAGATTGATTTTGTGTCCAGAAACAGCATCGTGCACTATTAACCCACTTTATCATTTCTGTTACAATACAGTTTTTGAAATGGTGTCTACGCAATGGGTTTCATTTTTTTTTTTTCTTTTTCATCCCACTTAGGCATAGATCCAGAACCCAAGTCAATAATGTAACTAAAATAAAATATAAAATAAATTCTTCGTCTTACCATTATAAGCACGAGCTTGTTACACGGAATGTATTTATGTATTTGGTGATATTTTACTTTCATACATTCAGTGGGGTTGTCGTTACCATACACAAAGCAAAGGCAAGCAGCCGCCATCACATGAAAAGGCATGTCCGAGAATTTAAGTCTGTGAAACATGCTTGATGGTTTCCCACTGATGACCCGTTTATAAATTGATTTGGCTGTTGAAGCCCAGAACTTTCTAAATTTTGAATCGAATGTAATCTTAATATGGTAATCAGTTCATAGGTTTAGACATATAGACAGTGACTGGATCGGTTGTGAAGCGTTCCAGTGGAGCGTACAGAGTTCCAACTGTGATATATATATATATATATATATATATATATATATATATATATATATATATATATTGGAAGGTGTGTGGGGGAGGGGAGGGGGAGGCGGGTGAGAATTGCATGGAAGATGTTGCACTGTTGCTGGCCGTTTGTATAATAAAATAAATAAATAAACCATTGGCGATGATTACAGTACAAAAACTTCATTCTGTAGGCAAAAACACATTTTTCATGTTTTTGGTTGTAATTGTATAGTGAAGTAATGATCCTTTTGTAGAAAACTGAGTAACCTACACCTCCTCGATCCCCCTCCCCCAATAGAAATTGGGGGGGGGGGTCCTGAGAATATTGTGTCTTAACGAACGTGGATAGTTAAAATGTACATTTTTATGTTATCACAAAGTATCCCATTTAATAGATTGAATTTGAAGATATCACTGTATCCGCAAACAGCTACACAGTGTCAGAGAGTTTTGCTATATATGATGGGAGTCCACCCTGTCCTGAGCAAGATGGATCATGCATATGAAAGGCTCATCTGGTAAGTAGGGTAACATCAGAACTCCTCAGTGTATCACAGGTAAATAGTATATTTATCAAGAAATGAAAAGTCCAGAGTTTTTCAGTTTCATCATGTTGATGATTCTAACCTGAAATGTTTGGTATATTACACCTACATGTTTGCTGATTACAGCTGGTGTAGCTTTATGATGAGGACTGTCTTTGTATTTTCATCAGCCTTGTCAGTGAAAGAATGTCCGTATTTTAGACATGCTGTAGTCGGTCAACTGCGACTGGCAGCTGTATTAAAATGAGTTCAGGGACACAATGCCGACAGGATCCTTCCACTCATTTTTTTTTTACGCTTCAGTCACCCAGTTTACCCACAATTTCAACACAGAAATCTGGGTTGGTGGGATGAGAGTGGGAAAACCACGGTGTTGTTTATTTTTCATTCGAAAGTACACAAGTATTACCTTGTCCGATTTCACGATTGGTACAGACTAGTGTCGATGCATTTTTATGGACATTATAAAGTGCAGTCACAGATCCATTTAACTAGGTTGTATTATGACGGTGAACCTGTTGATTTGCATCCGACATACGCCAGTCGCGTGCCATGCATTGACGCAAATTTACAGATAACAGGTCTGTTGGCATTGCTCGCTGTGATATTGTTGGCCTAACAAGAAGGTTGTAATAGTTGTGTAAGTTTATTCACAGATGCGTAGCTTATAAATTTTACTGTACAGTCACTAAAGGATAATGTTTACGCCATTTAAAAAATCATTGGTGATTTCATTGTATTGTTCTAACTATAATAAGATTAAGATACCAAGATTCAGATCCAGACACATTTTACTTCACACAAAACATAAAACATCCCTGCATAAAATAACGTGCATAACAAATTTAATGAAAATACAGTAGCGATTACATCGAGAAATGGATATAAGATACAAGATATACCTCGGAACACGAAGTCAGGATGACCCTGTCATGTCATCTTTCACCCTTTCCCCCGTATATGTTTACTTATTTATAGATTGACATTATAGACATATTTATTCAAAATGGATCACAGAATAGTTCTACAGTTTAATATACCCAAAGTAAAAGCACCATATAGAATAGCCTATGTTTTCCAATGGCTCGGATATGCCAGGAAGGTGGAAATCTATGTCCCTGGATATGCACACCTTTAAGTTCACCCACAAGATCTTTGGAAATCCCGACGCATGTGGCAGTGAACTGCCAAGTGCAATGTTTCCAAATGTAGTGCTTGTGAAAACAACAGGTGCGTGCGCTATGGACAAGAAGCATCGTGGCAGCGGTAGTAGTAGCAGACAGCAGTAGTAGTAATATAGGCCTACTTGATCCCAGTGCACGACCTACGCGGGTCAATGCATAATGTGTGAACTTCTAATATATGTGGAGAACAATTAAAGATCTGAAGTAGAACAAGTACCCGAGTTTGTTAAAAAAAAAAAAAAGTACAACACTGGCTCCAGGCCTCAGTGTTCAACAAATTTCTTGGGAGCCACAACCACCAAAATACAGAAAATGTTAAAAAAAATTTTATTTAGTTACTTTAATTACTTACTTGAACCTTGGGCTCCAAAATAACAAACAGCATTGCGCAAAATCTTTCAAAGGTGGTAAAGGCAGAAATGTAAAAGAGATCTTTTGCGGAGTGAGTGATCGATAAACTTCACTGACATTAGGTCCACAGGAAAAAACGAAAACAAAAACAAAACACAACCAAAAAAAAAAAAACAAAAACAAAAACAAAACAAAAAAATTCAAAAAAACAAAAACAAAACAAACACCCCCCCCCAAAAAAAAACGTACATACACAAAAAGATGACTGAAATAGTGAGTGCTCCCGGGTTTTGAGTGTATTACAAATGCAAGTAACACCCTATCCTATTGGCATCACTAAAACTTTATCATAGATATAAGACGGTTTATATCTTGAGTTGGTACGAGATGAATATCATGTTAGTATGCTTACCAGTTTATTTGTCCTTAGATGTTGTTCTGTCTTGTGTGTTTTGTACATATGATTGTGTGTCTCTCTGTGTCTGGAAAGCCATTCATTTTTTTTTTTTTTTTTTAATACCACTTGGCAAATGTGTTGAAATCAAAAACTTGATTGCTGCTTTCTCCTTTCGAAGAGATTGCATGCACCTCTCATGGGTCCATGTCATTTAAACTTTAAACCAATTTGGTCCAGATTATTATTATTATTATTATTATTATTATTATTATTATTATTATTATTATTATTATTATTATTATTATTATTATTATTATTATTATTATTATTATTATTATTATTATTATTATTATTATTATTATCATTGGTCAATTAACCAATGAGATACCAAAACTCAGTTGTCATAGGATTTGGCTATCATGAACACGAAAAATTTGCCAAATAACGGTTAAAAAAAAAAAAAAAGAAAAAAAGCTATTCATGTAATTATTAATTACTGACAGCTCTCCAGCTCCCATGGTCATGGACAAGGGCCACGATTACAAGACATGTCTGGTGTCTGCATTGGAAGTTTCATACATAGGAAGCTTGATTGACATTCATCTGGGATACAAGATATGGTCAGCATGACAATAGAAATATACTAGGAATACAAAAATGCAGACGTATTCTGCAAAACTAAATGCAGGTAGGCCTACATACTTCACCCATTCAAACACGTAGGCCTATGTATACATAAATGATAAGCTGGGGAGACTCAGTAAAATGTAACTTAATTCTAGAGTCGTTGTTGTCGAATTTGAACTTATTAAAATGTAACTTCGTTCCGGAGTCGTTGTTGTCGAATTTGAAAGATTTCATTCACATAAGTAAGTACCTCTGGGCTTAGCTATCTCCGGATTGCATTATTTTTGTAAATTTGCCCGTGCGTGTTAACAAATGAAACCCATTGTAGCAGTTGTTTCATATGACATTCCACACGCAATCAGAATTTACAATGCCTGTGTTACAACTGTCACTGCACGTGGCCACCAGTGAGTGAAGGCAATGCCAACAACCACGGCAGACACGTGGTAAGCTGATAGTAACAGATCGTAATACTAATACTTGTATCGTCCAGTGCCGAAGGTACGTGATACTGCTCTGTTTCCCGTACTCAAATTGCATGTTTGTTTCATTTCAAGTTGTTTTAAGTTTTTGTGACACAAACGTTGTGAGTTACTTATTTTGTCAAGTCTTGTCCTTCGAAGTTCAATTGCCATTGCTGTTCATGCAGTGATGAAGTTGCACACTCTTTCATTGATAAATCAAATGGGCGTAGACAGAAAAAGCATAGTGAGATGCACTGTTGTCTGATTGGAGTAACGAAATGATACTGGACGCAGGGACCGCCCAGAAATTTTCGCGCCATACATAAATTAGACCACTTTGCAACCTTTTCTGAACAGCGTATATCTTAATGCGCAGAATTATCGCAACAAAGTTCAGCAATGTATTGGTAGTTTATACGTAATTAGAACAACTATGTGTAAGTACGTACATGTTTTTTGTTATATTATTTCTTTTCAACCGCATTTTGTTCTTTTACCAGAAAAAACACCAACTTTATAAAAATAGCGTGAAGATTGCCTTGACCTAGTTGAAAGTAGTTCCTGGGTCTAGCGCATGGATTTTGGCAGTTACAAATGTTATACGGTGAGTGGATTTATCAGAGCAATGCTTCAGACTACTTCACAGTGCGGGCCGTTTCTGTTTCCCGTGTGTTGGGCGAAGACATAAATATTTGAGTGTGTTATACATTCATTATATTGCTGATTGTGTACAGCAGGTAAGGGGATTTATTCCCGTATGTCTTACAGTTCATGACAGCACGACTTCCCTCGAGAAACGCCAGACTTGAGTAGTACGAAATGACTGGAACGATCATGTCAGGCTCAGGGACATTTAAATGGCAAAGTGTCGACTCGTAACACATGAGCAATGAAGTTCAATCTCGTCGGGTCGGTGGAAGGACGACTTCATTGGACCGACTTCATTAATGGTATAGGTCTATCATTTGAGTGTCTTAAAAATATAGTATGTGAATAATACCGTGAGTACACTGGTCGATTTATTTACATGGTAGACCTACGCTTTCTTGAGTCATCTGGCTACCAGATAATGCAGATACGCAACATGATTCACATAGTTGGACCTTGCATGACTGGTTTTATATTACATGTTTTATCCTTCTTCCAGGCAGAACCGAACAGATGAAGATGTCTTCTCGGACAAAGTTTAGAGACGACTATGATGCCTTCCAACCTTGCTTCTTTGAGAGTGAGGTGGAGGAAGATTTTTACGATACACCAGCCCCCAGTGAAGACATATGGAAGAAATTTGAATTGCTACCTACGCCTCCAAGATCGCCGAACAGGGAGCCACAGGATTACGATCTGTCACCAGAAGCAGAAAAATTGGAGATAGGGCTTCTGAATTTCTTGGGAGATACCGAGTGTCATATGTTACATGATGATGATCCAGTGTGTCAGACAGTTTTGTTCCCAGAGTCTTGTGAGGCATGTTGCAAGAAAGCAAAATCGAACCTTATACAAGATTGTATGTGGTCAGGACTAACGAAAGACCCTGAAAGCAAAAACTCAGAAAACAGTGTAGATAAGACTGAAAAAGACAACGAAAGAGCAAAGGATAATACCGTATGCGTTTCAAAAGTGGATGTTGCTAATGTAGTTTCAACAGACTGTGTTGATCCAGCCACTGTTTTCCCATACCCATTGAATGACCGGCGGCATAGTCTTGGTACGGAGACCCCATCCGATTCAGGTTGGTAACAATACATATTTTGTATTACTGTAGTTGGGTTTATGTTTCAGTTAACAGTAGTTGGCAATAAATAATGGTGGTTTTAATGTGACACAAAACCTATGCTAGCGACAAGTCTGGCAAAATTTGGAGCAGACAGTCAGCATGTCGCTTTAACCTTTCGGGGCCGGCATGAACAGTCAAAAACTTGATTCAGATTACCAAGTGTATTTAACCATTTCTGATGAAGTCGAGACGCTTTGCCTCAAATTCAGAATGTCTGATTGGTATACATTTAGGTTTTGGTACAAAATACATGTAGCCTATGGGGTAATGTCTTTGTGTTAGCTCTGTCGGCAGGACTACCATGAATTGCGAAATTCAGGTTAGATGCCGGTAAGTACACGTGATATGGCCATTGCACTGACAAGTGGCTTAGCCAATAAAAGTGCACGAATATAGGACAAGGCGGGCATGATAATGAGGTCAAAGTTGCATTTGGGGCTATTCCAGAAAAGGTGTCGTTGTCGCGCATACGTCAAAATCAGGTTATCCGAGAGACGCAACATTGATTCCAAGTTTAGTTGTAGGCCAAGCCCAGTATCTTGACCAGGTGAAAATGTGGGATACTTAAGTATAATTATGATAAAAACACAGTTCCGAATGTATTCTTGTAATTGTTATTTTGATGTTCCATTGTATTGCAGAGGACGAGGAGATCGATGTAGTGACAGTTGCCGAGAAGAAACAGGCACCACCAAAGAGGAAGTTAGTCATTCCTGCTACTAACTATCAAATGTGTGCTGCCGTAGCTGCCATGCATAATTACACACAACCAAGTAGTAGACAAGTGGTGCCCACCGTTACCTTGACAACTACAGTATTGCAGCCAAGCGAGAGCAGGATTTCCCAAAAACGCTCTTATGCCTCGTCAGCACCGGGGTCGCCTAGCACACCTGACGGAGGTAAAGCTAAGAAGTCCAGGCAAGAATCTAGTGTGCATATCAAGACCTCAAGTAGTGCACACAAATACAAATCAGGGTATGGAAGTAGACCAAATAGTAGGCCAAGCTCAGACTCTGAAGATAGTGAAGGCAAAAGGACTCAACACAATGTGTTGGAGAGGAAAAGGCGTGATGATCTGAAAAACAGTTTTCTTTCATTACGGGATAATGTACCAGAATTACACTGTCAAGAACGTGCTGCAAAGGTAGTGATACTCAAAAAAGCAACAGATCATATAAACAGCTTAATTAAACAAGAGCAGACTCTAAAGAGAGAACTTGACATTCAAAAACAAAGAAAAGAACATCTAAGGAGGAGGTTACAATCACTAAAGCAGCAGTGTTATTGAATTTACAATGTAACCAGACGAACATTTGAATGGGTGCTAGAAAAACTTACTGTCTCAGGTGTCAAACTGTTAATTCTCCCCTGGCTATGCAATGCTAGTCCAGCTTTACTATACCCGCGTGTTCAGCAGTCCATCTTGGGACTGTTCATGGAGTCTTCAGCAGTATGCCATAGTTCTGTGAGGTGGATGTCTGGATGATTTGACGAAGTCTGTGACCAAGGACAGGACTTGTTTCTTTGTATTTGTGTTCATTCAACATATCTTTAAAAGGCTATTAACTCTGCCTCAGGTTTTATGTCTCATTATTATGCCAAGTATGGTGAAGCAGAAACCACATTTCATATCATTTGTGTACATATTTATACATACATCAACTGCATGTGCAGTGTAAATATTTTATATATTCATGTAATCTAAAACAATTAGTGGTACACCTTTTGCAAGGACTTTTTCTACAGTGGCCAGTTTTGTACAAGTATGATTGATATAAGTCTAAATGTAGTTTTGAAATTTGCATAAAAGCTCATATCTGCCTGAATTGTTAGTTCTCATGGGTTGAAAAACTAAAAGAAAAGATTATCTAACATAGGAAATGAGTGCTTCCTTTTTTGGATATTTTATATTTTTCAAGGCGTAAATATCAAAGCAGTTCATAGCTATTCTACAAAGTATAAAGTAATTTATACTGCAGAGGAAATGTGAAAATAATCTGAACGATATTTGTGTGTCTTTAAAATACATAATTTTATGCACCAAAGGAAGCATTTAAAAATATTTATATTTGAGGATCAAACTATTCTGTACAGGAAAAACCTTGGTTCGTGGGGGTTCAGTTGTATGAGGATACCATTTTCACACTATATCTTATCTATTTGTGCAATTTAAAAGGCATTCTGGCAAAATTTATGGCGACTGCTTGCATGAAAATTTACATTACTGGGCATTCCCATTACAAAAGCACAATATTACAAAAGTAACATGGATACATGATGGTCAGAAGGAGACCCTGTTAAAGTGCACGCAGAGGAAGCCATGCTGTCAAGTTCCTGGTTATAGAAGTTCTATGCTATTTACAGGAATGTGCCTGGTGCATTTCCTGTAGGGGTAAATAATTGGATATATTAGTAATTTGAAAATGTCTTGAAAGAAAGAAATTGTGGTTTCCTTAGGTAAGTGCAACATAATGAATACTGACTTGAATTTTGCATGATACTGTTAGCCGAGTTAGTGAAACCAAGTGGCAGACATTGGAGGAACCAGCCATAATATGTTATGTTGTATTCCTTAAGTAAATACAATGTAATAAATGTACATTTGTAAATTTTTAAAGCAAGTGACCAGAAGTTCTACAAAGTCTCATTATATAATCCTGTATTTCAACAGAAGCTGGGATGACAAGAATGTTTGTATACATATATACCTGACAAGTTGGCCCTACGATAGTCCATATGTTGTGTACTTACTCTCCAAGAATCTTGGGAGATGTCATTTTCAGTGTTGTATCAAGGGCAAAATTTGCCCGGACACATATGGTAAACACTCCAAAATTGCAGTTCTAGAAGATAAAAATCCGGAAAAAATATGCTTCGCTTTCTTGTTGGACTGTCTGATCAACTGCATAAATTGATGTGGCTTGCAATGTTTGATGTCCTTGCAACTGATGTGCAATTATCCACCCCAAGTCCACTTAAAAAGTACTCTTTGTAGACTTTATAAATATGTATGTCGCTACTTGAAACAAATTGTTGGTCATAAACCACTGCCACTTGAAATTTATTACTAGGTAATTCTAGTGTATCTTGAAGTTTACACATAGTAGGCTTTCGCCTCATTCTTAAGGAAATATTCTATGGTGTATGAATGATGTTTTGGATCAACGTAGAAAAGGCTAGAAAATACTTTCTTATGTGCGCTTTGATAGCTAACATATGGATAAGATACTATTAAGTCCCAAAACTTTTTTGAATTGCATAGGTTTGTATTTCACTCATCATCTGTTCAGTTCTGATTATGGAAAAAGGTTGGTTTGTGGAGAAATTGGAATATTGTGTACATACTTGTTCTTTACAGATAATGGGCCAGGTGCCTATATTGTAATTAACATTATACATATATTGATTTGTCAAATATTGAAAATACATCTAGGAGTTGATGTAGATTTTTTTTCCTCCCTCCAAATTTGTGAAGAACTTTTGTAAAATAACAAAATAAAATTTTCAAACATTACTTCTCTGTTTGTTTTCATGACTGATCATGTGTGGAATGCAGTTAAAATTGCATTTTTAAAGCACTTATTCTCCCCTTCTCCCCTCCCCCCCCCCCCCCCCCCCAAGATTGGCAAGACTCCAGGTCAGCATTGCACTTCCGTTTCATGCAATGCATCACCATAGCTACATTGGTTCACGTTTTCCTCTCTATCTCAAGTTATACATCACAGTTGTTTGTTAGGTTACTTGTGCAAATTTTGATGCAGTTATGAAAAGCGTGGAATACCTGCTCCAGTACTGTTTCCCATCTTTTTGTAGTTTGTGTGAATGCGGGAGTGTGTCTGGAGATAATCCTAGTCTCTCAGCTTGAGAGCAAGCATGAAGTGGGGTTGGGTATTGCAAAGGAGGCACTCCTTTGCTGCATTTTGTGATACCAGATTTTGCTTGGGAAGCACCACAGTTCTGACTGACAACCTATGCTGTAAACAATGTTTGTAGAGGCATTCCGAATTACAACACAAATTATTGGTGAAGGCCTGCTATCAGCTTTCATGAAAAGGATGGTCCGCTTCCCATGTTTAAGGTCAATGTGGCTTTTTCAAGTGCAGAAGACAAGTCTCCAAAACCGGGATGTGTGTATATGTATGCGTGATCATGTTGCAGATACTTGAAACTGTCTGTCTTGGTTGTAGGTCTTACATTATAGGTAAGTCATTCATTCACTTAAATAGGAATGTGCACTCTTATAAAAAATTGTAAAAAAAATTAGGGTCTGTTCTGAACTTGGGGACCCAGGGCTATGAACTTAAAAGTTAGAAGGGTTAACCTTACAGTTAATTCATATGTTCACTTTAGCTTCTTGCCTCCCACTGTTTTGCTCGGTAATTTTGAAGTTCTGGCTCTTAAGAGACCACAGTTTGGGGAACCCGCTGGACGTTTGTGACACATTTCATTGTACTGTACATAGGTACCTGCTGTTTGAGATAAACTCGACTACTACGACAAATTTCAATCTGGAGTACCTATTAAATAAATTATGCTTGCCTGTGGAACAGTGCAGGTCAGCAGGACCTAAAAAAAAAAAAAAAAACAGGGTGAGAAAATTTGTCTGGAAGCAGTTGTCTGTAGGACAAGTGACAAAAATTTTTGCTTGTCCTCCCTCAAATCATTTGTGCTGATGAAGTGTATCTTTGTTTTGGTTTTAAAAAGCATGTAATATAAATTGTCATCCAGTCAGTATATCTGTTAGGCCAACTTTATTTGAAAATAATTATTGTGAATTTTGCCAATCAAAATTTCTTGTGCATGGGACAAGTGAAATTTGAAAGTTGCTTGTTCTTAAAAGGATTTCCCAGACTGTAGGATCATAGGAATTTTCGCACTCTATAAAATATAATCACCTGTCTTCATGCACATTTGGTTATTCCTTCCAAGGGGGTGGGAGGAAATCAGTTCTCAGTTTTTGGTGCTCTGACAGTTACTGGCCCTCAATAAAACGGAAACGAATTGCTGGAGAAAGGTCTTTGTGTGTGCATGAAAGCCACCTGCATTGTGAAGTGCTTCAAGCTTAGCCAGTATAAGCTGATGCCCATCCCTGCATTCCTGAGTCGTATGACCCAGTTCTGGAAGGAGAGTCATTTGGGGCCATTGGAGCTTTGCATACTGCTGTGTGTGCTGCTATTCATTTGATTTGAGGTTGACTTCCGGGGTTCACTCATCCTGTCATTTGAGCAGGGCTCTGTTTCTCCCTCCCTCCCCCCCCCCCCCCCTCAAAAAAAAAAAAAAAAAAAGGGGTCCAAATGGTACGGATGCTCCCATCAGCATTGGAAAGAATATGGCATATAACTTCAAATACTTTTTGAGATACATTAGACACATATGACAAGTCTAATGTCAATTTAACATTTTCCCTTAGTTAATTAATGAGGAATTGACACAAGATAATTCAAGACAGAAACAAAACCCTCCGGGTGCACACTTTCATATATTGATAGCCGTTTACACAAAGTTGCATGGTTGAAGCTGAAATACCTCTTGAGATACATGTGTCACAAATGTGATGAATCAATATTTCCCAAAGTTAGTGAATGATTAGTTAAGACTGAATAATCAACCCAAGAGACAAACAAAACCCCAGGTGCATGCCTTCATATATTGATAGATGTTTCCACAAAGTTTCATGGTTGTATCTCAAATGGTTTTTGGAGATATGTGCGACACAAATATGACAATTTTAATGTCGGCCGGACAAGGACAAATCTATATCCCCCCCCCCCAAGGTGGGGGCAGAAAACCAATACAAACAAACTTGGTTACCCATGTTATGTCATGGGCCCTAACATTTATTATCTACTTGTAGTGGTTTGTGCCATCCAAGAATTTTGTGAGATCCCGTTGGCAACAAGAAATAAGACACTCTGAAAGCCACTTTTTATGCCCCCACCGGGAGGTGGGGAGAGCATATAGATTTGCCTAATTTGTTCGTCCATCTGACATTAAAATTGATTGATCAAACATTGATTTGACGTTAGAATTGTCACATCAGTGTCGCATGTATCTCAAGTATTTCAGGTCTTGCATCAGTAACGTGCCATATTCTTTCCAGTGCTGATGGGGGCAATGACAGATGGTGGCATCTGTGTCCTTTGGGCACTTCTGGTTCAGTCTTAATTTCCATGATGATGATTATCCAGCTCATTGCTGAAGTTCCATAAAAACAGTTGTTAATTTTTGCCACTGCAGGCCTCTTCTCCTGTAAATGTAGTTCATTTCACATATGGAAACTTTCATGGTTTTATGCATTTCAGACATTTGACTCAAGTTGTAATTTCACTTTTTTGGACATAATTCCAATTAAACCTATTTAAAAATACTATTATATTGTGTTTTTGTTCACTATTGTGGACTTAAACCTATATTAAATACTATTTCCACGTGTTCTTGACATTCACAATTTTTCTCCCATAAGTGAAAATAAAATACAGCAAAATTTAGTGCATGGCAGTACTTTGGGTTACCATTCCCTATTAAAATTGATTAAGGGACATGTTTGGGACATCCAAAAGTAGGTATGTGCAGCTCTGAAGGCCATTTTTTACAGTCAAATTTTGGTAACTAATGTAAATTTCCATAATCGCCTGAGAAAAGAAGGTATTGGCTTTGAGTTGCCACAATTGCTTCAAATTTCCTTTATGAATGTCAAAATGCTTCTTGTTGGAGCACTTTGGACAATTTTCTGTCATGTTGATCCCTACTAAGGTTAAAAACAAGGTTTGTGAAAAGTGTTACAAATTAGGGTAGATTTTTGAAGATTCAAGTTGCAGACCCCTAGCAAAAATTTACTCCTGTCAGGAAAATCTTGCCATTGATATTGTGTTCTTTAATGGTCTCCAGAGACCGCAGTACAAGAATTATTTTATATAAAATATGTGTGAAAATACAGAAAGTCTACCCTAAAATTTATTGTGGTAGTACAGAAGTGCTATAGGGAGATTCTTATCTGGCATAAGCTTGTGGCACTATTGGCATGATGCAATTTTCTTGCAGGAATGAATCAACTCGTACAATTTATAAAAAAAAAAAACCTTGTGTATCCGCCCCTCATAGAGACTTGCAATTCTAAAGACAGATCATTTTCCTATACATCTGCAGTGTCAGGTGTTAATCGACTTGACAATTTAAATTCAGATTTTAATCAATGTAATAAATTAAAATTTACTTCTGATAACCCTCACCCGTCGTCAACAATACTAATACCTCAACGATCACCGTCAGATGGCACTGTTATCAGGCAAGATGGCAGCCTCCATGAGGTGTCTGTCGCGGATACCTCTTGTTGTAATTTTAGGCGCGACGGGCAGTGGAAAATCGAAATTAGCAATAGAAATTGCTTCAAAATATGGGGGAGAAATTATCAGTGCCGATTCAATGCAAGTAAGTAAAGTCTGACAAGTGATACACCATCAAACAAGATAGTGACTGTGTAAGAAAACTGCTGGCTGGAAGGCTGCGCAGGTTTTGTCAATCATCTCAATGCTATGAACTTGATGAAGCACGTGGTGGAACGTGTCCATGAATTTAACCTCACCAAAACCATAATTTGCAAGGACGAGAAATACTTTTGGAGGATGCAATCATCAGAAGGAGTGATTCCTATCTTTCTGTCCTGTTACAGTGTATAACAGTGCGTTGATGAGATATTGGTGGGAATTGATGGTGTGTGAACTGGGCTCTCGAACTCAAGAGTCCTGACTCAGTCATGGCTGGTGCCTATAGTATAACAAACCAGTATTGCACATAAATTGATACAAGATCATTACTATTGTGACAAGTAACATGAATAAACTAAATATTTAAAAAAAAAAGAAAAACAACAACAACCAGGAGTGTGAGCCACATACTAAAAGCGTAAATAACCATGATCTGTAATATATTTTACAATATGATTATGAATAACAGCTGTCAACTCGCCCGTTTTGGAGACTCAAAAAGTTCTTAAAATGACGAATTTTGATGCAAAATTGACTAGTTTCTTTGATTACATGCACTTTTTGCAAGAACCTTAGGATCACATGTCTTTGGGGGTTCACGTCTGTTTTATGAGCAGCTAGGCCTTAGCCATTTTATTGCCAGTGGGAATTTGTGTCCTGTTAGTATGTTTAGGTCACATAAAAAATATCCCAGTTTATCATCAGTGCCTGCGCGTTTTTTTTTTTTTTTTTTTTTGTTTATTATAAATTCTTGTGAACAAAAATCACAGACAAAACTTCAATTAGTGCCTTGAGTGGTCAACCCTGGTAAAGAGAACTATACTACAGCATTCTTGCGACATTCTTAATGAAGTAATGACCTGTATGGGCAATGGGGGCTTGCAGAAAGCTTTAAATTAATCAAGGAGGGTAGACGCTCTACCCTCCTTGATTTAATACAGTAAGTCATTTGAAGGGAAGGGATTAAAAAAAAAAAAAACCTCCCTCATCACTTTTTTTTGGACAACCATTGATGATAAACTGGGATATTTTTTTATGTGGCATTACCCAGATAATATATTGTACATCAACAAATACAGTGCATCAAAATGCAAGTTAAAAACTAAGGCACCATAAAAATGTATCTTTTTTATCATCACTTTTTTTTTCCAAAAAATAGGGACAGGAGGGAGGATTATGTTTTTATTTTTTATCCAAATATTCAATGAAGAGCTTTGCTCTCGTCCACTCTGAGCCCCATCCAGGGCTTTATGATGCATGCCTTGCTTGATTTGAACAGGGACCTACATCACAAGTCCCCAATTTGAAGAACCAAGAAAATCATTGCTTGTCTGCAGCTTGGTGGTTACAGACTACAGTTGTTGTTGGTTGGTTGCTCATCCCAACGGACATAGTCTGATAATTTTGAAAATTCTGTGTTTTCAACATGATTAGCTTCTGTGTAAATAAAGTTTGTTAGGTCATGTTAGCTGCATCACAGAGTTGCTTTATTACTGGTCATATAGGTGCACTGTCTACCAGGCCAGGTGAGGAAGGGCAATGTGACCCTAGTAAGAGCACAGTTCATACACTTGTATCAAGCTGACATCCAGGTGTTATTTTCCTATTTAATGATCACCAATTAATGAGCTGGGAATTATATTAAAAAAAATCCATGGAGTATTTTTCTGACATTGTTATCTGTTCAGTGCTTTTTATGAAATTTCTATGAAAATCCCACAATACTGATTTTTAGGCTAAAAAATACTAATATGAAAAATCCAAGGATTTATTTAACATCGACCTTGTTCCTCAAAGTTTGAAATGTGTGTGATTTTAAGGAAAATAAAATATAAAATAAAAGTATGGGTGGTGGAAAATAAAGGGACAGGCAAGATGATAAACTAGTTTTATGGGGCCTTAAAGGTAGCATGGAATGGAAATTTGTCAAAATTTAACTTACATTTTAATGATTTATGGTAATGTTATGTACTATTTTATCCATATATTTCGAGGGAAATCCATTGTTTTGTAAACTTTTCTTGGGAGAGTGGTAAAACAAATGTGAATTAAGTACCTAAACTCTCGACCTGCATCTTGGTTATGAGAATTGCACCTGTTGGCACTGTAGGCTTATTATGTATGTGCTTTTGACACTTGGCTAAAATAATGTGACTGAAAAGCCACTTCATGTGTCATACCAATGGGAATAACCCTTTGTTTTTGTTTTTTTTTTTTGATTGTCCATCCATCCCATCATCTTAAAGCTTGATGGGAATGTTAATGAGACAAGAAGACAACACCACACTAAAATTTGGTGGTGCCACCTACAGTATTACAGAGGGTGTGAACCATGATGCGTTGAAAACGTGTTAAATTCGTTTTGTAGAAAAAAAAATTTGAATGACCATGACCTAATTTTTCAAGGTCATTAACGATGTAGTAAAGGATGCTTAATATTTATAGAAATAAGAAGCCTAGCTATACCAAATGTACCACAAATGTGATCATGTATAGAAGTTTGATATTGCATAATGTGGGTGACTTTCACCAACTTTCATAAGGTCAGGAAGGGAATACATATCAGGAATTGATTTTTTTGTTATGGTCATTATGTCTGAACTTGAGCACATGTATCAGTATACCAGTACAAGGATATTACACAGACAAATGTCTTATAGTGGTGGTCTTGATTGTATTAAGTGGAACTAGCAATATGGTATGAAAAGTATATTAAGTTAATTATTTTGATTATAAATTGAAGTGGAACCTACCCCAAATATGCATTAGCCCAATGACTGAATGTTGGGTGATCTTGACATATTTTTCAAGGTCATTAAGCACATAGTAAAGGACGCTAAATTTCACTTTAAGAAATAAGAAGACTAACAGTAACAATACCAAATATACCACAAATGTGTATCATGTATATAATTTTGATATCGCATAATATGAGTGACCTTGACCTCCTTTTTAAAGGTCACAGATGAATGTGTGTTCATGTGGAAGTTTGATGTATCATATGGATGACCTTGACTAATTTTTCAAGGGAATAAAGGGAAATACATTTTAGGAAATGAATATTTGGTGATGGTTATAAGATTTATATTTCAGCAGAGCACTAGGCCAACGGGCCTCTTGTTTAACTGTTTCATTTTGTAACCATGACCACATTTTCAAAGTCAAAGGATCCATGCATAAGCAAATGTGGACCCATCGGTCAACACTTTGCTTTCAAGTGCCGCCAGTTGCTGAATGAAAATTTCACGTAACATGTATTTGACAAATATTGAATGGAGAGTAGATGTACATGTTACGAGAATTTGATTGAATATTTGTTAGAACTTTGACCAAAAGTTGAGGTATAAGGTGCTGGGCGAGTGAAGAGACGATAAGAGAGTCGGATGCTAGATGAGGAAATTTTGACCAGCACAGGCACCAACTTGGAAGTTCAGCATTAAAATTAGCTGATTTGAAACATTTCTACCATATTTATGTAGTATAAATCAACTAGTAGAAAACACAGAACTAATTTTATACAAAATTGCCAATTTTTATTAGAATCATTGGCTAGAAATTGCCACCATGTTGTGCTTAATTGCTGCATCATAATAAGATTGGCAACATTGTAACAAAATGGTGCACAAAATAAGTTAAATAACCCATCTTGAAAATAAGCTTCTGTGTAGTGCACATATTACTCATAAATATGTATTTACCTTAATTTTGCAGGTGTACCAAGGACTGGACATTATTACCAACAAGGTGACAACTGAAGAACAAAGACAATGCAGACACCATGTCATAAACTATGTCAACCCACTCAAGATGGATTACTCTGTTGTTCAGTTCAGGGACACAGCACTGCCTGTTGTATCCTTCTCTGTGTCATTTGTGGCACAATTTTAAACCCACCTCACCTGGCTAAATGTCTGTGTTTGTGTCCTATACTGCAAGGCCCAGTGTTGCATTGCAGAATAATCGTGTATGATTTAATTTTTTCATTCGGTTTTTGCACTGGGAATTTATGTATGAACAATCCTACCTACTTATATATTGGGAAATCAACATCCGGTAAATAATTCAATGATAATTTCAGTTATGAGAGTTGCAGCTTAGACATGGGCCAGGCAAATTTAGCAGTAAAACACACACACTCACAATATTCCTCAAAGTGACTACATTCATACTCAGGTAAAGGTTTGGATTAATATTTGGCATGCATGCACAGCAAATCTTTCTCCAGCTGTTGTCATGCAAAACCAAGGGACTTTAGACCAGGCAAGTTGGTACAATGGATGATAAATACTTCAGTGCAAGCACTTCTGGTGACGAATGCAACTGGTAATTGGGTTACATTGGCTAAATATGCATTGACTTTTACACACACCATGGAAGATATTAATATTACACATATTCTGTCATTGAAAATCAATGTGGCAGTGCTTTGACATTTAAACATTTACAGGTAATCACCCTTGTAAGTGTCGTTGTCAGGTTTGAAGGGCAGTGACCTTGACATACAATGTAATTTGAAGGTTACCAGAGGCATTTTTTCTCTTTACAATAAATGTCTTTGTACTTGAGATTTCAAGAACTGGATAAGATAGGATAATAAGACTTATAGTTAATCACTCTTGTAAGAGTGCAGCTCAGGTTTGAAGGACAGTGACCTTGATCTGATTTAAAGATCACTAGGGTCAATCCATGTGAAGAAAAAATAATTGCAAGGAACAGCAGAAGAACCAGATAAGCTAGTGTCACAAAACTTTACAGTTGATCTCCCTTTCAAAAGGTGAATTCAAGTTTGAAGGAGAATGAAAACCCTGCAGACTCTACCACAAATGTGAATACCAAATTGGATCATATTGGACTCCCTGGGTTGGGAAACGCTGGCTGTCAGACCTAAATATTTTAAACTGGTGCTGTTTTATAAAATGATTCACAAATGTGTTCCTCCTTATCTCTCTGATCTTGTACCGCCTACTACTAAATTAATTGAGAAATCCACTAAACATCAAAGCAAATAAGAAATGGAAGGACTGAACGATTCATCAATTCCTTTCTTCCCTCTATAATCAAATTATGGAATGATCTTCCAATAGATATTCGGCAATCCTCTACATTATCACTTTTCAAAACCAAATTAAAATGCCTGTGGTTTGAAGATGCCCCTCCTGTATACTTTGCACATAGACAGCGTTTCTCTTATATATGTCAAACTCCGTTAAGATTAGACATTCTCCTCAGCAATGTTTTCTGTACAAGGTTAACATTAGCCATAATGAAACATGTTTATGTGGGTGTCCACTTGAGGATATGGAACATTTCTTTTAACGTGTCTGCGATACTCCCTTCTCTGATACATTCTTTTAAAAACTTTGGCCTCTATTTGGCAGCCGGGGTTCACCCATCCGTTCTCGTCCACTTAGATAGAAATTACTTTGTAAACGTCATGTTAAAGGGGAGCCCCGACCTAGATATTGAATCATATAAAGCAGTATTTACAGCTGTACAGAAACACGTTGCAGAGAACAAACGGTTCAACTTTTAGATACTTGTTATATGACATCTACATGTATATGTGATGCCTGCTCATTTATAATTAGTTGCTTCTGTTATATTGCGTAACATTTTCCAAGCTCGTCTGTCCTGTGTGTTGTTGTAAATATACTATGTGCGTTTTTTACGTCTGGAGAACCTCCAGATTAGCTATGTACAGCTAATAAGTGATCCAGAATAAATAAATATGTTTATATATATAATGCCCTTGACTTAATTTTAAGGTTACCCATGTCAATTAACTTTAAAATTCTTGCACATGATATCAAGAGAACCAGATGTGCTAGGATCAAGAAATTTTCATGTTTTTTTTTTTCGTTTATACACCTTTGATAAGGTCTGCTTCAATTTGGAAGGACAATTACCTTTACCTAATTTCAAGGTCACCAGAGCCATTTTGTGTGCAACTTCAAGGGTCCTGGTGTCTCTTTTGCATTGCTTGTGCATGATATCTGAAGATTTGAACATTTCAAGCTTGTATACATTCATCATATAATTTATTCCCTTTTGTGGGGGAGGGGGAGGCGAGGGGTTTTAAAGTGTTAGCGGTAATTAATGTTCTCACACCTAAGCGTACATGTAGTTGCATGTCTCTTTTTTAACATTTTTATGACAGAGTGACCTGATCCTCCTTCTAATGTCAAACACAATGCCACTCATTGGTTTCCCACAGGAAATTCAAATATTGTGCCAAAAAAGTGCAGTATCTCCAGCAAGTTGAAAAGTCGCCTGCCATCCAGCAACACACTTTTTTTTTTTTTTCATTTTAGGAACATGTAAATCTCCTGCCTTCAAAGATGGCTGTATTATATGCCCGCATAAGTTATCAGTGTGTTGAAAATGGTCAAAATTGTTTCATCCAACAACTTGAGTGTTTCTTGTGTTTAAATCTAAATTAAATCTATTACTCTTAAGTGTTGACAAAAAGCCCACATACTTTAAACATGGAAGTCGTTTTCTGAACGTATGTCACACGCAGCTACGTCTTAACTTCTCTGTTTTAAATGCCCATCTACATCATGTCAATATCCTTCCAGCCTCAACGTGTGCATGCTCTCATACCACTGAAGATACGAAACATTACCTTTTGTTCTGCCCCAAGTTCACTGTGTAAAGGGTCCGTCTACTGAATACTGTGTGTCACTTACTCGCTCCAGGTGTAAATCCGACTTTAATAGTTCAGTGCTCTAGTGACATTTTACTAAATATTCTCTTGAAAGGTAGTGAGGACTTGCCAGACACCGATAATGTATTCATCTTTGAGGCTGTTCAGTCATTCTTATCAGAATCTAGACGTTTCATCTATTAATTTAGTATATGATCTAATTATAAGTCTCCACTATCTGGCATCAGTTGTATTATTCGTGTACAAGCAGTGAATTTAGTCTTCTGTTCTCATCCAGTGTGTATTGTATATATTCCTGTGCGTCCCTTTATGTACTGGAGAGCCTCCAGATTAGTCTTTGTGTACTATTAGGCAATCCAGAGAAAATAAATATGTTTATACGTTTCTTGAAGAAACTCATAACTATAGGCATGCAAACTTGAGTTTCAGGCTCACACGATGTCTGTGTGTAAAACCGGAGAGAGCATGTTGGTTAAAACAGTATGTCTATGTTTACCCATATTGCAACTAGCAACCTTTGCTTTTGTAAGAAAAACCTGGGCATTATTCAGTGGAAACACTGTGTGTGTCTGGATTGTCTGTCTGTTGATGGCTGCAATAGACATGGCACATAACATCTCAAGTGGATTTGTTGAGTCAATCCAAATTGATTGTTTTTACAACTAGTTGTGCTATTTAGCAGTTATTTATCAGATTAACATTCCACATCATTGTTACATGGGCACAGATAAAGCCTGGCCAAGTCATGAAATAGGGTGGGTGGGCCAAGGCTTTGTATTTGCTTGCTCATCCACAACAAGTTAAACTGGTGAGTGATTGGTGATCACACTTGGGGACTGCACCTGGTGTCCGTCTTATCCCTTTGTGTAGGTAACCCATATTGAAAATAATCCTCTCAATTTGAGCTGGTTGATTTCTTGGGAAGATTGTCTTGATAAACATACGGAAGTTATTGTTTGGTGTGGGTGGATTAGTGCTTGGAGGCAGACGACTCAGAGCAGGGTGAGGGATGAGAGTCCATATCCCCAAGGAGGGCAGGTTAATTATGTGCCCTGTTTATGTTCTGTTGAGCTCCAAGACAAACTCAATCAGTCCACCTTCATGTGGATCCACTTAACCTGTGGTGATAATTGGACAGATCGTGAGGGGAATCCGAAATCCTCCTCTCAGAGGACTGACTGGAATGCAAAGCCATCAGCACACTCAATTGATCAAACACTGTATTCTCATAACGTGTGTATAATGTATCAGAAATACAGAAGATGTGTAAAATCCAAGAAAGGCTATGCTCTTTGATTTTGACCCATGGTTGGTCTTGGTTGGAGCTAGAAGAACAGTCTAGGTATAAAAAACCAGGTGTGTTGTGGCATTCAGTAATGTATGTAATGTCATGTTGTAAGTCCCAGGGACCATACTGTAGCAGCTGTGACAGTGACTTTGAGGCACCAATTACCATTGTGTTTTTAAATTCTTTCAAAAAAAAAAAAAAGATTTATGCGTTGTCATTAAAAATTAATAAGTGAAAAAAAGGGTACCTGTGGGGACAGACGTTATGGATGGTTGGAACAAAATGCTGTATTCGTTCTAATAAGCACACATCTTGATAAGCACACTACCCCACTTTCTGATAAATCTGGATAGTCACAAAATGAAAACAGAGTTTTGTGAAGTATATGACTACAGCTTTTTGCTATCTCTCATGGTTACAGTGCCTGTCATAACTTTGAGTTCCTTGCTGTAATTGTAAACATAAAACCCAAAAGGACTTGGTTTTTTATTATTTACAATGACAGCAGGCACCTCACGCTTGAGTCGGCTAACAGGGCTGTGTATCATCAGAGAGGTCACCAGACAATATGGTTCTCAATCAGGCAGGTGTACATGGTCCAATATAGTTTGTGATATTGACAATACATCAAAATGTCATAGAAAGCAATTTTAAGCATATATGTAAACAAATAAATGGGTCCAATGGTAAGACAGAAATAAGACACTTGTCCATGAGAACTTGCATTTGACAACCCTGTGTGTGCGAGCCAGCGAGTGAGGTACTTCTGCTGAAACAGCGAGTTTTAGTTTGGGGTTTTGTTTCTCAACTAAGTTGCACGTAAACATGCTAGCATTTGTATTAGTCAAAATGATCGCATATTATCACCCCTTGTAAAAATTGTGTATTTACAGCTATGTCGACATATAATAGTAGAACTCTGAGTACCTTTATTTAGCCAATCTGGAAAAAAATCACAAATATACAAAATTATGAATATTGGGAGACTACCATTGAGACACATACATGTCACAACCATGGGAACCACCCAGTATAACAATTAGTATGATGAATGTTGATTACAGATGAAACAGTGGATAATTATGGTGAATGTGAATGTCACTGCCTAAAAACCATAAGCAAATACATACAATTTATGGTTATTCAGTCCAGGTGGAAAATTACCTTGTGAATGTAGCACTCAGGTATGAACATGATTACTAGTTATTTTGACAAACATAAAAGTTAATTGTATTACAACCATGTTGATAATTATTCAAGAATTTGTTTTTTATGTACCTTAAAAAAACTTGCAAACTATGAATGTGGATCTTTTCTATTATGTTCCTGTTTATTTGATTGATTAAATTTGGAATGTCAAATATTAAACTATGTTGAGCAAAGAGTTGATTGACTCTTAATAAAAAGTTGATTACTCTCTCTTGTTGTAATTGTACATTTCATTTGTAGGAATAAATGGAAAAAAGAACAATCTTGTTGGTAGATCATTATATATATATATTTATGATAAAATTTCAATTTATTTAGCGTGAATATATCTTGAACTTTAAGTATTTTAAAATCTTTCATCACCTGATAGAGTTGAAACTGTACTGCAGGCAGGCCCTGCAGGTAAATAAAGAGCAGTGCTACAAGTTTCAAATCTTGGACTGGAGCAAAAAATATATTTTAACCCAAATTCGTTGGCAAAGAAAGAAAAGTAAGACAAACACAAGTGACCTTGAAAGCAGAACCCTGTCATTCATGTACACAGTCTGCACCACAAAGTTTTAGGAGTTCATCAGATCAGAGTCTTAACAAGTGGCAATTGTCAAATCGCAGCTAGTCAACAGTGTTTAGAGTGCAAACACTTCAGCAACAGCAGAACAGGTTTGAGTGAAAATAGTTGGGACATGCAAATATTTGGTGAGTGAATTATGTATTTGTTATAGAGCAACTTTCAATGTATATGCACATGGGTTTATAAATAAACGTATACATGTATATATTAATTACATGTAATCACATGTTCGTTACTAAGTCAGTTCCTTGACTGTCATGTCAGATAGAGCAGATCCTGGCCCAGGACAAAATACCTGTTATTGTAGGTGGCACAAATTATTATATAGAGGCACTTCTGTGGAAGTTTCTATTGGAAAAGGAGGTAAGTTGCAGCTGGATAGATTACCATCATTTCCATCACTACGGTGGCATAATCATTGAAAACATGATCAGGGTAGGGGTCCAGGAATGCCATCAGTAACACGGAGTTGCTGTGAGACCTGTACCACTATGTACTGGGAATGTCCTCATTCAGGGGAATATTTTAACATTTTTGACAGGGGAACATGAGGATCACCAGATTCCTCCTTGTGGTCCTCCTTGGACTTTGGTGGACAAGGTTTTAGAGATTAATATGGACTCTCTAGACTTCTTTCTTTGGTGGTCCAAGACAATTACTGGTGGTCTCGGGCATAGGTGCTTGGACACCCAATAAGTCGAGCCCTGTCATTGAGGAGGTGTAAGGTACAAATGTAGCTGCCAAAACCAAGGACAAACTACTTGATATCATGTTTTGTGTATTCTGGTGCTGTGATATGGAACTCTCTACCATATAGTGTAAACAAACTCTCATTCCTACATGTACAACAGATTCAGATGGGCCAGTTACAATCATATAATGCAGACAAGAACTGGTGGATAATGAAGGATGTAATGATTCACTATAATTATGTCAAGTTATTGTAGTCTACCATTATTGTTATTGTAACCATGTGTATTAACTACTGTTGTATTTTGATTGCCTGAGGGCCTTGGGTAAGAGAAGAAAATTCGTATTACCCTAACCAAGTCACCTTCACAAAATAAAGCTAAATACATGTATATACATGTATATAATACCTGTAAGAAACCTGTACAGGTAATGTCATTAGTGTATAGCTGCAAGAAACCTGTACAGGTAGTGTGATCAGTGAATAGCTGCAAGAAACCTGTACAGGTAGTGTGATCAGTTAATAGCTGCAAGAAACCTGTACAGGTAGTGTGATCAGTGAATAGCTGTGAGAAACCTGTACAGGTAGTGTCATTAGTGATTAGACATTTTGTTTTATCTGCCTTGAATGTGAGATGAAAAGAAGGTGTGACATTCGACATGGTAAAATGACTTCCTGCCAAGCCATATTTCATTCTGTAAGTAGGAACATGTGCCTGTTTGGGCTGCTCCCCTCAGCACCATGTATATACTGAGGAAAGTATATTCTGAGCATGCATTGTGACTCACACTAAAGATTTTTACAGTGACAGTCATGTTGCATGTTTTTATTTTATACATGGTACATGTGAAGGACTTCAGAAATTTGCATGTGATCACATTTGTGATTAGGAGTCCTGTATGTTTTTGGTAGCCATTGACAATGTGGAACAGCCCTCCCAGTTTCTAGGTAAATGCATCCATTTTCCACCTTTTAGTATATGTGTTTTGTTAGGTGGCGAACAAACTTTATATCTATAGGGTTAATCCAGACAAGATATGGTCGAATATAAGGTGTCATTTTACTGATTCCTTGTCTGTAGCATTTGACTTCTTTTCTTTTTTTGTTTGTTTGTTTGGTTTTTTGTTTGTTTTTTGTTTTTGTTTGACTGTTTGAGGATAAAAGAGTAATTACACCTCCAAGTTTTAAAAACTGTTTTACATGCATATGAAATTAATCATCTTTGTAACAAAAGAATTAAAACAGTCTTATGTTGACTAACACCAAAACCCCATAACACTAATGCTCTGTCCAGTAATTTCGTGTTAATGCCCTGGGGTGCACCAGAGAAAAAATGAAAAACTTTTCTATGAAAGACACTGGAATTTTTTTTTTTTACTTGGTGAGAGCCGTGTCAAATTTCATAGAAGGCAGGGTCCATTTTGTATGAGCAATGACATATATATGTACTGCCTTGCACCACCATTATGTAATTGTCTGAGTGGGATGATCTTGCATATTTCTTACTTTGTTTGTGATGTAGTGTAATATGCTGGAAGCAAAATGATTGTTTTGTGAAGATTGCCTTTAGTGTGGTAAATACAAACTTCTAGGAGCGCTTGCCTGAGGCGGTCTTGTTACTCAGTTTTAAACATATGTCTGGTGGTTGCCTACGGATGTGGCTGACTGGCTGTTTGGCTGTGATCCTTGTGTGAGTGGTGGCTGATGCTCTGTGTTGTGTGGGTAGACACATCCACAACTCATCTGTCATCTTATCACACATAACTACCTCAAAATCTGATTCATAGTGCTGCCACTTTAAAAGAATGTTTTCACTGATTAGATATGTGGATTATAGGTTTTACATACACCTGCAGGTTTTGGTCATATATCTGGAGTCTTGATACAAAGTAACCAGACAAATATCCATGAGATTTCAAGACCCTTTTATTAAATTTGTGCTGCTGTCTGTTGAAAACAGATCTTTGCTTATTTATTCCACTTTGTCTTTTGTATCAGAGTATAATCGAGCTGTTCAACACAAAATGGTCCTGTGCACTCTAACATATAATTACTTTGTTTAAAAAAGTAACTACCCACAAGAAAATTCAAATTAAAAAAGAAAAGATTAAAGTGGTGTGGTGGTACCTGCCACTTAACACCACCCCAGTTTCTCTGCTAGCCAAAAGCTGAGATACCAACTTCTGAAGAGTCTATATCACAGCTAATTCCAAGTGATCACATCCACATATGATGGGTAAAATTTATGTGAGACAAATACAGGATTGTCTTCAGAAATTTAGGATAAAGAGTCTAGAAATGTGGACACAGGAACCAAGTGGGTCACTGAGAAAAGACGTGGCCATTCTTTATAGCAGGAAAAAGTAAATTATTACTGTTGTGAAGTATACTTATTTACAGATCTTTTATGTGTCATTTAAGTACCTTTGTCTGGTTCTGCAGTTTGTCTCAATCAAATCATCCTCATTTCTTCATTTTTATTTTGATGTCTGGCAAATTTTGACATCATGTTGGTTCATATGTTTTCCTTTAAATACCCACTTTTGTAGACCAAAAAGCTAAATTCCATGGATTTGATGACAAATGCATGCCTTTTGTAGCCACCAGCAGGAGGCCCAGATGTATGAGGACAATCATTTTTATCCCTGATAACATGTGGATTCTGCTGTCCGTAAAGAGCAGTACTTTTTATGTTTTTGCTGTTATGAGAACAAAATATTAACATGCTCCAAATGTATACTTCATTCATAGTGTGTCTGTGTGTGTCTGTGTGTGTGGTGTGTCTGTCTGTGTCTGTGTGTGTTTTTTCAGTTAAAGCCCCAGGAAAAAGATGTAGAGAATGGTCAAGAAATGCATTCTGTAATCACTTCTTGTACATTCTGGTGATGTTCCAGGTCCATTCCCAGCTTGTTCAGTTACAATAAAAACAGTACAAGTGGTTATATTATCAGATGTTGTTAGTGGGCAGTTTCCTTGGATCCTGGTTTGATTTTGCTACTTCACATTTAAAGGACCCTTTGTTAAACAGACACCTGTTTTATATAGGCAGGAGGCATCTTAAAGGGGCATTTTGTACGCCATTGTTTGGGTAATTGAACATGATATTTAATTCATTAATTAATGATTCCTCATTAAGGGTCCACCCAAAGGGGGACCCTTTATGTTTTCTGGTTGTCCGTCCATCTATCCAGAGGTGCACATTCTTATTACCATGATATCTACAGAATGCCTCCATGTATTTTGCTCAAATTTGGCAGTATGCTTATCTTACCTGCCAAGATGAACTGATTAGATTTTGGTGTTACCATGACCTAATTTGAGTAAATGGTTGACCCCATCAGAAGGTATGTCTAGTTTTTTCTTTTAAGCTTTTTCTCGCTTCAGAAGGTCACAACCCAAATTATTTATAAAGAATTTTGATCTGATAAGAATTTAAATTAACTTGTTTCGATCCCATATTCCTTAATCCTGGGTTGTATGAACAATGTTAGTGTGAACCAATCTCTTTTATGGCTATTGTGCAAAGAAATGATTAACATTTCAGGATTATGGCTTACTCTTAATTTGATCCAGCTTAAAAAATAAAGCATTGTATTAAACTCATATTAAATAAATAAAATGAATATGTTGAAAACCAAATTAGTATTGTAGCCCAGAACACAGATTGTTTTTTCTTGGAAATTCTGATTCATGTATTCAGCCAAGGATTAAATAGTCAAGGGTCAAAGGTGAACCAATTTAATCAAAGCCAGGATCAGATCAAATTCTTTGTGAATATGAGCACAGGTGCACAACAGAATGCATTTTTTTTTTCTTACCAAAAGCAAGGTGTACAGATACAGAACATGCATTCCTGCCTCTTCAGGTCATGTTGTGTGGCCAGGAAGCCCTCTGACACCCATTCACCTGGGAAGTTCAGTGTATGAATGGTTTCACTCATAATTGTAAGTTACTTGCACACCAGGTGTGCTCATTGGATTGTAAGATGTAATTGACGTAACAGCAAAACAATTACTATGTTTGTGTTTGGTCTGCCCACTTGTCACACAATCAGGTTCATGTGACACCCCTTGCCTGCTCATGACCAATAATGCTTTATAGGATTAAGTTGTACAGTACCTTTATTAACCATCTTAATGTTTCCCAGCTTTATTAAAGGGGTTCTCACAATATTATTATTATTAATGTCATCATTGTCATAGTTGACAGATTCTGTTTTTTAAAAAGCATGTGACATTGAGAAAAATTTCAGTCCAGGTTTTAACTGATCAACATGCAGGGCAGAGATGATTCACAAATGTTCAGGAAGGTTTTTATTAACAAAATGTACAGAGAAGACAGCAATAAAATTGACATGGGTGACAATAGGGGTGGAGGTTAGGACAACCAACTTTCCAAGGGGGTCAGCTAATTTTGATATTGCAGTTACCCTGTGACAACTAGATAAAATTCTTAATTTTGAGCCTGGCATTTAAATGCATCATAGCTGATGTGCACATGAGTGATTATCACACTAAACTAAAATAATAAACTGTGAATGATAAATTGCAACTGGTGAGGATGAGGCCTTAGATTTTCCACAAAGATTGTCTTATTTGGGCCAGTTATAATGCTTCAACTGCCTGGCAGCAGGGCATAGGACCAAATTTTTAAAATCCTTTTGGCTCTACCAAGAGGTGTAGGAACATGATGGTATAACTTGTCAAACATCAAAATGAAGGTAAGGTGGTAATAATGACTTGACTGAGACAAAGGGAAGACTGAGAGCCGGCCAAGGTACTTAAATAGTGGATTATAGCTCATTGTCATGTATCCCTGTGTAACCAAGGGGGACATACTGTTTTTGCATTTAAATTCAAACTTTAAATTTGGACAGGATGATAGTTATTTCAGTGTCATGGTCAAGTGTGAAGATGGGTGACCTTGACCCCATTTCCACAGCCACATAGTGAATTCTTCCAATACATCGACGCTAATGAGATAAGTCCAGAAGTTTTGGAAATAAGGCTTCCATGTTGCATAGGATTATAGTCCTCTGTAAGGGCCCAGTTAGGTTTGAAGATGGGTGACCATGACCCATTTCCAAGGTCACAGATCCACATTAGTGAATTTGGTTTCTACAAGATAACTTGTAGTTATTGAGGTAGGGCTTTTATAATGCATAGGATGAAAATTCTCTATAAGGACTTGGCCAAGTTAAAAAATAGTTGACCTTGACCCTATTTGCAAGGTCACAGAGCCACAGTAGTGAATTCTTCAACACATCAACCCGAACAAGACAACTCCAGAAGTTTTGGAGCTAGGGCATTTATATTGCACAGGATTACAGTCCTCTGTAAAGGCTCAGTTAAGTGTGAAGATGGGTGACCTTGACCTCATTCCCAAGATCACAGAACCGCATTAGTAAATTTGGTTTCTACATCATAACTTCAGAAGTGTTTGAGCTAGGTCTTTCATATAGCAAGGAGGGTTAACACAGAAAAGGTAAACAGGCTCTGTATCTGTTGTACTTGGCTTTGCATGATTCAAAGTATAGATTAATTACTGAAGAATGCAACATTTGTTAAAAATAATGATGCTGAGGCTCGTTATTATTATACGCGGTTGTTGTGTTGTGAGGTAATTCACCAAGTTTTTAGTACTACTGAAACAAAACATTTGTATTTTCAATGACTATTGATTCAATGTTAAAATTTTCATTTGATAAAAATGTGATATGTCCACTTCAATTCATCATTCATGGAAACTAATGCCGAAAGAATACAGTGACTCCATTAGTTGAATTTTTAATATTATTGATATGTAGCTTCAGCAGTAACATGGCATGGAGACAATGCGAAAGCAAAGCGCTGAAACACATTAAGGAACAGTAAGGACAGGAATAAGACAAAGAGGAGAGGCAGGGCTCAGGGTATGGGAAGGGGTAGGAGTGAAGGGTAACAGGAACTGCAGAGCTGGAGAGAGGCCTACCCGGTTTATCTGTACTATGCTGTGGGATAGTTGATGGGCCCACACTTCCATGCCTTTGGGCCAAGAGTAACAGGCAATTTTTATTTTTGCAGTTTTGAAATTCAGATATTTTGTTCTGGGAAGCTTATTTGACAACTTTTTGCCAGTATTTCGCCAACCCATGACCTAAACTATGATGTACATCCATGTCTTTTTATTATTTTTTTTTCTTCTTTCAAACCTGAATATTGCTTTCAGATGCAGTTTACCTCAGTTAAATATGGCTAATTGAGCATAAAATACCATTGAAAAGATGACAAACCGAAACCGGATATGGCTTAGGGCCACTAAGTGTGATTTATTAGAAAGGCTGTAACTGTAGAAATAAAATGTTACATGAAAGGTTGACACCAAGTTGATCCTGTCAGCAGAGGTCCATAATACAAAGCAGTTGCATGCCTTGACCATGGTTTTGCTGAAAGTTAAAATGTTTGGACATGAGAGTTGAGACTTTTATAGTTGTAGTCCAGCACCTCAGGCACCTTTCCAGCTTTTACTATGTGTCTAGTTAAACAGTTCAGTCATTAAAACAAAATTCTGGTTGCTCAGGTCCATTTTATGTCTGGTGCACAGGTCTTTTGTATGGAAACTAATATGTTTGTCATTACAGTAACATCAATATAAGTTTAGCTGTGTATATGTTTACACAATATCAACTTCAGTTGTGTGTACTTTTTGTCCGGTACCAGCCCAGTTGGTAACTTTACACACTGTGCCTTTCTTCTTTCATGGGAGAACCAACATCAGTCCGTATGAAAGGGAACACAGACTATGTGTGGAGCAGATTAAGATAATATTTACCTTAATACCCACTTTCTACTATTAAACATAAAAACAAAACAAAACAAAACAAAAAAAAAAAAGGGGGGGGGGAATAAAATAAAAATAGGTATGTTTTGAATTGCTTAAGCATATGGTATTAAGCAGATGGTGCAACTTCAGTATTTTCCAGTTGCGGATGCTGTGATCCTGTGTGTTACCGATGGTTCAACTCGAATCTTACACAGTTGTTTAACTGGTGTTGTCCTGCTGTGTTACATATGGTGCAACTTGAATATTATATAGTTGTATAGTTAGTGTGGTGCAGCTGTTACATATGGTGCAACTTGAATATTATATAGTTGTATAGCTGGTGTGGTGCATCTGTGTTACATGGTGCAACGTGAATATTATACAGTTGTATAACTGGTGTGGCCCTGCTGTGTTACATATGGTGCAATGTGAATATTATATGGTTGTATAACTGGTGTGGTGTGGTTGTGTTTACATGGTGCAACTTGAATATTATACAGTTGTATAGCAGGTGTGGTCCTGCTAAGTAACATATGGTGCAACTGTATTACACAGTTATATAGCTGGTGTGGTGCAACACATTGCCACTAAGTGTTACATGTGGTGCAACTTGAATATTAAGACAGTTATATAGCTGGTGTGTTCCTGCTGTTACATATGGCAGGGACAGGTCTAAGAATTTGTAGCCAAATCAGAAAATAGAATGGTAATCACTGCAGAATTTGACCTAACTCTTTTATAATTCATGTTAAAATATATTTGCCATTTGCACAGTTCTTTAACCAAATGAATGAACATTAGCATTTGGCTGATGGCACTAGTGGTGCCTGACATATGGTACAACTTGATATATCATACAGTTGTATAGCTGGTGTGGTCCTGTCACGTTACAGATGGCGCAACTTGAATATTATACAGAACTTCGTATAGCTGATGTGATTCTGCTATGTTACAAACAGTGCAACTTCAGAGGCCCCAAAACAACGAGAATTTTGGTAGTTCTACTGAAAATCATTGTATTTCAAAGGACTATTGTCTTTCCGGCATTTGAAATGACACTACAGATGTTAGAGGAAAAAAAATTGTCCTGAAAAATGTTCCTGAGTCAGATCTTTCAGCCCCCTTCCCTGTATTTCATAATAAATTTACACATACATTTCAAAATAAAGTCGCAGGACAGGTGTTGATATCAAGCTTTCAATTGTCAAAACCTTGGAGCTTGCTTGTGCTTCGCCTCCCTGGCCCCTCAACCAGGGACACTGCCACAGGACCCTTGTTGGAGCCCAGGCAGCCCTCACACCCCCACCCTGCACCTGCAGATTTCCACTTCTAGATTTTGTAGGATCAACAAAATTGAAGTAATTATTCTTGGAAAATCTGCAACTTGAATATCATACAGTTTTGAGTCTGCTCTGATCCTGCATGGTACAGATAGTGCAACTTTAATGTTATGCAGTGGTAGATCTAGTGTGAAGGTGGTGTTTTGCAGACAGTATAACTTCAATATACAGGTATAGTTGTGAATCTGCAGTGATCCTGTGTGGTACAGATAGGGCATCTTAAGTATTTTGCTGTTTTAGATCTGGTGTGCTCTTGGTGTGTTGCAGATGGTGCAACTTAAATGTTATACAGTTGTAGATCAGCTCTGATCCAGCTATGTTACTTTCATACATTGCAATTTAAATAGTATACAGTTGTAGATCTGTTACAGTTCTGTTAATGCATGTTGTAAACATGTTGATCTATTGAACCCAGATCCCTCTCTCTCTTTCTCACACTCTCCCACCCATCCACCTCTTGTACTTAAATTGTATGGATCTGTCTTGATCTTGCTGTGTAAAGATCTGTGAAAAGAGGCCCACCTGTGCTTGACTTTATGATGGGGTGGTCTAAACAAAAGGAGGCACAGTGGTACCTATCCTGGGAGCCTGCTTGTCTTGAAGGAGTACTTTTTCAACATACCTTACTTATTACTTCCCATTTTATTAATAACTGCTACCAGAGATCAATGGTTGGGAGAGACTACAGGGTGGTCTCTGAAGACAGGGTTCTCTGTAATGCATTGTGATGCAACTATATGTAGCAAAGACTGGATTGAAGTTAATGGAACTCACTTCTCATAACTACTGCATAATGTTTGTTGATAAATATAAAGACATTGCTTGTACAATTAAGAATAACTTATGCTCTGGTGAGTCAGACAGTAGCTTTCAGTATAACTAAAGGCAGACTTGTCATTTTTGACCGAGTTAAATGCCAAGTGTGTTTCAGGCAATAAAAGCAGTGTTCGTTTATGCTTGTGCCATAAGAAAGAAGGTAAGTTGGCACGGCACTCTGTCATCTCAACCAGATCCTTTATTTCCTGTTGTAAGGTCAACGTATTTACAGTCTCTTGGTGACCCTGGACCTCAAACTTTATTTTCTCCTTTCTTCTTTTATCCCATTTGTAAAAGAGTTGGTAATGCAACCGTTGTTGTGGTAGCCATTAGGGTGTAAGTCGGTGACTTGTGACACTCTGACCATAATGGGATGATTATAGGCTTCATTTTAGCACTTGGTGACTTCTGCTCTGGGGCCAATGCTGCCTATATAATTAGCAAAGTAAACTGCTAGTCTCTACTCCTGAATTTCTCATAATAGGTATTGGTTATGAAAGCAAATCTGAAAACCTGAACAGTGGTACAATATGTTTGTCAAGAATTAGTCAGTTTTAACCCTTTAGGGCCATTTGTTTTGTGACACTGTGGGTTAAAATTTGATAAATTTATTATTAGGGCCCTGAGTTTTAGGGTGAACAAACATCACTAATTTTTCTGACCATTGATATTTTTACAGTGTAGATTCATTAACAGCAGTTCTTCCTAGCTTTCTGTCTCGATCATTGTAGATTTATTAGTAGTGTTTGCTGCATTGAGACTTATATACTCTGTCAGTGAGCCATCTCTGTGTTACAAATTGAGGATGTAACGCATGTAAAAGAAGTCTGAAAGTTATACAACAGAAATACCATAAAGGAAAATAAAAATGCACCACTGTGTACATACTCTGTATACATATTATACTTGTGAGTACACTCTACGCAGCACATAAACAAAAGATATTGACTTTATTACTGTTAAAGCCCCTATCTGTATTCTTATCTTTTGTGTAAAAGGAAAAAGAATGGGAGAAACTACTTGTACATGCATACAGAATCAGGTTCAGCTTGGAGAGGTGTGTCAGTATGAAGGCAAAGACACCTGGTGGTCATATGAGTAACTGCATTTCAAACTGAGGCAAAGGAAGCACTGAGTTCTTACTATTCAGCAGCCTGTATTCAGGATTATTCATGTATTAGTATACTGAAGAAGTCATTTCTCACTCCTATGTAGAATGTAGCACAAAGCTTTTGAAAAGATTTGGAAAATGATTAAAAGTTCTTTTAAACTCTTGTGAACTGTTGGACAAACTTCAGTTCATGTATATTCTCCAATAAGTGGATTGAATGTTAAAACACAGCTTATTCTGCTTGGGAGGTAAAAACTGTTTTTAGCACGAAACAATTTTGTGTGTATTAGACACAAATAACATATATTTGTTTGTATTTCCTTTGTTTAGTTTTTATTATTATTATTATTATTATTATTACTACTACTACTACTACTACTACTACTACTACTATTATTATTATTATTATTATTATTATTATTATTATTATTCAAGAGCACACTTTGATGATAAAAGAAAAGACGTAAAGAATGATGTGTTGACAGTATTTCTACCTATTTCTAGTCAGTTAGTGATACAGTGGTCCCCCTCTTTTATGGCCACCCTAAGTGCACCAGAAATGTGGCATATTTTGAGAGAGTTAAATACATAAAATAACAGACTTGTGGGGAAAAAGTGGCCTCTGTGCAGGGGATGGCTCTCCTTGGGGTGAGGTGGGGGAGTTAAAGGAGGGAGACCACTGTATTACATTGGAACAGTTGTTATTTTGCCAGAACTTTAAAAATGAAATAAAGTAGAAAGTCAATCTAAGAGACACAGATTTATTGGTCATTTAAATTTGACAGACTTTTGCATCAAGTCTCTCAGAATCTAATAATGCTAACATTGAAAGTATCAGTTTACTGGATGATATACCAGATGCTTTCAGTGTATCCCTTCAAGTCTGTCAAACCAGCTTTTGACTTTATAAGAGAGAAAGTCATGTAGCTGGATCAATGCCCGGTGCAGAGGCTTTTAGTGTCTTGACAGGTGTTCACAGCACAAAGATATGTTTAAAGACCATGGGCTAAAGGTCACATGACTTATGGGCAGACCTATCATTCTGTTGGAAGGGAAGTTCCTTTAACTGTAGAAGTGATGAATGAATAAAAAGATTTTTGCACCTGTAGTGCATAGAAGATTGCAGCGTCATAGCCAGGCCCTGGCTGGAACTAAAACGTCATAACTATAATACCTGACATGTAGTAGGAAAGTCCAAGTATGTAATTAGATTTGAATGAGTGTACTTAGCTCTGATTTTAATGTGTCTGTAAGCATTAAATAATGATCCCCTTATCTTATATATACCAACATGAAGACGCATTGGAAAGACAATTTCTATTTCAGACTCCCTACTGTTTTTTCAATTTTCCTCCTCCTCCACCCTTGCCCACAACCACCAACCCCTTAAACATGTTTTTTGGCAAGCAGATGTGGATTTTACCCTAAATTGAAATGATCCCATATTTTTGGCTTTTCAGTGTTTTCACATGTATTAACATCTTCTTTTCTGGTCAGAATTACAAAACTTGAGTGGATGGATAGCTTTCCTTGTCATGGGTTGCCAGACAAGTAAAAGGTGCCGACATGGCGCATACCATCCCGATAGGTCTGACCAACAATTATCACAAGAACCCATAAGAAGAGATTATGGGGTTTTGATTCTCAGTAAAGAATAGTTTCTAATTACATCAAATTTAAGTAACAACCTTAAAGCAGAGAACATTGTGGGTGCGCCTAAGCAATTTTCTTGGGAAGGAGGTGAAGCAAAGAAAGAATTGATTGCATTCATGATAGATGTGCAGGTGGCAGAATTAGATAAATATAGAGCAGGAGTATGAGGAATTTTGTCATACTTTTTAGCTCTGCCAACCATAGGTTGCAGAGCTTATGCAGTCGCTCATGTCTGTCCATCCATTCATCCATAAACTTTTGATTGTAAATGGGACACAGTCAACAGTTTTCATGTTTGTCCAATATAACTTTTAGGACTTATCAAGTGTATGAAAATGTAGGTCAAGTTAGATATTGCAGTCATTCATTTTAAAGGAGAGTGAGAGCTAGAGCTCTCCCTCACTCACATAAAACTCTATTCAGGGGAGCTATTCTTCAATCTCCCTATGTAGCTATGAAATCAAAAGCATTATTGAAGTAGCTCTCCTAATAGCTTGCCTGAAATATTTCTATGCCCCCTTTCAGAGAAGGTAGGGTTTGCCTTGCTTATGTTGGTCTGTCAGAATGATGGTTAAGAGAGACTGGTTCCCACACCATAACTCAAGAAGTTTTTGAGATAGGACTTTGATAGTACCCAGGTAGGTATATATGGAACTCCTATATAGGGGCTAGGTGAAGTATGAAGGCGGTTGACCATGACCCTATTTCCAAGGTCATGGAGGCACTATACTAAGTGTTGGTTTCCGCACAATAACTATAAAAGTTTTTATGATAGGACCTGTATATTGCACAGGATTATAGTCCTTACCCAGACCTAGGTCAAGTTCAAAGATTGGTGACCTTGACCTAAATTCAAAGGTCAGAAGGGCACTTTAGTGAACTTGGTTTCTGCATTCATGCATACCTGCCTCCATTGGACAATTCTTTTCAGGAATTGGGATTTGGTGTGCTGGGTATGTGCGTTTCTCATTTTCAGGTAGGTGATTGGTGCCAAAGGTTTGTTTGAGACCCAGCCGTTCTGTGGTCAAAAAACGTACTCCTTTGATGCTGGTGGAATTACACATGTACAGTCCTCGATCTGGGACAACTCTGTATACATTACTTGTACTGGATTTAATACAATGAACTGGGCCATGTCGATTATGGCATTCATGCATACCTGCCTCCATTGAACCATTCCTTTTAGGAATGGGGATTTAGTGCGGTTGGTATGTGTGTTTCCCATTTTTTTCTATGTGATTGATGCCAAAGGTTGCCATTTCGAGACCCAGCTGTTCCGTGGTGGCAAAATTTATATAATATGGGTGACCTTGACCTTCCGTGGTCACAAAACTTATATAATACAGGTGACCTTGACCTACCTTCTGAAGGTCACAGAGGGAATAGATACCAGGAATTGACTGAACAGGTGCACATGAATAAATATACCATTACAGGAATATTATCCAGACAAGTCTAGGATGTGCGGGTTATATAATACAGGTGACCTTGACCTACCTTCTGAAGGTCACAGAGGGAATAGATACCAGGAATTGACTGAACAGGTGCACATGAATAAATATACCATTACAGGAATATTATCCAGACAAGCCTAGGATGTGCGGGGTCATGGTGGCGCCACTGGTGGTATTAAGTAGAACTAGCATCATAGGTAATAAAAATATAGTAAAATTAATTAGTTTGATTATATATTGAGATGGAACTTGTAAACTTACACCAAATATACCTTAGTCTAATGACCAAATATTTAAAAAAATTGGGTAACCTATTTTTCAAGGTCATAAAGGACAAAAAATTTTACATGTTGACAAATAAGAAGGCTTGCAATACCAAATGTACAACAAATGTGTGTCCTATATAGAAGTTCGATATTGCATAATATGGGTGACCTTGACCTACTTTCTCAAGGTCACGGAGGGGATGCACATCAGAAAATGATTTTATTGTGATGCACGTAACATAAAATTTGAGATCTGACTGTTCCATGGTCACAAAACAAATAATAAATGGAGATGAAACTGGAAAACTTGCATCAATTCAGTGCTGAAGAAAATGACACTAAATTTAATATGTTGATATAGAATAAGAGGAATGATACTCAAAGTACCACAAATGTGTGTTCATATGGAAGTTTGATACTGCATGATATGGATGACCTTGACTAATTTTTCAGGGTCATGGATGGAATGCATTTTAGAAAATGGTGATGGTCATCAGATTATATGTCAGCAGGGCATTAGGCCCCATGGGCCTCTTGTTTCAATACTGCATTACAATGGGGTTGGGGGAATGGCAGATGGGGAGATGGAAAATATGAAGGTGTTGTTTTCTTGTCAACCGTCAGTAAAGATTCCCGCTTTTATTATAATTAATATGAGTTGTTCATGTCTTGTGTAAGCAGACAGGCAAGTAGGCACAGGGTGGTGTTCTGGCCAGAGGGTGCTCCCTCCAGCGTTGTGCCACCAGTCACAGATATGTTCGCCAATGTTTCTTCTATAACAGCATTGGTGTGAGTTACTGAACCACTCAATTACAATATTTAACCCTGTCTGCGTTTTCTCATAGGTGTCAACCCCCAAAGCTCTATATTCAGGAGGCTGGTATTGAAAATATAAAAAGTATACATATGCGTGTGTGTGTATATATATATACAAACACATATATATATACAACACCCAGATAAACAACAAACTTGCTTTATGATGCAAGTTTTGAAACTTACAGTCAAATTCCTTTGCTATTTGACTTATTTATCTGACAAATTCTCAGTGTTGTCTGAGGTTAAGATAGAAAGGAGATTTGCCCTGCCCTGTTTCTTTCCCCCTGCCTTTTTCTTTGGCTCCCTGCCCTTTTCTCCTATATTTTTTCCATATTTTGGGCAATAACCTTCTTTTTGTCGTAAAAATTCAACATAATATAGACTAATTGAGAAAATAACTTATCAATCTGTCTGTTTACATCAAGTATAAGATACAGATTCAAAATTATTATACCCCCCTTCAAAGAAGGTGGGGCATATAGCTTTGTTCACGTCGGTCGGTGGATCGGTAGAGAGACTGGTTTTGGCACCTGAACTCAAGAAGTTTTCGAGAGAGGACTTTGATAGTGCCCAGGTATATACTCCTATATAAGGGCTAGGTGAATATGAAGGTGGTTGTCCTTGACCCTATTCCCAAGGTCAAGGAGGTACTATACTAAATTTTGGTTTCTGCACGATAACTAGAAAAGTTTTTATGATAGGACCGTATATTGCACAGGATTAGTCCTTACGCAGGGCTTGGTCAAGTTTGAAGATGGGTGACCTCGACCTTAATTGAAAGGTCAGAAGAGCAGTTGAGTGAACTTGGTTTCTGCATTGCAACTCAGAATTTAAGTTATGACATCAATATTGTACATGATAATAGTTATCAATTAGGGCTTGGTTAGCTTAGAAGATGGATGACCTTGACCAAATTCCCAAGGTCACCACCTAGAGTCGTGTTAGTGAACTTGGCTTCTGCATGATAACTAAAGATGTTTTTCACCTGGGGTTTTCATATTGCACATGAATATAGCCTTGTATAAGAGCTAGGTCAGGTTCTTAAATGGGTGACTGAGTCAAATTCCAAGTCACAGAGCCACATTATTGAATTTGGTTTCTGTTTAATAACTGCAGAATTTTTGGAGCCAGAGCTTTTTATTTTGTAGATGTTTATAGTCTTCTATTAGGGCTAGATCATCCTTAAAGAAGGGTGACCTTGACCTAATTTCCAAGGTCACAAGGCCACTTCAGTGAATTTGGTTTCTGCATTCACTTCCCAGGGTCATGAGTGCATGTCTTGTTTCCATAAAAACAACAAAGAATGCTTGTTTTTTGGACTGGTCCTTTTGGATGCCCTTTTTGATTGTCTTTGCATACTTAAAAGTGCCCTTTTAGTTGAAAGGTACCCTGCCCAGTTGAAAAGCTGAAGACAACACTGATTCCAATACCAGACACGCTTCTCAGGCACAGATGGTTCCACTATAATGAGGTTTCACTCTGCTTGATTAATAATGTGCTTCAATGTTACATTTGTTCAGGTAGTAATGTTAAGGTTGTATGATGAAACGATACATACACATGTTTCATGTTTTTACCCCCCTCAGCCTTGTTGGCCAACAGGGCATTGTCATTGTCATGTCTGAATGTGTCCATCATCCTTCCATCTGTTACAGTTGTGATGCAATATCTTGGCAACAAGGTGAGCTACTATCATGAATCTTGTACGGTTCAAGCATCTCAGTGGATGCTTGGATGAGTTCAATATTCAGTGATCGTGACCTATTTTCAAGGTCACCAGGGGTCATATGTTACCCTTGTAGAGGCAATAACTTTTGAACAAATTGAGGTACTATCCTGAAATGTGTGCTGTAAAAGCATGTCATTCAAAGCTTGGTGAAGTTTGACCTTGGTCTATTTTGAAGGCCATTAGGGGTAATCTGTGGGAGAGGGGATCATAAGGTTATTCTGACCATCATATTTTTGACATTCTGTGACTAAAAGTACATGTGTAGTAGTCCTTCTTGGGATACACTATCCCCAGAATATGTTTAAAAGTGGTCACATTGAGCAGGTGAACTGTCAATAGAGGTCAAATAAAATGGAACAGGCATTGCTAGGAACCTGATAAATGTGGTCTCTGAAGGTGTCACTGGTAGGGTCTCTAAGGAGGAACTGCTGACTTGTGTGTTCACAAATATCCAGAGGGTGCTTGTACAGACTGCACTTTGAACATCATGTCCAGTGGGAACTTTGCTGTCGTGTTATGTCTTCCTTGCACATCGACAAGTCAGAATCCCCTTATTCATAACATGTTGCTGCCTGTTCTCACATATGTGGATGCCGTTTTTCTTCTAAATGTAATGCTCCCATTGCATTGCTGCTCAGGGAAAATGGGAAAATTATGAAAGGCTTTGGTGGAAACATTCTTGGCCCATCAACACAGATGACAGGCTTGTGCCTGGACAGCTCATTGTGCCTGGACAGCTCATTGTGCCTGGACAGCTCATTGTGCCTGGACAGCTCATTATGCCTGGACAGCTCATTGTGCCTGCACAGTTACTGGACTGCAGAGTACATGCTCATTTTGTTGTTAGCCAGTGGAAATTTATACAGGTTGAGATTATGTGAAGAAACATTCAGCGGAAAGATACCCTTTGATAATACACTTTGTAGGTATGCAGCAAGCAGACTGTGAAGTGCATTTCACTGAGCATGAATATGGAATCTTTCAGCTGTAAAGAACTAAATACAAGCTGAGAACATAGTATGATGATGAATATGTGATAATGCGTACTCTTATGATGCACATTATTGCCACATAGGAGGTGTTGTGTTGACATAATACTTTGATACAGTAATCAGATATAGTGGGTTCAATAATCATGGTGATAGGATCAACTTGAAGAGCCTCATTGTGTCTCAGTGTATTCTGTATAAACAGTGGTACCACATATGGCACATGTACTTGATGTTTATCAATACATACAGTTAAGTTACCATAGCATGGCATTCTGGTTCTCCTTCCCAGTCAGATCTATTAGCCAAAGGTCATTCTTTATGTCCTTAATCTGTGTGGGCAGTTAGTACTTGAGGTTATTGATTACAGTGGTCCCAGGCTTGAAAGACCACCTCTCAGCATACTTCACTTAGTATTTTGAACCCTTCCCCCCTTGAATTAAGACTGAGTCAACAGCTTTCCTTGGCATGTAATCTTGATAAGTCTCATGTACATTTCTCAGTCAAATTGTTTTTCATAACTGTTGAAATTAGTTGAAAACACTGGAGCAGACAACATTTGACCACCAGCCGGTTTTGGCCGGTTTAAGGGGGAAAGGGTTAATACTCTGTAGACCTCCCATGAAAGACCATCTGTCTTGATATGCCACAGTTTGATCATCCTTCAAGGTGGTCTTTGAGGACAGTCAGGATTAGTTCTGCACTAGTTTGCTCTATCTTGACACATACCATAATAGACATGCACCAGTGTGGTCCCAAAGTGTTCCTGTTGTCAGCTTGTAGCCTGGATGAACAGTGAAGCCCTGGACTTCATACATGAGAGGGATTTCCATCACAGAAAATGTATGCAGTCAAAAAACTCTTGTATGGACCCAGAGACTTTAAAAGATTGCTTCAGAAATGGCTTACAAACAAGTGTGCAACAAGCTTACAACCACAATTTGGTTTGTGAAGTCCAAATACTATACCTCAGTCATTGAGGAAAATATATTTAACCCAAAAATGTTATGGAAACACCTTAAGTCATTATTGTCTGGTATAAAGCCCCAATAACCCTGAACTTTGACTTGTGAGTGGAACTTAAATTGATGTGTAAGATACTGTGAACAGTTTTAATGAATATTTTGCATCTGTAGGTCATGGTCTTGCTTCAAACGTGACTGAGTCAACTCAAAGCTACATGTCAACACATGCTATGCAACAACTTGTATGAACTCCCTCAGTGAAAGTAGCATAAAAAAGTACATATGTGAGTTACCAAATGGAAAAGCAACTGGGCTGGATGATACATCTGTTCACCTATTAGAAACAAGTCTATTTTGCCAGTTATAACTTGGATTTTAAACATATTAAACTTCTCATTGGTCACTGGAACTGGGAGAAATGGATGAAACTTTACCACTTCATGCATATCTTGCCAATCATGGGTAAGATTTTAGAAAAAGTTTTGCAAGACTCCATTTATAAATTTTTGGACAAATATAAGCTTTTCGCAAACCTACAGTGTGGTTTTAGACGCTTACACTTAAGTGCAACAGCCGTTGCAAATATTTTTTGATAAACTTCGTAGTAACATCAATGATGGTAAACTTAATGGGGGCAGTTTTAATAGGCCTCAGAAAGGCTTTCAACAAAGTTGGCTGGTCCCTCCTAATTAAAAAAACCCAGCATGTATGGTGTCAGGGGCAAAGCATTAGCTTTCTACAAGTCATACTTAACAAATTGGAAACTGTGTATCCATAGGTGATAAGATATCTGAACCCCTCTCAGTTATGATTGGAATCCTGCAGGGGTCAATTATTGGCCCCTTGCTTGCTCTCCGCTGTCATCATTCATTTGTCTGATGTACTGGAAGATGCACAAGGTCAGGTATATGCTGACAATACAAGTATTGTTGTCACTGACCATGATACAGATGTCTGGTGTACTGGAACATACACAAGTTCATCTATATGCGGCTCATTGGAAGCCTTCAAAATATGTCTCTCAGCTGCACCTATAGTTTTCAGATTCAAGACTGTCACACATTGTCAGTAAATCAGGGAGAGGTGGATATAGTGTAGCAATGGCAACTTGCTGACAGGGATGGTTAAAAAAAATACAGTGACACTGATGACAGAAAGGAGGGTAACAGTACAGCAGTGGTGATGAAAGGGAGTGTTCCAATATGATATAGTAGTACTGATGACAGGAAGACATGGTTACAGTCTGGCAGTACTGATAAGAGACATTACTCTAGTACAGTTCAGAGGCTACTCTTCTGAAAAAGGGACACCTATCATGGAAGAAAAAAAATCTGCCATGCTCTTCACATGGGCATTTATCTTGCTTCTTCTTGTGGGATTTCCACCAAGGAAAGAGCTCATAATCTGAGGGAGGGTAATTTGATGTGACCTTGCTCACTTGCCAATAAGTGAAACCACAAGATGTACCTGGAAGGTCTCCACTGGAAAGTAAGGCCCCAGCATCCTTTTTGGACTGAAGCAAGCCAACTGATTGGCCCTCAGGCTCATCACGAGCCTGCTGGGTAGTGACTGACCAAGAAAGTTGTCGTCCCAAGCTGTGTGATGGAGCAACTGCAGGCCTACCTGCATCAGGTTGTGGAGGCTTTGTGGTGTGTTCCTCCATGCAATAAGGTTTAAGGATCCCCATCCTCCTAGGAAGTGAAGTACTTGCCTGCTGTCATAGGGCTACAGGACCTGTCTTCAAACAGGAAAGTGGAGGATAGTCTATGCTACCTTGCTATCTGACTGCTCAGTCATAGTTTGAAAACATGACATGGCTAAGTGGACTGGTCATTAGCCCAAGAAAATTGGCCCAGTGTAGGAATTCTGCTGAAGCTATGAGTCTTCAAGATTTTTTTATCATTTTGATAATTTCCTTGCAGGAAGAACTACATGTATATAGAAATGGTAGACTGTCTCAGTGGGTTCAAGGCCTCAGTTTGGTTCTCATACATTTACTCACAGAGGGGAAAGCAGGATAATGAAATTAATTAATCATAACTGTTACAAAGGATATTTCAACAACAATATAACTATATAAAATCTGGCACCAAGAGCACTAGATTTGGTGACCCTCTTCCCTCCTCCCCCCCCCCCCCAAAAAAAAAAAAAATATATATATATATATATATATATATATATTAACACAAATACAGATTAAAGGGAAAAAGAGGATAAAAGGGAAAAAAGTGATGAAAATGTTGAATGATCCCTGAGATGGAGAATCTTCCAGCTTGTCAGTTCTGGAGAAGTTTTACATGAACAAAGAACAAACAGCATCTCATCAAAATCACTACAGTTAACTAGAATGATCAGTAATTGAATGAGTCAGCTAATGATTAATACAAGTGATCTACAGGCTTTGTAAGCTTTTGTGTCCTTGTTTTGTTTATGGTCCAATATGTCTGTTCATGTTTTTAATCTTGAATTGCATCAGTACAGTTTAGGCTCCTCCCACTTAATTGACATCACTTAGTTCCAGTAATAGCACATGGACTCTGGGGACTAAACCATTCATTAGAATATTTGATTGTTCTAAATAATTAATGGTCATGTAGTTTTTAAAAAAAAATAAATAAAAGGTGATGATAAAGTGGCTGTGTTAAAAAGTTCAGGTGGCAGGCAGTTGCTCGAGGCAAGCCCTCCAGGCTTCTGTCCAAATAAAAAGCCAGCGGAGCAGATGGAAAGGTGGAAATTATCAGCAATTGTGGACTAGAAGTATAAGGAAGATTGGTGGTACCCCAGGTGAAGCTGTACATGAAAGTTTATCTGTGGATATCCTGAGGCACAGTCTTCATACAGCCAAGTCTTGCCTCGGGTTGGCGCGCTTCTTGAAACAAACATTTAACGTCCACTGTGATAATTGTTGTTTACAGGTTATGAAATAATTGCCAGGTACCATGGTAAGTCTAGTCAGTTGTCCATACTGTACACATGTGCAGACTGTCAACCATCTCTATGTTCTTGTGCTGTGCTGTGTTGAGTTGATGACAGTACATCTGTATGTTGTATTGGTGAAATGACCAAAATGCACGATGAGACAAATTTGTCATCCCATGTACAATCGGTATGTTTTAGTTTGTAAGCTATTTGTGAGCAGCTGGTTCGTGCATTGTTGTTTTTTTTGTTGTGGTTTCATCAGAGGGAATTAGTTACAACTTTGAAGAAGACTTTTTGTGGCATATATTCAGATATTATGATGATTGAATAGTCATTTAAGATCTTGATTCAGTTTGTTTCTTAAAGTGCCCGTTGCACATGAATTGATCACGTTAATTTTTGGACAGGGTAGCAACACAGGTATAGACAAAGCAACACAGTGTCTGGGGAGCTAGTGACAAACAATCTGGTGATGGGGTTGGAATGCTTATTGTTCATTCTTACTACTTTAGTTGCTTATTTATTCCCTTCAAGTCTTCGCCTTCTTTTGATCCTGAAGTTGAGGAATTAATGTGACAGGCATGTGTGTGAACTCATTTTCAGTCCTGTGAAATCATTGTACCAGTTTTTGCTTAATCCCATGTATATCATTTTTTTTGTTGGAAAACAAAAGGAAGAAGCAGACAGCATATGTGACACTGGTCCATTCCTGGTATTTTTAACTCTTTCAATCCTAATCACATCTAAAGTCGATCTACTTAAGTCAAACTAGGCTGAATTATCATTAGGGTCCCAGATTCATATTCCCCATGAAAAGACCTTTCATTCAAGTACCAGTATGCCGATAGTTCTAGAGAAAATACCCCAAGTCAACAGCTTTTCTTGGCATGCATTGGGAGCATTGAGCCCACTGAATGCTGAGAAAAGCTGTTGACTCAGTCCAAAATTTGGCACTTGAAGAGTTAATGGGAGAAAGTTACATGCAGACATGTCATTGTTAGCTCCCTTGGGGTTAAGAAAGGAGGCACTGTTTGCAGAAAATGAAGGTGTTCAATAGGAACTGTATTATCCACTTTGAGTGGCTGGGGCAAGTTAATTGAAATGAGTTCCCAAATTCAACACATTTTAGCTTTATCGATTGGTAAGTCATCATAATATACATCAAATCAAGTTTCCAAAAGTGCTCAACTTTTATGCCAGAAGAAAGGGGGGGGGGAGTACTTTAAAAGGATCATACAGTATCATACTTGTGAAACAGTGGTGTATACTAGTATTTAAGTGAAGGACTACAGGAAGTGGTATCTGTCACAAGGGTTGATCTGTAGTCAGCTTGCCTTGCATCAAACCAAGGAGCCTAAATACTTCACCCACTTCTGCAACAGTTTGTTAATCACCAGTTTGCTCTTGGATAACAGTTTATTGATTATCCAGATGAAGTTATAAGTTTACAGATTAAACCAGCAAGCTTATGTCCATATATGCGGTCATTTCATGCCCTGCATATTTATTTTGTGTCAGCATCTCCATGTGATGTTTGCCGAGGATGAACCCTGTCATACAGCTGTCCTCCTATACACTTGTGGTTGTCAGTAGGCACACATTCCTGTTTCTTTGTGAGCCAAGGTTTTGGGTTCAGGTGTGTTATCCGTTTGTTATGGTTGCAAATTCTAAACAAACATGTTGCAAAAGTAGTATTCAAACAGCAAATTTTAGATTTTACAGATGTGTCCTGTCAAAGATACCCCATGAGCTCAAAGTCTGTGGGTATATCAGATAATTGAGGCACTACTTACCATAACAGCTTAATTATTATGTCTGTAAACAGTTATGCCACCTCACAAGGCAATAGTGTGTAGTAGTGTGTATGTCCTTGTATATGTATATATAACTTTATTCATGAGGGTGACTCTGTACGTGAATCCTCACTAATCTCTACTCCCCCCCCCCACCCCTCAAAATTACAGCAAGATGTTTCAATACAATGTACACACAAGTGCAGTGTACAAACTAGAAAAGAAGATTTGCTTCAAAGCAAATCTGTGTGCCTTCAAAAATTGTAAATATGAACTGGTACAACTTTTGTCCTTTGGTACTTCACATTTCATTAAGCTTATGGCAGGATGAAAATTTCAAAGTCCAAATGACCTTGACCTTTGAGTTTTACAGGTCACATGTCAATTGCAAAATGTACAGTGTTACAATACCCACAATTTAAGTCCAGCATGATTATAATTGTATGGAAATTGGCTGAGTTATGGCTGGGAAAACTTTCAAAGGTCCAAATGACACGGACCTTTGACCTTTAGGGGTCACATGTAAGTTTCAAAATGTGCAATGTTACAATAGCTACAATTTGAGTCCAACATGATCAAAATTGGATAAAAGTGGACCAAGTTATGGCTAGAAGAAAGCCATCATCAAACATGGCTTTTGACTGTGAAATGACATTTGACCTGGAGATGACCTCTACCTGAAGTGAACCTTGACCTTTAAAATGATGTTTTGACCTAAAAATTGGCCTTTGACCTTGACATGACCTTGACATTTGAGATGACCTTTCCCTTGCTATGATCGTACTCCTACACACTGGGAACCACATCTACTATAGCATATAGGATATTGAAGATTTAAAACTTTAATTAGCCCTCATTTGCATAATTTTGAAAAGTATGACCTCTCATTATAAAAAGGTGAGACTTCATCTATAGAGTTATGATTGTGCCAAGTTTGGAGTTTCTACACTTAATACTTTTCAAATGAAATGTTGGATAAGCTTGCCTGGAAAGAAAGAGAAGGAAGGAAGGAAGGAAGGAAGGAAGGAAGGAAGGAAGGGAGGGAGGGAGGGAGGGAGGGAGGGAGAGGGAGAGAGAGAGAGAGAGAAAGAAAGAAAGAAAGAAAGAAAGAAAGAAAGAAAGAAAGAAAGAAAGAAAAACAATATGTCTGTGTTGGCACACAGGCATAATAATAACAAATGACACTGTGTGGCTACTGCAATAGAGGGTACTATTCAGATATGATGATCTGAATCTTTGCCTAATACAGGTACTCGATTTCAATCATCTGGATGACATTAGACATGAGGCACATCTCTTTTTAAAAATTAACATACTTGGGGATTCTCTTATCTCAACTGGTAAAGAGTTCCATAAAACTACTGCAGAATAACTGATTGCCCTGCCATATTACAAGTAAACAATGGGGCCAAATTGTGTTCCATGTTTTATGAACTCTCTGCCAACTTTGGCCTCAATGAAACTAGTCTCAATCATCATCTGCACATTGTTCAATCAAGTATTTTCAAACAAATGTTCAGTTGTTGTCCTTCACTATGCCTCATCTAAGATTTCAAGTATTTGTACTGTACCAATTGTATACAAACTTGTCCCAACCAATTTCTCCCCTTTTATACCAGTCAAGTCTGGTTCCTTTTTGAAATGAAACTTTTTTTTTTTTTTTTTGCACAATTGCAGATCTGACATGAGAAAAAAGCATTCATAATAATTTAATGTAAGGTGACTGCAGGGGCCTCCAGTACTTTGGTTGCAGTTAAATATAACATCAACACCATGTACAGATCAAACTATTTAACTTTTTTATCTGCTCTTGGAAATGCTGCAAATTTATTTTAGTTGCCAATTAAGATAGTAACATTATTTTAAAGGATTTAAAATCAAAATGTTTATGATCCAGACACGTTATCTGATCTTGAAACAGGGGGTTGGAGCCCTCTATATTGGAGATACATGTAGTCTTCTCCCATGATGGGTACTCACAGAGAAGAAAAACCCTTATAAATCAGTGAACATGACCTATGGTCAAACCACATGCCAACACAGTCACCTGTGATGACTGGCACAACCCAGTCCTCTTGTCCAGTATAGCTGAACATGCTGACCCATAATTGATGACGTCACAATACACCGTAACATCTGTATGTCCCTTAGCAACATTACATGGTTCCATATAAAGGCCATGCACATAAGGCAGCATTCAGTTTTGATTGAACTGCGTAACTGTGGAGTTGAAAGATTTCAACTCTATGCACTACTGGGCATAGTTATGCTCAACCTGTGGTCAATCATTACTCATTAGCCTCTGATGAGTCCAGTGGAGGAGAAAAAACATCAGGTTTATTTATCACACCCTGTATCTGTTCTTATCAACACTTGCCTTGTCTTCTTAGTATAAATATAACATCAGTACATGTACTTTCATAGGAAACTTCCCCATTGAGATGCTTGTTGTACCAGCAGACACTGCTTCCTGAAAACCTTGCTTCAGAGATTATGAGTATTGCCTAGAAATTCAACATATGCTACTTCAGGATTTCTGAGAAATTTGCACATTAATGAGTGGGACCGTCACTGATAGAATCACTGGAATTCCCAATAAAAAGTGACTTTTGATTAGTCCAAAGCAAGTCCAGATATGAAGGACAACATGTAACATAGTGTTTCAACTGAAAATTTTTAATGATTCCAAATGCTATTAGATCTGGTTGTGACATAGTATGCAATGAAAAATTGGTAAAATGCCCTTTTTAGGGTTTTCTGCCATATTTGCTACTGATATGAATTTCCTGTGTTCTGATTTGGATATCTGATCTCTCTGTAGAGTGTTTTTCCTAAAATTTGTATTGCCACAATTGCTCACAAAATTGTTTTTCACTGTCTGTTCTATGTGTTTCACATTAGAGCAAGTTGAACAAATTGTTTTTATCTTTCCATCAGCTCTCTGTACAGTTGACAACCACTTAAACGATTTGATCCATGATTTGCAAAGTTTCTTTTCCCCTGGACCATTCTTTGAATTGGGATCACTGTCCAAATTGTCCTGACAATTGGTGTTCAACATTTGATTAGATCATCTCTTGAAGGAGATACTGGCCTCCTGGTTACAAGTACAGATGCTTATGCATGTGTTTTGCCACAATAATTGTTTGTGTGTAAGTTAATATCTCAGTGACTACACAACTGGTCTATGCTCATAGGTGCAAATATTGTTGGCTTAGGCTGTGCTACCTGTGCTGCTATGGAGCAAAAACAGGATCAATTTTGTCATGGTCAGCCGTTGCAACAGATAAAGTTTCTTGAATTCAGGAAAGGTACGAAATACTGCACTTGATTTTAAATGGATGTGATATACAGTTCTTTTTTTTTAAAGGGTCTGCAAGATATTTTTTGCATTTATGACGCAAGACGCATGCTTAACTGGATCCCTGACAAATCTTGTCACACAGACTAACATTTTTTAAGCCCTAATTCTCTCATACAGTTATTTTTACTGGTCATTTCCTTCACATGGCCACATCATCCGCAACAATTTTTTTAAGGCTGGCCTAATGAGGAGACATTTAATAGAAGTAATGGGAAAAGTGCTTCAGTGAGAGGCAAGGGTTCACCATGTTATAGCTATTTGGAAAGTACTCTCCTCACCGTCAGCTTAGATTATTTTTCATACACTTGGCTCCAAGGAGATTAACATATTTATACTCTGATAATATGCACCATTAAAAACAAAATGTTTGAACAACTTAATTTGGGTGCGTGGGGGGGGGGGGATAAACTATGTACCGGTAGTGACCTTGTCACTTGACCTGTTGTGCCAACCGCACCCATTCAGTGTTGGTCAACAACAGACATGCTGTGATAAAGATAAGTTTTAAACAGAAGGAGGGTGTCAGACGTGGTGGTGTAATGGATAGCATGCTGGCTTGAGTCTCCTATAACTTATTGGTTCAAACAAACCCTGCCCACCTGCACATTTTTTTTTAATTTAAAAGTACAGACAAATACTGTCAAAATTCCACTCCAAAATGATATGTTGGGTGGATATATTTAAAATACAGTATGAACCAGGTGAGTTCTATGAAAAATACATGCTGCACTTGCCTGCAAAGCAGACCAAGTTACGTGTTACTACACTTGGTCTGCCCTTCTTCGACAGGATTTTATTTATAGTAAGGGAACCAGAACTATACTCTGGCCCTGCCCCTAGACTGAGACACCAATCAGGAAGTTCATCATTATCGCCTAGACCAGTAACAGCCTCTGGTCCCTAGTGTACTGAAGCCTGCTACCACAGTAACCTTACTCAGCCAATTAGGAACTGAGTCACTTTTCCAACGCTAAAACAGTGACCTTGTCAAAGAAGGGCAGACCCCAGCGGAGTAGACAAAATACGCAGCTTGGGTCTGCTTTGGAGGCAAATGCTGCACAAAACAAAAGAAATTGGGATGGGATGAGACTCTGTGTGTGTGTGTGTGTGCGCGCACGCGCTTGCACAATGGCACCTGCTTTAAAAAACCACCTTGGGAAAGATCAGCTTCATTTTTAAAACTAATCTTTTGTGAAGCTAGACTATTTCTGTACTAAATGTATCTGTATTTTATGAGACCACTTTTCCCTGGCAGCAGGGACAGTATTAAATAGCCAGTACTGCTGTATACATGTTGTTGGCTGCTGGTGTGGGTTCTAATCAAGTTTGTTTTGCTTAAAATTACTATAAAAATAGGGCAGAGACTGCTCCGACCATAAGCCAATTCGCCAAATGCTAATGCAGGGCTCTACAGTTCTCTTTGAATTCAACTTGTCCAGGGACAAATATCCCTATCTGTTACATGCAATTCCTTTCAAAGTTTGCTTGTCCTGAATCGTTTTTTATGTGTCCCAGACATTCAGACATGCAGATTGTAGAGCCCTGTAATGTTTCTTGGATTTGGCAAAAAGAAATGTATAAATGGCTGAAATATTTTAGAATTAATTATTAAAGTGCCATGACAGAATCTTTGTTAATTATGGCCATATTTCCAATTTTTTGGCTACAATTTTTGGAAGTGTAAATACGTCCCTGCAGGGCTGTTGTTGGCGAGAGTTAGCATTTTGCTGATATATTACAGAAGCACTTATAGCAAGGTTTCCATATTGACAGACCACCCCTTCAGTGGTCACCAGAACAGGTGGTCTGTAAGCAGAGGAATATACATGAATGATAAGAGCACTGGGCAAGGTACTCAGAAAAGATTCTTTTATGGAGAGACAATCTTTATCAGTGGTGTTGGTCAAGTTCATAATGTGCTTGGTGTTTGTAAGTTCAGAAACAAGAAAAGCACCTAGGTGATCTCTGAAAATGTCTCAATGGTGAAACCTGCATCTGATGTACAGCTGCTAATTAGCCACAGCTTGCATATGGTTGTTAATATTTAAGCCAAGATATTTATGTAGGAAAGTCCCCAGCCATTTTGTATCTGTGACCCAGGTTCTGTAGGTCAGATTGGGTCTCACCTCCAGTGAGATGTGGATGAACTCTTGAAGGTGTTGAATGTTTGTTCAGAAACTTGAGAGGAAAGTGATTAGATAACACACAGATGATGATACCACTTGTGGTTAGCCTCCGGTGACTGTTTGCCCTGTTAGCACACCAGGTGGCAGCAGTGCATGAGTAACCAAGTGCTATTTGTCAATGTATTTTAAAATGCTGTTAGGAATAAGACAGGCCTCTTAAGATTTGAATAGGGGCCCCTTTTCTGAAAGACTACCCTGGAACAGGTGCAAAAGTGACTGGTCAAACAGGTGGGCTCACAATGGATATAATAATAATAAAAATAATTTTATTGACCTCTGCGAATGGAGATTAAGTTGACATCTGTACAATATAATACAAATCAATACACATAGACATAGACATATAAAACATAACCATGGCAGAAATAAAAAATTGACTAAGATGAAGATAGACCAGCTGCCCATTGTAATGTAAACAATATTCAATATTACCACCCCCTGGGGGAGAAGCATCCCCCCCCCCCTCCAGTGAGACTACCAGCCAGACCCCTCCGTCATAAAGCTCAGAAGGATCTGGTCAGCAGCCTCACCAGGAGATAATCCTCCCGGTATGGCTTAATAAAGTTTTCTTTAAAAATAAGTCCACGGAGGCTATCAATAATACCATTCTCATGTGTGTGACTATCATTATGCACCATATTGGGATAAAAGGCAGCCAGTACAGGCGAGATACCTTGGGCAACCAGTCTGTGTATCAAAGTACCAGGGCATGTATAGCCATCCACAAGGTAGCGGGACAGAAAATGTATACAAATATCCCGTGCAGAAGTATCACATTTAAAAATGCGCCAACACAGAGATAATGTGCACTTCTTAACAGAATCTAACACTGGTTCAATGCCCATTGCCTCCAGTAAACATGAATGATGGGATCTTTTGCCCAAGCCAAGGCAGCATTTTATAAGCTCACCCTGTACAGACTTAAGCTGCCTACCCATATTAATGTCAAGATAAATACGCTCTAAACCATATAACAAGGAAAGTTGATATACAATAATGTGGAAGAGATAGCTTTTAAGCATTATGGACACAGTTCATCAAAAAACTGTTTCTCATGAGAACAATTAAAGCAAGTCTTATGCAGATACTTTATGGGCAGAATAAGCTACAAATTTTTAAGCTCTGAAATTTTAACCCATAACTTTCTAAATTCTGGGCAAACTTTGGTGGCCTTGGGAAAAAAAAAGGAACATAATGTTTCTATAACCCTGAAATGCTTGTTGACAGTGGCAACAGATTTAACATGTTGCCAGAGTACATTGGTCATAGAATCTGTATTCTAATGTGGCTAGGGATGGTATGCAGTCTTTATTTAATGTGATACATATTGTTTTGAGATGGCTACTGATTGTCTTGGGAGGATGTGCAGGCTTTATTTAATGTGATAGATATTGTATTGAGTTGATTACTAATGTGTCTAGGGAGGATGTGCAGTCTTTATTTGATGTGATAAATGTTGTATTGAGTTCACTACTAATTGTCTAGGGAGGATGAGCAGTCTGCATTTAATGTGATACATATCATATTGAGTTGATTACTAATGTGTCTAGGGAGGATGTGCAGTCTTCATTTAATGTGATACATATTGTATTGAGTTGATTACTAATGTGTCTAGGGAGGATGTGCAGTCTTTATTTAAGGTGACAAATGTTGTTTTGAGTTGACACATGAGGGTCAGCTTGCGTAGGGAAGAATGAAGTGGACACAGGTGTAGTTGGTACTGAGGTAATGTGAAATGGACACAGGTTTAGTTGGTGTTGAGTGCACACACACAGAGACTTACTGCTGATGTAAGGCAGAATGCACACAGGTTTAGTTTGTACCTGGTGTTTGTATTACAGTGGAAACAAGCTCAGTCTGTACTGTGGTAGCACAAATTCAGTTTGTGTTGAGGTTGTGAAAATTGAACACAGACTCAATTTATACTTGACTGATAGTCCCTTGTGGATGACACTGCGCTCAGTATATTTGTAATGATTTAGTAGTATAGATTAGACAGAGTGGGCTTAGATGGTGGACACAAGCTAAATTTATTCTGAGAGGGTAAATGCTGAGCACAAATTGTCTTGAATTCAGAGCAGATGCAGACTGAGATTGTGTACAGTAGAAATTAGTTCAGTAGTTCTTCATGTGAGGGCCAGGCCACCTAAAGGGCAGGTCCAAAAGTGGTCTCTTAAAGCAGATGGTCATTCAATAGGACACTTGTCTTGAGGTAGTGGACACAGGCATAGTGTACACAGAAGACAGGGTGGACTTGAATTCATTATGTATGACATGGCTGAGGCACCAAGGAGAGTGCACACGGACTGCCTGGAGTTGTTAGCGCTTGTTTTATAGTGATCAGTCAGCATTGATGGAGGTCACAGGTTGAGAGTTCCTTTCACAGGGCACGTGGCAACCTTCTCTTTGTTTACACAGGAAGTGCTCCTTTATGGGCCAAAGCACCCAAAGCCAGGACAAAGGCAAGAAGAATAGGGTCTAACAGTACCCCAGACATGAGGCTGTAGTTGAAGAAGCTGCAACAGGTTATATTGTCCACCCCTGTATAGTCAACCTGCAGGCCTCTGGCTTTTGCCCTGTTCCTCTTTCATCAATGACCCTGCCTTGGCCTACTCATCATACATTATCCTGCGAACCTGGACTACTATGCACATTTGATAGATGGATTTGTATTCATAACAAGACATGGCAGTGGTCATTAATGGTTCAGAGAGCATGAAATTGCTGCACACCTCATCGGGACACACCTGTGGCTGCTGTGCGGGCTATTTGCCATATGGCAGGCCTTTTTCACTTGTTGCAATCTGGGTGCTGTGAATAACAAACCAGCACAGGTATGGATTCCCTACCAAAGATCCACCCTGTTGTTCAAGGGTTACAGACCCTAGGTACATAGCCAGACCCCTGCCTAGGCTTGGCTCCAGTAATTGCCCCGTAGACAATGTACCTGTAGACATGGACAAGTTGCACTTTGGCTTTAAATATTGCACCAAAACACTGTTTGCTGGTTACCAAAATTAAGAACTTCAGATAAAAGAACATTGTTTGTGTCATAAATTATCTAGAAAAAGGGTTTCTTTATGCAAAAGAATTGTTGCCATGGAGGCAATCAGAACCATGCATCTGGAAGCGTTTCTGTGTGCAGAGATTGTGACTGGCCTGGAGGGGTAAGGCCAGACATGTGCACATTTGTTCAGTTGAATGTTGGGTTTGTTATATTTTAACTGGTGGCATCCTATTGTTCCATCACCACACCCATTCTGTATAATCAAGTCCACTGTCTCCTGCACAACAGCATAGCTGTCTGGATGACTTGTCTTTGCCATGCAAAGACTTCCATGAATGATGCATGGCCATCTGAATGGCTAACACTGATAGATCAAAAGTGAGCAGCCACTAGCGTATCACCAGTGACACGCAGAGGTGTCACTTGCCTTTGTTCTGACTCTTAGTTAACACCAACTCAGTTCACTGCTGGTCTACCACAAATACTACCTATTGAAAATTCATTATGATCATAACATATAGAAATTCAAAATTCATATGACTAGTAGAAATGGAAGTCAAAGAATTGATGTTGGGAAGTGATTTTAATTATTTTATTGGAAATCATTTCACAGTAAAACATGTATATCTTTTGCTGTAGGATGTGACAAAAGTTGTTGTAAAAAGTAACCTACATACAAACAATCTCTACATATGACATCAAAGAAACATGACAGGAGTTGGTAAATTAACTTTTTGGAGGAAGGTTGTGGTGGTGACCAGATATGTGTGTGTGTATGTGTATGTATATATGTGTGTGTGTAAATATATATATCATCTTAAGAAGAAACAACAAAGGTTTGAAAATGTTCAGGTTAGTAATGAACAGACACAGACTTAGCTGTAACATATGGTACTTCTCTCTCTCTCTCTCTCTCTCTCTCTCTCTCTCTCTCTCTCTCTCTCTCTCTCTCTCTCTCTCTCTCTCTCTCTCTCTCTCTCTCTCTCTCTCTCTCTCTCTCTCTCTCTCTCTCTCCCCCCCCCGTTAACCTTTGCTCATTGATGCAATACAGTCCACAGTTTTCAAGATAGCCCTATATAACTTTGTGCTTTGTGGACTTATGAAGTGTATGGAAATCTAGGTCAAGTTCTTTATTGGTGAAGTATTACTTAGCATATGGGCCAAGATGTGATGATGTTGAGAATGCTATTTTTTGAAGAGTTTTTAATGGATCATTATGAAACTTTGACAGGAATGTCAATTAGGCTAAAAGAATTTTGGTAGTGCCACTTGCAGTAATAAAAAACACATTGAAATGAGACAGAATATGGCTTATGATATCAAGTGTACCACAGATGTGTATCATATGGAGAAGTTTCATATATTGCGTGATATAAATGACCTTGACCTACTTTCTCTAGGTCACACAAGGAATACATTTCACAAATGGTATTTCTGTTATGGTCATTATGTCTGAACTTGGGCACATGTACCAATATACCATGACTGGAATATTGTACACACAAAAGTCTATCGTGTGTAGAGCCATGGTGATGCTACTGTTGTTATTAAGTAGAACTAGCATCATAGGTAATAAAAAACATTTAAGTCATTATTTTGATTATAAATTTTAAATGGAACTTCTAAATTGACACCAAATAAGATGTAGTAAAGGATGCTAAGTTTGACATTGAAAAATAAGAGGGTTAACAATACCAAATGTACCGCAAATGTGTGTCATCTATAGAAGTTGTATATTGCATAATATGATTGACCTTGACCCACTTTCTCAAAGTGACACTGGAAATGGATGTCAGGAAGTGGTTTTATTGTGATGTCCATGACATAATAAATTGAGATGGAACTATGCATCAGGGCAATGGTCAAATTTTGTTACATGTTGTGTGACCTTGACATTTTTTCAAGGTCATTTAGTACTGAAGAAAATGACACTAAATTAAATATCTTGATACAGAATAAGGGGAATGATACCAGATGTACCACAAATGTGTGTTCATGCGGAAGCTTGATGTTGCTTTATATGGATGACCTGGACTAATTTTTCAGGGTCATTGAGGGAATGTATTTCAGGAAGTGAAATGAATTTTTGATGATGGTAATTGGATTATATGTCAGCAGAGCATTAGGCTCATGGGCCTTTTGTTTTATATACATTTTTTACATCTTTCCTACCTTGTATTACCTATTCTAACATAAGATAGCTATATTTCAGACTAAAATCGTCCATGGTACAACAGTACAGTTGCACGGATATAAATAGTAGTATAAATAAATAGATATGAAAGCATAAAATACTGACACTACAAAGTTGACAATACCAAATACCACATTGTTCTGCAATGTATCATAGTTGTCTTCAGTTTTGTGTTGTATTGATCATATTCTACTTTGTGTAACATCATTTTATCTGTATAAAAATATTTGTATTTGTATTCTGTCGTATGTAATTGATTTAGGGGTCATCAGAACTGTGGTTTGTTTGACTGAGATCCTGTCAGAGGTAATTTCTGAACATTTATTCCAATTGAGTAAGTATTGATACATGAGACATTAAGGGTTGCTACAGTCGTTAACAACTCAGGCTGCTTTCACCATCCATAGTTAATTTAAGTGTGAACATATTATGGATGTCTTCCCAAAAGTGGACCCAGTATTTTGCTTTTTTATACACTGCATATTCTTATACCATTTCCTCCCCCCCTCATTTTGTTAAATCATGAATAAACATTCAGACCTGCTTGTCCTGGGACAAACATAACAGGAGCAAGCGCTCATGTCACAGAGGAAAGTGTATCAGTCAAGTTTGAGGTTGACTCATCCTAATTACCTGGATGATATTACAACTAAATGATTAAATGTGCAAAAGGATGAGTAGATGGGCAAAAAACTTCCCAGAGTTCTGATGCAGTGGTACATAGTATATGGCCAACTTTAAACTCATCATACCAGCACATTTACTTAGGAGAATCCAAAAGATTGCTTGACCCGCCCTTTTCTGCCAGCTCTTGGTGTACTGGTCTACACAGTGAAAAACCTATCTACATCTGTGCAGACCTTCACATATGATAGAGTGTTCTTATGTCATTGAAATTGAGGAAAAAGAAAAGCTGAAAAATTTCATGAATTCATTGAAATACTGGTGGAACCTTTAACTAGATAGCTATCAGGTCCAAGACCGAGGTCTCGGGGCATGTAGAGGAGATGTCCAGTGCTCCTACAAAAAGTGTCTTCCATAAAGTGAAACAAAGATCTGATTTCGCATTGATGTGTACTGACCAGACAGTAGTCCGGAAGCCAGACGATATCTTCTTGTTGGGAACTGTATGCTGACTGGTGTTTTGTGTTTTGGCAGGTGATAGTGTCAGGGTGGCCCTGGCCCCGGGGCTCAGTCCAGACACAACTTGCCGCAGCAGCGTTGCTTGCATATGCATCTTTAAATGGTGACTATGGCGTGGGAAAGGTTCTTAAGAATGCCTAAGTTATTATTTGACTTGTCTTCAAAGATGATACCTTCTCAAGTGAGCTGAGAAGCAGTTCATGAATGTACTGCCAGGGGGCAGATGTCAGTGTCTTTACCATTGTTGGTGCATCAAGGCATATTGTACATAGAGTCTGCTTCAACCAGCTTCGTACTTTGATAAAGTTGCAAATATTAACTTTATGACCTCTCATTTGTAATGCTTAGGGATATAGAAGATTAAAACTGGAATATTCATAAAAGTTTGTAAATGTGACACGCCCCCTTTTTAACTGTGGCCAGTGTCAGTGTGGTGCTTCAGGCTGTAGCTTGCCACTTGGTACTCAGAGCACCAAATCTGCTTAAAATTGCAGACCTCAGTGGTCAATCAGCAAATTTCATTACATAATTTTGTCGTGAAAATATGAATTTAACAGTGTTATGTAATTTTGTTCTTGAAAAGTTGTCTGCGATGGCAGAAAAGTAAACAGTCTGCAACAACTGAAGGTAAATCGTATCTGGGCCTCATGTATAGATTTTTGGGGCAGCGTTATCATACCTGTTGACCTTAGTTGTTACATAACATGCAACTGCGTCATTATGTGTTTAATAACATAATAACCGCAATTTTCAAGAGTAATTTCATATTTACGACCTGATGTTTTTCTGTTGAATTTGCTCAATGCACATTAAAAGTACCTGTGTACTGATTGTAGTGAAAACAGCATAGGTGCCAAAAGGGATGATGCATATTACATACATACACAGAGTCTCTTTCTTAAGAGACCATTTCCATAGATAAAATGTTTCTGTCAAGACAATTGGTGTCCAATGATGGGGTTATTAACATAGAGATAGCAGTATCAGCTTGGACTTGGTAAAGCGTCCCAGATAAACATAGAGTGCTATATCCCCTGGTCTCTGAAGGCTTCTTACTGTGTGCCATAGGATGCAGAGAGTTAGTGCACTGACTGACCAGGCCCTCGGGACTTGCTGCTGCTCTGCAGAGCCCCATCACTTCTGCACATTATTTTCAGTTTGTGTGATAAATGTACTTTTTAGGAAGGCCAGCTTCCATATATGTAGATGGTATGTGGGTCAGATGTTTGAGTGTCAACTTGGTGTCGCTGAGGACATTGTCAAGGTGCATGTGGCTCAAGCAGTTTGCTGTACAGGAAATTCCAATTACCACACACACAAAAAGGGACTGCTCTTTGTATTAGCCAAATGTATCTGAAGTTTGGACAAGGTAGTTTGTTAAAGTTTAAAATATTTTAAATTGTTATGCAATGGAAATTTTTTACTGTGATTTTACCATCAGGTGTCAATTTGGTAATGATTTTAAAACTGTCCATATCATTTGTTAAACAAGTAAACTTGTTTGGTTGGCAGTACTCGTATATGTATGTAATACTGATAGGTCTGTCTGATAGGGAATGATTTGCTTGTTTGTTGAGACAGTGTATTGGCTCACTGGGCAGGCAAAATGTTGAATTGTTGGGAAGGGTTATTTTTCAAATACAGTAAAACCTGTTTTGAGAGACCACCCCTAGGACAGGTAAAAAGTGATCATGTGAGGTAGATGATCTCTCAATGGAGGTGCTATAGCATGGGAAAGATGGCAAAAGGGACATGGTACACTTGGACTGAAAAGGCAGGTGGTCTCTCCTCATAGTAGTCTCTCAAAACAGGTTTCACTGTACATTGTAGCCCCATTTAAGCCAAAGTTAATAAACTTTGAGATTTGAGAGAAGTGAACTTTGGAAGTGTGGACAGGCTGTCATTCTTGTGTCCTACAATCAACATCACATGTAAGAAAATTTGTGGAAACATGAGCATTCAGTTTCTTCAGAGCTTCAGAAAGGCTTGCCTGCCAAGTTCCACCTGCCAATCATGTCTAAAGTCTATCTACTTAAGTCAGACAAGTCTGAATTATCATTAGGATCCCAGCTTTGTATTCCTCATAAAAAGACCTTTCATTCAAGTACCAGTATGCCTATAGTGTCAGAGAGAATACCCCAGGTTAACAGCTTGTCTCAGCACGCATTGGGTGCAAAAAGCTGTTGACTCAGTCCAAAATTTGGCACTGAAAGGGTTAACATGAAAGCTACTGATGAGTATACCTTGAAGAGGTGGTCCTTCAAAACAGACCACTGTGCCAATAGGTTTTTTGACAAAAGCGAAAAATTATGTTGCTGATTTAAAACATATTCAGGCTTTGTATGTAAAGTGACAAAATTTCTTTAAATAAAGAGTTCATTAAGAAAGATTAAAGTGTAAATATCCTAAATATACCCTCCTCCTCCTCCCCCCCCCCCCCCTGTTTGAGGGTATACTGTTTTTGGCAAATTCAGCTGTCCAAAGCACAATGCTTGTGAGTACAGTATCTCATAATTCACAGGCCTGTCATATTATACTGAAATGTAGCTTGATATTATTTCAGGACCAGGTTACATTTTAATGACCCAAGCCAGGGACCGCTGGTGCCATTAGCCAATTAGCCAAATGCTATGTTTCATTCATTTGGCTAAAGAGATTTGTAAATGGCTAATTTAGTTTTAAATGAATTATATAACAGTCAGGTCAAATTCTGTGGTGATTACTGTTTTATTTCCTGATTTGGCTACAAATTTTGAAGGCCTCGATCTGTCCCTGCTAAGCAGGCAGGGAGGCAGGCAGGGAGGCAGGCAGAGCAGGGCAGGGCGGGGCAGGGCAGGGTGGGCGGGCATAAAATCCATACATTCATTATAGACTTTGGATATGGATTGAAACAGACATGATTTTCAAGGTCACAGGACCCATGTGTGTGCAAAGTGGGGGTATCCAGTCTGTTGGCAAGGACTGCTCTATTTTCTTCAATGTTTTGCGGTTGCTTTTGAAGAAGTTTTATTCTTCAGTTGCAGGAATCTTGATCAGGGTGCCTACCTGTCTGGTACCTGGTATGTGGAAGTGCACAGAGATGGACTTTGGAGTGTGGGAAGAAAAGTATCTCGGTGATCAATTTATTGTTGTCTGGTAGTGGATTGGGCTTGTGAGGGAGGAGTTTTGCTGGTGTAAATGACCATGTTTGTTGTCATTGATTGAGATCAGTTCAGTCTGTTCACCTGTACAAGTCAATCCCAGGCACCACACTCTCTTAAGACCTGTGCATGTATCTGATAGGACTGACATCACAGAGCAAGGCAACCTCAAATTGAAAAGGACAGAGGGGTCAGAAGGACTAAGTACAAAGCCAGTGGGTGGGCCCACCTTAGAGGGATACTGATAATCGGTGCACCATTTTAAGGGGTATTAGGCAAAAGAAACACAAACACGGGGTAAATGTTTCCTGTGACACAAGAATGGCTGTGACAATAGTAGGCTATTGTCGCTGGTAGCCCTAGGCATGCACTTGTTCTCTGCAGCTTTATTTCCAGGGCTACTGTGTCCTAATATGGCTGGCTCTTTGCTTGTGAAGCATACTTTAACCCTTTCCCCCCTTGAATTAAGCCTGAGTCAATAGCTTTCCTTGGCATGGATTGGACACTTAGTGCCAAAATGTGATTTTATATATATATATATGTGATGAATAGGATGTGGGAGCACTTATATTACATAACAAGAAAAGTCCTGACCCAACCATTAGGGTAACATTTTCTGCTCCCCCACTACGAATCTCCAGATTTGACTATTCAAATCTTGGAACATATGCACACACCTCCAGCCATAGAGAAGACTCTAAGGCTGAGACTTTCCCGAGAATCCTTTTGGATAGACTAGTTGTGTACCACAGAACCGTTTGGTCCATGTGTCATGGGTAGATGAACTTCTTGTTCAGTATACAGTGGTACCTGCTATTTAAGACCATCCTTAAAACCCGACAAAAGTGGTGACATATGGCAGGTGGTCTTTCACTGCAGGGGAGCTTACAAAGAAATTGAAGGCCGTTGTCTTGAAATGGCGGTCTTAAAAACTAGTGTGGTCTTTCACAAGAGGTGGTCTTTAGAGCAGGTACCACTGTAAAGCTAAATTTTATTTCTAAGTTCATCTACCCCATGACTACCTTTGTACCTTTGTACTCATGAATAGCGCAATTCATGAGGCAACAGCTCCCAAACTACCCTGTTTTGACAGTTAAGCTATCAGTGGATACATCTTCGCCTTATCCAAAAACTTTGTATGTTTTCCAGTTTCTTTAAAAACCTGGCATTTTGATGCTCAGGTCTAGTGATTTTTTCTTGCCTAGCAAGAGGCCAGATTCACATGTGAGGGGCCACAATAGCCAATTACACTGTCCCATTCACGTCAAAGCCCTTCGATGTTAGAAAACGCTGACGTTTACTTTGCCAACATGAATGTTTAACCTGGTATATAAGCACGTACAGGGGGGGGGGGGTCTGAACTTTTATAAATGTACATGATATGTCCTTATTGGGCGCCCTAAATGATGTAATTATTATCAGGAAGGGTGCCTCCTTTAATGTTTGAATTTCAGAGGTGCCAAGCTGCCCAACATATAAAACAGGTGCTCAAGCTGAAAAAGGGGGAGTCCTATTATATTATAATGGAGGAGACAGTTAAAAAAGGGGGAGATGGACAAGTTAAAGTGATTTACATCATAAGAATAATGGGAGATCTCCCGCCAAATCAGGAGACTTGGCACCTCAGGGATTTGCGAGTCTTTGGTAGACTTCAGTTGTCATTTATGTATTTATTGTTTCATGTCAAGAAACCTGTAGTAAGTTAGTCTCTAGTTGACATGTTATGTAAGGTTGAATGCACAACAGTTCTGCTGTGAATCCCAGCAACTCTAACAGTATCTCGCATATATCACATTGAGTGTGAATGAGCAATACTGGTGGTTTATTATGTTGGTGTATTGTTTAACACTGTGTGGTATGTTGCCCATGTAGTGTGTAAGTTATGGTTGACATGACAGGTGTTAGTTATCAAATGTATCTCACTGATATTATTGTATGTCTTCTACATGTATGACTAATGAGTCAATGACTCTCTTCTATTATTATTATTATTATTATTATTATTATTATTATTATTATTATTATTATTATTATTATTATTATTATTATTATCATCATCAACATCATCATCATCATTAAAAAGATAAAATCATTAGCCCTGTATAAACATGGTGGAACTTTATGATGGAGCAACATTGTCATAGCCACTTGAATGCACATTCAATGCATGTACATATACCTATACCCATCTGTATATCTAAGGTGGTTATCTGCAAAGTGAGTACATGTATGGGGAAATTTGATGCAGGTGATAAATCATGAAAGTAGAGGTGTGTGGTCAGTGTGCTGGTAAGCCAGAAAGTTGAGACAAGATGTGTTTCATGTGGTGGCAAGTTGGAGAATACAAATGTATGGTCTGTGCAGGTGAAGAAACAGGTACAAGCAGAGGTTATTTTCTGTCAAGCAGGCAAGTGAAAGAGTAATAAAATACCCAGTATGCATATTAATTTCCCACCACAAAGCAGGGGTTTGATGCCTGGCATTCACGGGGGACGTGCGGGTCGCATCACTGTCACCGACAGGCCATATGCTCATTTCTCACAAAATTAGCATTTTTTTGAGAAATTAAAGTTCACAAATGCCAAACTGGTATTCTACTAGTACTTCCCGAACCATGTATAAGAAAAATTTCCATATCTAAGTCTCCGATTCTGGAAATAAATGCCGATTCAGTACTTATACTGCATAACCGTGTTGATATGGCATTCGCACAAAACTACCTACATTGAACCATTCTTTTTTGAGAATGGGGATTTGGTCGAGTGGATATGTGCATTTCCCATTTCAGCTGGCGACTCATACCAAAGGTTGTAGGTTCGAGTCCCGCTCGTTCCGAACATAAAATATATGCCTTTAATAAATATTCTCTATTTCCAAAATATTAGTAATATCCCACTTGTCCTCACAGGCACCGACCCGTATCTCGCCATGTCTCACCAAAGCGAGACAAGGTAGGAACTTAATTTGCATATTTCCTATTGTAATTGTGTACTCCTGCTGCAACAAGAAGGACATCATTAGTGAGCATGCATCATTACATCCAAGAACTTCCAGGGTATTAACTTTCTCCTAACAACTAATTGGACTTGTAGCCTTTATCCAGGCAAACACCAACAGAGAATAATACACATTTTTTTCCCTACAAGTTGAGCAAGAGACAAACTACCATAGCTGTCCCAACAAGGAAACAATGGTGCTTGGTATTGACTTACAGCAACAACCTGTTGACAGCCTGGTTATAGTGATGACAGTTCCTTTCATTGATTTGCATGACTGGAGGGCCAGCTTATTGTACAAAGTCAGTGTTTTGTAAGCAAATATAAGAATATCATCCTCAGTCAATATGCTTGCAGTAGTTGTGTGTTTAACAGTTGCTGCACCAAGGGATACCTGGGTTCTGGCATGTAATCCACTGAGCTTACATCAACTCGTGTAAGTTGACTCAATATCCTGTCTTGCTGTGTCACATGCACTTTCATCCTCTGCTAGGTTCATTTAGCCAGCAGGGGGCAGCACCTGCAACCCCAAAGCTGATGGCATCCTTTTGTTATTGGACAGGATGTTAAATTGTGTAAATTTTTCACTGGTGTTCTGTCATACAGATAAATGTTGTACTGTACAGCTGTCATGTTACTTGGCCCCACCAATCTACTGTAAATTGCTTTAATTTTGCAGCACTCTTATTTTTGTTTGTTTCGCTGATGGCACAAAACTTGTGAAAATAAAAACACGGTGAAATAGTATTTTAACATTGTTTGAACAGGAATTATGTCCAAAACAGTGAAATCAAACCTATAGTGGAATATCACAAATACAAAAACCGTGAAAATTTATACATGCAAAAATAAAGCAATTTACAATACCTGTCACTTGCAGCAGTTGTCTTGAAATCATACCGGTGTTTGCCTGGCCACTCAGTCCAAATTCAGACAGTCTCCAGACAGCTACAGGAGCTGTGTGCATGGACATCTCTTGTTTTGTCAGCATTTAGCTGGAAGCCTTCCTGGCTATTTCATTAAACAGAGAGTTTATCAATATCCCAATATTGATTAGCCTGCTTAGCAGACCTACAGCCATTGACTGTTTTACCAGCAAGATACAAAAATGACCTTAGAGTCGGCTAAACGGGTAATATGTATGTTGAGAGGAAAGTCAACAAATGTTGTACTGTACATTGGTTCAATACCTAAACAATATGTGATGTGCTCATTCATATCATTTATCTATCTAGTGTAGAGTTAATGTTACAATCAGTAATGTAGGTGTAAAGGAATGTGCACACATTTCAGGCAGCGATCAGCTGTTTGCTCCCTAGGTTCGGACAAGCAGGTTGACACTTTAGGTGTTTCACCTTGTACAGCAGTGGGAGAGTTGGGATAGTATGATTCGAGGGCATAGTGTATGAGATCATATATGAATTTACTTACATTAACACCAAATTAAAAATTTTCTTGCCTGACACAGCTAGAAACGAGCACAACACAATGACAGTGTATCACTTGTATTACATTTTATTACATTCTGTATACGACGTAGGCCTATGAGCCCGCACAGTCGCCCTACATAGCAATACATAGTAGCAAATTTCGGTGACGTAGTAACTGACACCATAAAAAAGCACACAAAAGGTGAACCTCATTTTTGATAAACATGGAAAATAAAGTACGTCAAATGAGCCTCCGTCACCCTTGATGAGGACCAAGGTTGATCGAAATGCGTTGGGGTAGGCTCCTCATTTTTAATACCACTTGCGACTTTGTTCCTTATTTACCTGGTTTCTACCTTAGGCTCTACTTCAGGTTATATTGCATATGAGCCCACATATAGCAGGGTTTAATAACCAAACTGTGGACTTAACTGACAGGTATGTGAAAATTGTGTGTGTGTGTGTAACACACATTTCCCCAGAAATTATAAAAAGTGTCCAATCAAATTCTAAGCACTTTTTACTGCCAGACAGACTAGGATTTGGCCTGCATTATCCATGCAGACTCAGTTTTGAACTTCAACAAACAGTGACAGTAACACATGTAGCAACTAACAGAAAAGTTAATATGGAACAATTTTTAAACAATCTTAACAATTTTCCTTGGTTTCATATGTTACAGAATATGAATAATTGACATCTGACAGCAATGTACATGAATGTAAATGTTTGATGACTGGTTTCAATTTGTTTAGCTTTTTCTTCCCTTGCACCGAAGCACCCAAGCTGTGTATTTTGTCTACTCCGCTGTGTGGTAATATGGAACTTGGTCTGCTTTGCAGGCAATTTCCTCATGCATTTTCCAGCATGTTGCAAATAATTCTGTTTTGGTCGTACTAGAGAACCTTAATAAGCACTTATTGTACTATTAGGCAATCCAGGTACAATAAATACATTTACACACAATGGAACTGGGAAGGAAGTTATTACTCGGACTTGTGTACAATGCATGCAATCACATTTAGCATAACTTTGTTCTGTGTTATCCTGATTTTTTCACTAGGTTAGTAGACTGTCTGCCATGTGGACCAAACTTCATTCATTAAATGAATCCCTTATTTGATCAGGATTTATGTCTGTACCAGAATTAAAATAATAATCTGAAAGTGAAATGAACACCCCGGAAGTCATGTGGGTTGGGTGACTTGTGGGAGGGGCATTTAATCTCCATGGCAAGCTTAGTGAATGTGTGAACATTGCCCATTGTGTGGTAACCTTGTCAGATTTTTGTCATTATACAGTCCTTGATTATGCTTATTGAAAGATGAATGTAGTTGACATAAGAATCAGAAGGATTCTAATGTTCATTGTGGTGTAAGATATTTTGTTTCTTTATGCTGGTTGATAACATTGCGTGTGGGCATGGTGGCGATTGTAAGGAGGTGTGTTTGATGTGAGCGTCTGTCTGGAGTGGAGTATGCTGCAGGCAGTAGATCCCTCAGCCCCGTTACACCTGGCTGCAAGATAAGTTCATCCCATTTAAGGTGTACACAAAACACTAAGCCTGACCTGCCTATCTGGTGGCAGCACTCACCACAATACTTAGTTATGTTGTCAGAGCAGATTATGTAGTCAGATCATTATAAAGATCTGTCAGAGATAGAGAAAGTTGCTGATAAAATCAATGCACTAGCTTACATCAACATCCTGGGTCAAGCTTTGAAGTCACAGGTGAGCCGGTACCAAACTGAATCAGTGGCTAATTTGGAGAGGAACGTGTTTATAGTTTTATCAGTGCATTGTGCTGATTACAATGGCTGTGCAGGTACAAACAGAAGGCCCAATTAGAGCTTGAACAATGTGAATGTTGCAGTGAGGAAGTGCCAGGACTTCCTCACACAAACACTTCATTCATTGCTAATTCATATTCCCATACAAAAAGAAGACCTTAAGTTAAATGCACTCTTTAACACTGAGCAGGTTGTCCTGCCTTCTCATTGAAAGAGGGCTTTGAAAGGGCTGGGCCAGTTTCCGTCTGCCTTTGGGTGGAGGCTGCAGGGCTCCAATTTGAAATGCACTCATCCATTGCTCTGACTTCAGAGTCCAAAGTGAAAAGACTGTCCAAGTTTTTGGTGTGCTGCATATCACTAAATTAACCATTTTCTGTGAAGAGGATGGGGACCATGAAGCTTTTCAGAGAAAAGACCCATGGTTTTACCAGAGTGAAAAAGACAAAATTCTGCTGGGTACTTCAGTTTGGTTAAAGGTTGTAAAAAATTTAATCCTTAACCCTTTCACCAGCTGCTGGTCAAATGTCATAGGCTTCAATATTTTTGATTAATTTCAACAGTAATGAAAAAACAATTTGAAATGCAGATTAGGCCTATCAAGATAACATGTCCCAGGTCAACAGCTTTCCTGAGTCTGGGTTAAGCACTTTACCCCAACTCACACCAAGAAAAACTGAGGAGTGAGCCTCTGACTGATGTACAGAACCATGTTACAGGTACTTTCTGAGTGGCTGGCATTGTTTCCTGCCTAACTCACCCTAAGGCTCTTGACCCTTTGATTAAGGTGCTCAGTTTTCATTGAGAAAACATGGAACAAAAGACAGGCAAGGCAAGCCACATTGACAGTGTACACACAAGTCATTTGTGTATTTGTCATGGTCATTCATCAGGTTTGGGTGTCATAATACAATGTCACAGTCATTTCTCTGGTCAAATATCACGGCAAGAAATTGTCATGGTCATTTGTCTGGTTAGATATCATAGCACTACAATTTCATGGCCATTCGTCTGCTTAGATACCATAGGATTATAATGTCATGGTCATGTATCTGGTTAGATGTAGCAATACATTATCATGGTCATTCATTATAGCAACATGTCATAGTCATTCCTCAGGTTAGGTATCAAAATACAATGTCACAGTCATTCCTCTGGTTAGATATCATATAAATACAGTGTCATCTTCCTTATTCCTGTGGCTAGATACAGCAATAAAATGTCATGGCCATGTATCTGGTTATATGTAATATCTATTGTTGCCTATTTACTGGAGTTTAGGTCCTTTGCTCATTTGACTTGAGGCTAGTGCAAGGCATTCCACATTCAAAAACAAATGCAACTTGGTCCAGTTCAGGGTCAGTTACAGTATGGCTCATGAAGCTACTGTGGTTTACCACTTATATAAAAACCTGCCGGTACTTTCAGTTCAGACCTGTATCCACTATCGGGGCAACCTTCTCCCCTAGGCTCCATCTTTCACTCTTTGGGGGGTGGGGGTGGGTGGGGGGGGGGTTGGCAGGTCTAACTTAGTGAGCCATGCTACTCAGTTCATAGCCTGGCAGCCACTTCAGTGTCTGATACAAAATTCCTATTCTGGGGCTACGGCTGCCTACACCTGCTAATTGTACAGAGCTGTATTTACATTTCCAGGTAATGCTTACTCTGGAAAAGTCCCATTATATATTGTCCATTACATTCATTGGACAAATTAACCTTCCTGCAACACTATTCACACATATATTTTGGATACTACCTTTTCAAAATATGGAATCATTTCTAACCCATAATGGCTGCCATTTTGAAAATTGTGGATTCTGCACCCAGTGGTTTCTAATAAATGAGGATTAGTATTGGGATGATCTGGAGGAAGGGTTATAATATATGCAACCAAAAGTATATATTTTGCAAATGTTTCAGGGCATCAATTATGATATGATATATGCTGTGGCCGCAATTGACTTTGATATCCAAATTAAATGTATTTTTGTACGGCATTGCACAATATTCAAAATGGCGCTCTCCATGTGCCAGTTCAAGCCAAGGTATCATGTCACATTTGGATTTGTAACTAACGATGATAACTGCTCTAGACACAACCGAGCAGGCAGATTAAATCTGAAGCCAGAAACATTTGCATATACGTGATCCAAATAACTTTCATCAATAAATGTTGTTTTAGTTTTTCTGTATGTGCACAGTTTGCCTTCTGTATTTAGATTTTGTCCCATTTGTATTTATCAAAACTTAATATAGTTTTCTTTTAATACCTGTCTTATTTTGTTAATTCCTTCTTGTGCTTTCATTTCCTGAATATTTATTTGGAGTTTGCCGCAGCATTTTTCTGTAAAAGTCATCCATGATTCAATTCCCTCTTTTTTCAAATTGACCAACTCTATTTTTGCATTCTGTAATAGTTTGTTTTCTGTGTTTTCCAAATGACCATGGTATTTCATCCTTGAAATTAATACATTTATGCCCAGTGGATGTCTCCCCAGTTCTCCCATTGCTGCCACATTCGCTGTTCTCCTACACATAAGAGAACTTTATCATACCTATCAACATTCCACACCTCAAAATAGGGAGATTTTTGTAAATTTGAAAAATCCATGGGGGAGATTTGTATTTTAACAAAGAATTTAATAGAAAATACAAAATTTTCATGGGGGAGATTCTGCCAAATTTGCAAAATTTTGCACGTGAATAAAAAAAAATTGGGTGAAAAAGTGGGCGACTCCCACCTTATGGGGGAGACTTGACAGGTATGCTTTATGGCACAGACACTTAAAAATACACGAGTGTGGTCCAGTCAACCACAAAGAAATAGAAACTGTACCCTATAGACACTCTTCTTCATGTACAGACATAAGAACCCACACCCATCCGTAGGTTTTGTATTAGCATGGGCTGCAAAACATGCATTTATATACTTTATCACATGTTTGATAACCTAACAATTTCCGTTATTCCCTGTCATGAGAAATGTAAATTTTTCATTTTGCAGGAGAGTACAAAAGTTGTACAGTTGTAGCTGATTGTTGAGTCCAGTTCGAAATTATCACAATTTAAAATCACAATCAATTTTTAAACAGATTTAACTTTAGCCTATTTATTGCATTATAGAATCATTGAATTTATACACCCATGTGTAAATTGGAGTTGCGGTAAACACTGAAGCAGCCCAAACATAGGCTTCCGTTTGCATGTGTTACCTGACACAGTGTGCCCCATGAATCAACTTGTCTGTCTAGAAAAGTGCGACTTCTTTGTGCACACAGGCAATGATGTAATTATGGTTAGCTTCAAAGGGGAAGTTTTCAAATGTTCACAGCAACTAACATGTTGAATTAAGTTACATCGGTGGAATAAAGGCCCTTTCAATACATGATGATGTTTCAGTTTCAACAGGTGAAGATAGTATAGAATGGAGAACAGTGACAGGCGAGGCATATGGACATGTTTATGTTTTAAGTGTTGCTTAAATTGGAACATGAAAACTGTAACTGTTGACTTGAATTCCCTTGATATGAGTGAATGCACTGGTGTTGCTGTCTCAAACATGAAATGCACAACAGACGTTTAGACTTGCTCAGTGTAGCTCTAGATGCAGTAATGATATTAGGTTCTATATTATGTGAAGTTGCCTGCAAAGCAGGCCCTAATGTTCTAGTTTTGTAGCACTAGGCCGCTTTGCAGGCAACATGTGAAGAGACAGGTTTGCTGAATTGGTCAAGGGACTTGCTTAGTGTAGCTAGATGCAGTTATGAAATTAGGTTCTATATCATGTGAAACTAGGTTCTATATCATGTGAAATTTGGTTCTATATCTGGCTACACCTACAAAACTGACAAAAATTCGCTGCTCTGCTCATGTCTATTAGAAAACTATGTACAATATCACAAAGGAAATAATTGTTGGCTTAAATATGTACATGATACTGTAGAGTGTGTTGGTATGCAAGAAACATGGAACAATTTTGGTGGTGGTCATAACACCAATGGTAATGTGTCTAATTTAAAAGAACTTCTGCAGAATGCTTACGAATCACAGTGGCTTAACCACATTAGAGGATATGATAAAAAAAACAACAACACAAGTTACAAAATTATTGTCAATTTAAAATTAAAGCTGTGTCAGAGTCCTATTTAACTGGCTCTATTCCAGTCATGGAAAGACAAGCTTTCACTAAACTGAGGATCACCACCCACACTTTGGCGATAGAATTGGGCCTGCTATACCAGACCGAAAACACCACTGGAGCAAAGACAGTGTTCCATGTGTGACATTGACACTTCATGTCTTGAAAATGAATTGAAAATGTAGAACATGCACCATTACATTGTAACTTGTACAATAACATCAGGGAAAATTTATTTGTAAATTTAAACAACCACTACAGTGGTTTCATTTGTAAATTGAGATGAAAAAATTTATAACAGTAATGCAATCTGGAGATAGCCCAGAGGTACTCTCTCATGTAAATAAAATCTTTGAAATTCAACAACAACGACTTGGGTACTAAAACTTGGTAACGAACTGATTATGTATACATAAGTGTTTGACTGAGTGCACCTGTCTTGAGTTTTGTAGTATATAGCTGTATTTTGTATTTCATGTATATTTCTATTGTCATGCTGACAATATCTTGTATTCAAGATGAATATCAGTAAAGCTTTGTCATACACGTGAAGAGACATGTTTGCTAAATTAATGAAGGACTTGTTGCTACTTATGCAGACATCCTGGAGGTAACATGCACATTGTGAATTCCATATTGAACCAACTACAAGTAGCTGGACTGTTGTGGGTTGCTTATCACTATTATGGGTGCTTATCTCAGAAATTGAACGTCTGTATGTGTGAGTATATAGATGGCTAAGTAGATCTTTTCATTGACACTGTTCATGTCATTGTACTCTGTTATTGTTCACAGTATTGTATTTAATTATTGTATCAACCTGACAAATGAGTCCAGAATGACTTGATTTGTCAGTAAAGATTATTACTTACTCATTGTTGGGCTGTTGCTAAAGACACAGGAAGATGAGCAACGCAAAGTGACCGCCTGTGCTCTGGAAAAATAATTGGGCAATAGGAAAGTTTGCCAAGCAAGAATCAGGGAAAATTGGTGTGTTATTTAGCTGGCAAGTGGTGCCAACAAGTAATGTGTTGATCAGGGCATTATAAAAACAAACTAATTTGAAAATAATTTGTCAAAGAAAGGTTGCAGAACAAGTCAGGGAAAACTGGCATGTTAAGCTGGCAAGTGGTGCCAACATATGTACATATTCTACCCTGTATGAGAAGCTCATGCTGTGTTTGGTTTTAATTCCAAGCAGTGTCCCTGAGAATGTCAACAAACAAATGGATACTGCCAGCTTTGCTGACATATCAGTGTCCTCATAACATTTATGTGTATACATAGGTAGACCGCTTACTTAGGGAGCAAACAACTTGCAAGCAATTGACACCATGCAGCTTTTGCTTATCAGTGTTTTGAATTAGATTCTTATAAACAAGTTTGCTAGGATACAGTCTTGGGGATGGACAGTAATGGATCTGAGCCTGGTCATTCTCACCCAGCTTTGAAAAGAAAACAGTGTGTGTGCTTAGAAATTAGGTGTATATTGAAGGTGTAAATGAGGTAGTTGTTTGACCAACATATGACAGGAAGTCAGTAATCTGTGGGAGGTCAGGCGGTGACCCCAGTGTAAACAGAGGGCTGCTGACTGGGCATTCCTGTGCCTCCACTGACTGCTGGGCAACGCTACACCCTGCTGTCTGCCAGGGCCATTGTCACCCCAGACAGGGCACATTATAGTCTAGGGTGTGGGAACTTGTTAAAGTGGACAGGTACTCCTAGCTTCAAAGTATAGGTTGTTTTCATGAAATTTACCCCCCCCCCCCAAAAAAAATGAGTTACTGCAGCAATAAAAATATTGCATTACTGTATTTTACATGTATTAGATGTATTAGTAAAAGCTGATGTAAAACGAGTGAACTAAAAAAAAAAAGAGAGAGAAAGAAAAAAAAAGAAGCTTGTCAAAGACTGGTAGCTGTCAATACTGACTGTGTTCTGGTATATAGAATACCGCAATAGTAGATGATCCAAACAGAGGTAGGCAAGGAGTGGAGGTTGTGGAGCTGACTGGTGATGATGGGCCCTCGTTCTAAATTTTTGGTTACAGATATTAAGACTAGATATCTTGATTCAATAAAAATTGTTCGGCAAAAAATGGAAACTCTCTAACTGATAACTCTCTATTGCGGATTGAGCTCCAGAGATGTTTACTCTGCTTTCTGGTCATATGAATTAATAAAAAATATTTTTGTGCATTGTGTTCTGCATACAAATTTAATTGAGTTCCCATTGCATATACTTTATACCCCACCTGCACTCGCACCTATAAATAAATTTAGGGGGTTTTACGGTTTTCAGCTTCTCTGACTGTCGATCTATCCATCCATAGCGGAGGGAGGGAGGGAGGGAGGGAGGGAGGCAGAGAGAGAGAGAGAGAGAGAGAGAGAGAGAGAACAATTTGAAGTTATGCATGATTTCAGTCTCTACAAAGAGTCATCTTTGGAAGAACTAGGATTGGGAAAAGTTTCCGTTATTCACATGTTGTTTCATATACATGTAAAGTTAAAGTAGTATGTTAGTTTCATTTGACAATTTCCTTCTTTACAACTTTACATCATTTTAGTCATAACATGCTATTCTTTTGTAGGATACAGCAGAAATCAACCAACTTGCATCAAACAAGGATAATCAGGATGTGCTGCCCTCTTGTAACAACCAGATGAAGCAGTGTCAACCAGTCAAACCAGATCTGCCATCTGGTGGAAAAAGAGAGAATCAGTATCATGGTGACCAGGAGCTGGTTGAATCTACAGCAAAGATGGCTCGATTGAAGAGAGGTGACACAGATAAAGACAGTGCCCTTTCTCATGCAGCAGATAACAAGGACAATGCCTTTTCTCTTGCTACAGATGGAAAGTGTCCACCACACCAAGATCCCAGAAAAATATATGAAAAAGTCAGTACAGAGCTGCTGTATGAGAAACTGTCCTCAGTGGACCCTGTTTCAGCCCGAAGAATCCACCCCAAGGACAGGAGAAAGATAACCAGGCAAGCAGTTTTACAAGTAGTTCTTGGCCCCCTTTTACATTAGGATTTTATGCCCGCCCCCCCCCCCCCCCCCCCCCCCCCCCCCCCGCCTACAGGAGGAGGGGCATATAGAAATCGCTTTTTCTGTGCATCCGTCCATCCATCCGCATTTCGTGTCTAGGCTATAATTTGCTTGTCCTTCAACTTAGATTAATGAAACTTAATACATAGGTGCATCTGGACATGAGGGTGTGTAATGTACCAAAAGTAGGTTGCTAGGTCTTGTATCTGTGTCACAGTGACATATTCTTGTACAATCATGTCCGGGCTATAATTCTTATACTGTTTAACTTAGTTTCATGAAACTTCACACACACACACACACACACATATGTTGACCTCAAGGTATGTCATGGAACAAAAGTAGGTCACTAGGTCAAGTATCTGGGTCACAGTGATACATTTATGATACATTGCACTTCATGCGCGGACTGTTATTCTGTTGCCCTTTGATTTAGAATAATAGAACTTTACACACCTATGTATCTGGACACAAGAGTGTGCCCTGCATAAAAGTAGTTAAAGTATCTGCATCACGGTAATAGCCTATTTTTATTGACTACAGTCATGCCAAAAGGAGACCTGTGATTAGCAAAGTTATAAATGAGGCAAAGGGCTTGGATCCAACAATCTCTGATTGCTTGGCTTTGGTTGCGGTTTGTATTTGATTAAATATGTGAATTTGTTAACGCAATGCCTAAAGTGTGCCAAGGAAAGTTGTAGACACCAGAAATTAGTACTTGAAGGTGTTACAGTGGTGCCTGCTATTTAAGACCACCCCTACAGCCAACAAAAAGTGGTCTGATACTGCAGGTGGTCTTAAATTGAAGGTATATTTAACATGTAAATACAGCAGAGGGTCTTGAAAGAGTGGTCTTAAAAAGACATGAGGTCTTAAATTGGAGGTTGTCTTTAGAGCAGGTACCACTGTAATAACAAAGCATGAAGATTGTGGATATGTTATCAACTGTTTATTATTATCAATCTTGTGCATGATCTTTGACTGGCAAAAGCAAGAACAAAGCACACCCAATAAGAATCAGGAATAGTGAATGAGTGTAGCACAGCAAATTTTTATGTCTCTGAAATGCCGTAGTTCACCGATTATCTTCATCTACATTGAAGAATATCCAGTAAAAGTATGTGAGGGGTGTCTGTACTTGTGAACATTCGGAAACTGTTATACTTAAATGAAAACTTACTATAAAGTTTCACATTAAAATCAGTTGCATTAAATGAACAGTTTGATGGGTATTGCTGTTTCAGGGCACTGGAGGTGTATAGCACTCAAGGAGTGCTCATGAGTGACCTGCTGGAGGCCCAGCACTCACAGGCTGGGGCAGGCACTCAGCTCAGTGGACCTCTCCGCTTCCCCAATACCTGTGTAATCTGGATACGCTGTGACCAGGAAGGTGAGACACAGAGCTGAGTAGAAAAGAATGCAAGGGTTGAGACCAGGGCATTGTGTTGCCAGGTGTACTCCACTTCTGTATCACTCAAAACTATGTTCTTCTCAGAATGGAACAGTGAGAATTTTTGTTCTTAGATAACTTCCATGCTGTTATTTTGTACATGGTAAAGATGTAATTATTTCTTCAATATGCACTCATAAAATGCATACTGACAACATGTTCATTTGTTACAGAAGCATGCTGTTTCTTTCATTTTAAAGTTTAGGGTGAAGAAGTGTTAAAAAATACTTAGTATGCTACACCACACAACTGAAAATCTATATGAAGGACACAGTACACCGTAGGTCACTTAAACTGGTTTCCCATGCACTTATGTGCCTTGCTAGAGCCCCAATTGAAAAATTTTCTATGGATCCAGTGTCATTCCATGCTGCTACATATCCTCCTACACCTTTCTCTGCCACCTCCATGATTCCTGGCCCCGCCCTTGAGAGCGGCGCAGAGTCACCCTCGGAGGCTTCTGCACCCAAGCCTTTTGTGGCTAGTGTGGTTGAGGCGGTTGCCTCCGTTAGCCCCCCGTAGAGGTGTCAGATGGTCCTGCCCTGGGCCTTCTGAGGCCCCAGCCTCCGACCATGTGGTAGCCCTTGGTGGTGAGGGCTCTGGTATAATGGTGACGCTGGGGGGTTGATTCGGCCTCACAGCCGCTCTCTCCCCAGCTGTCCTCTGGTCGCTTGTGCTTCCGTCATAAGAGAGAGAAAAGGGCTCACACTCCTGCTATAAGAAGAAGAGGAGGCACCACCTCTTTTCTTCTTCTCCTTCTCTGGAAGGTAAGGGGTGGCATCAGGACAGGTGTTTGGGCGCTTCACCTTCAAAGTTTAGGTCTAGGCATAACTTGGACCCCCAGCTTCTGGAGGATGGAGCGGATGGTCACGGAGTGGTGCTCCAAGCTGCAAGCCCCATTGCAGAGACAGTTCCTTTGGAAACCGTGTCTCCGAGGTCTGTCTGTCTCTCCCCAATGGAGGTCGATCAGCCTTCCATTGGGGAGGTCACCTCGTTGGTGACCTACACTGACATGGCAGCAAGGTGAGGTGCTTCGGCGCTGTTGTCTACCTCTGAAGAGGCTATAGGTCCCTGCAGGATGGCGGCTGCCCTGCCTGATCAGGAGGCAGTGACACGCGTCATGCCTCCAGTTTTGGTGGAGCCTAGTCCTATTACCCTGGTGCAGTCCAGCTGTCTGGTGTCACCACCCTGTGCTGGTGAGCCCCTGTCGGGCTCGTTGCCCTTGGAGATAGTCTGAACATTGGAGGAGTTACAGACACAGTATGGTTCTGTGTCTAAGGTAACAGTTCCGACTTAGACTCAGACAGTTGCACGGGTGAGAACTGAGGAGGAGCACCTTGAAGATCTTCTACTCAGCACTGATGACAATCTGGGGGAATTGTCCCACTGCCAAGGACATCCTTGACCTCGACAGCTGCCAGGGAAGGACTCTGAAGCAGAAGAGGAGGGGCATTTTCCCATTTGGTGGGGGAGTGGGAGTGGAAGTGGAAGATGGCGAAGTCTTGGCCCCTTCTCACCACAGCCAAGCGGATTAAGTCTTGCTCAAGTACGCGGCTTAAGCCAAGGAGGTGGCAGACCAGAACGACAGGTCTCCATGCAAAGCAGAGAAGCCAGGCACACTGTTCCATGGAAACATTGCCTTTATGTGGGAAACTTGGCCTAGGGAGGTAGTACCGCAGCCCAGGGCAGCTCAGCCCAAGGCAGTGCCCATGTCAGCCAAAGTAGCATAGATGGTTCTCAAGTTTGAGGTGCCATTCTCCACTTTTGTTGGGGGGAAGATTGTGAAACTTTCCTCTGAGTTGGATGGTTCTGGCATCGCGCCGGATAGTGTGTCTCCAAGGGAAGGCCTAGCCCTGGGACACCTGCTTGCAAAGCCAAAGTTTCAGCTTGAAGCTTTATCACACTAGTAAGTTGGTGTTCCATTTTGCTCCTGCTATGGTTGACACTCCCTTGAGGGACAGCGACCTCAAAGAAGCAGAGTTGGTCTCCCTTCTCTCTTACATACTGAGCATGATGTGTGTGTAATGATTGTCGGCTCTTTCCTTGACTGTTCCAGTTGTTTGGCCACACCACCCCTGGAGGAGGCACATGAGGACCTGGCGGTGCCAGCAGCCACCAAGTGATTGGTGGCAAGCGATCCTGCTAAGCCTCTAGCAGTCTTGAGGCTGCGCTGTGGGCCACGTGCTCTGTGCAACTATTACATTGGATGCCAATATGAAGTTGGTGCACCGCAATGCACTCCTCTCGGCAGCTGCCCTGCTGACAGCTGTAAGCAAGGATGCTTATCAGATGCCCCTGGATCCGTTGGGTACAGGGCTGTTCAGCCAGGGAATTGTCCCCCTCCTGTAGCAGGCTGACAATATGGCCAGAGAGAAGCAGCAAAAGTCTCTTGATAAGGCATAGCATCGGAGTGCGAAGTCGCCCAAGGGATTAGGTTCTTTCTCCTCTGCATGCCATGGCTGTGTGTGGCCAGGAGCAGCTGCAGAGGCAAAGGAAGAAGTCGGCTGAGAAAGGCTGCCAGCCTCTGAAGCCAGGCTGTTGTGCTCTCAAGGGCGGCCAGAAGTTGGCACTGCACCCCTAGGGGCACGAGCCAATCATCTGAAGCCTGTGTAGGCCCACTGGTCAGCGATTCCTTTCCACCTTTCTGGCAAGGATCAGTCGGTGGCTGACTAATGTCGTTGGCTGACCAATGGGATCGCATCTCAGATGATGCTTTGTTGAGAAACATCATCCGTTGTGGCTACTCCTTAGAGTTTGCCAGTGGCAACTCCCTTTCACTATCAAGAGTTCCTATTTCACCCTCAGCACATGAAGTGCCGCAGGGTATTGTCATCCCCTTTGTTGTGCGTCCATCTTGTCAAAAAATATTCACCATAGCTGTACGAAATTTTTGTGCCAAGGGTAATCCGTTCTCTGAATGCTATTTTCTTTCAATCTGCCTTGCGAGGAGGCAGATCAGAAACTCTTGAACAAGCCGTGCAAAAGCTTGTGGACAAACAAGCCTTCCCGCCAGTGTTGGACAATAGGTCCCAAGGCTTTCACAGTGGTCTTTTTGGTGCCAAAAAAAGATGGCGGACAAAGACTGGTCATCAACTTGTTACATCTCAACTCTTATCTTGTCAAAGACCACTTCAAGATGGAGACCCTAGCTTCCATCATAGTGGCAATGCAACAAGGTTAGGCAACCTCAATTGACCTGAAAGATGCGTTCTTACATATTTCTGGGACCAAGAGGTTGCGGAAATTCCTGCGCTTCACAGCTGATGGCAAAGCTTTCCAGTTCAAGGCTCTGCCATTTGGCCTAGCCCCAGCACCGCCAGTCTTAACTTTTGTCATGAGTGAGGTGGCCACATTTGTGCACCGACAAGGGATTTGATTGCACATTTATCTGAACGATTGGCTCCTGCGGTCTCAGGACAAGGGCCTTCTTCTGAAGAACAGGCAGTTCATCAGAAAACTGTGTGCGAGGTAGAGTCAAATTGTGCCTCTCCCAAAGTCCAATCTGACTCCCACAAGGAAGTTTTTGTTCTTGGGGATTCAGTTTTTGACGGTCCCTTTCATCTGTCAGCCATCAGATGACAGATGGAAGAGGCTCTTGGCTCTCTTCTTCGTTCATCAGAAAACTGTGTGCGAGGTAGAGTCGAATCTGACTCCCTCAAGGGAGTTTTTGTTCTTGGGGATTCAGTTTTTGACGGTCCCTTTCATCTGTCAGCCATCAGATGACAGATGGAAGAGGCTCTTGGCTCTCTTGAAAGTTCAAGAGGACATTGGCCCCTGACGGCGCATCAATGAATGTGCCTGATAGGGATGCTGATATCCATGGACTCTCAGGTCCTTCTGGGGAGGCTACATCGTCGACACAGTCAGCTCAGTTTCCGAGATCGCTGGGATCAAGAGATGTGGGTCTTATTTCAGCGTATCGGAATTCAGCTGTACGATCCTCTGGATTTGGTGATCTCACCATGTGAAAGTGATGCTGGCACAGACCCAGGTGCCCTTTAACGGCAAAGGGACTGTGTTCAACGATCCCTCCCTGCAGGGCTGGGGAGCTCATCTGATCTCTGTGACCGCCTCAGGTGAATGGCCTCTTCAGTGGAGGCAGTTTGCCATCAATTGGCTAGAACTGGAAGCATTCCATCTCGCCCTGGTCCAGTTTCAGTCACGGGTGGAGAAGAAACATGTCGCAGTCATGTGTGACAACCACACAGTAGTGGTGTAAAAAAGCAAACAGGCAAGTACCAGGTCAAAAAGGTTCTCTCTAGCCAAGTCAATCCTTCTCTGGTGCTGTCAGAACAGCATCAGGGTCTGATCGCAGCTGATTCGGACCGAGTGATCTCTGAATCCCTGAGTGGTGGAAGTGATCTGGGCCCTTTGGGGTCAACCACACACCAATCTCTTCACCACCAGGGACAATCACAAAATCAACACCTTTGTACCCCCATTACTGGAGGATATGGCATGGGTGCCAAGTGCCTTGTCACTTTCATGGAAGGGAATGTTGACATATGCCTTCCTTCCAACCCTGCTCTTGCTGAAGGGTCTTGACAAGATTTGGGAGGAGCAGTGTGAAGTCCTTCTTGTGGGTCAGTAGTGGCCCAAGAGGGAATGGTCCGTGGACCTGCTGGAGTTGATTGTAGGGACTCCTCAGTCACCTCCTCTTCTCCTGCAACTGCTCAAACAACCAAGATCCAATAAGTTCCACTGCAATCATCAGTTTCTCAGGATGTTCACGTCTGGTGACTGTTGCCAAGGGCGTTACTGCAGCCAGCTTTTCTCGGGGAGTGGCTGAAAGAGTTGCCTGGGGAAAACTATGTCAGTCTTTTTTTGGAGATCTGTGACTCAAGGTGGAACAAATTTGCTTCTTGGTGTACTTCTCCCCTTGGGAGCCATCAGTCCAACAGATTGCAGACTTTCTTTTGAGTTTGTAGTCGGAAGAGCACCTGAAGGTATGCACCATAGAGGGACAATTCAGCCATTGCCGCTACCTTTAAGACCAGGGACCAGAGTTTAGGAAGGATCCTTTTCTCTGCAGACTTTTTAACAGCTGCTAGACAGATTGTCCAATGGAACACAATCTAGTGCCTTGCTGGGATCTCTCTGAGGTTCTTCGGGCTGTCATCTGGCCTCAGTTTGAGCCTAAGAATATGGCTACGATCGATCTCAAGACCCTTACCTTCAAAACGGTCTTCCAGTTAGCTCTCATAGCTTTCGACTCTCTCTTCACTGTGAGTCTCCCGTTTTGGGGACTCAAAAAGTTCTGAAAATGACAGGGATTTTGAGGCAAGATTGACTAGTTTCATTAGTTTCATGCACTTTTTACAAGAACCTCCTGGTCACACATCTTTTGGGGGTTTGACACCTATGAGCGCTGGTCATGGGTGCCAGGTGCAGGGAGATAGACACCTTGGATAGATCCCTCCTCAGGTAGTCTGCAGATGGGAAGGATCTTTTAAGTCATTGTGTGGGACTTGTGTCTTAGACACAGGTGGCTCATAACCCCTCAACCACCTTGACAGGTTTTTGGGTTGTCACTCTTGGCAACAATGTCCAGGTCTGAGCCATATCAGGCCCTTTGTCCTGCTAGAGTGCTCTGGTTTGACAAGAGTGGGAGTGATCCTCATAGAGGTGGGCGGAAATCTTTGTTTCATCCTCTTAGGAGGATGGAGTCTGGGACTCTGTCGCCCCACACATCTCAGCACGGATAACGAGAAAGATTTCCCTTGGCCTACCCAGTGGCTGGGAAGGATGAGGAGCTGGCACATCTTCATTCTCTTTGCGCTCAAGAGACTAGGGCATTCTCAGCCTTCTGGGATGCGTTATGCAACACATCAATAGAGGATATTATGGTTGCCCTTAGATGGTGCTCCCATAATCCCTTTACAAACTTGTATTTAAGAGACTTGGCAGAAGTGGAGGTGCTGCTATTGGCACTGAAGTGCTTCCTAATGGTTGCTTCCAACTGGTGTTAGGGTGTGCCTCACTCAGCCCTGCTTCAAGAGAATTAGAGAAGGGTGCACCGGGGATCCAGGATGGTTTTCTGGGCCATGGCTCCCGAGTGCGGAGTCTGGACTCTTCAGAGGTTCCTCTAATCTGATGATCCATCAGCTTAAGTGACCTATGGTGTTGAACTGTCTTTAACATGCAGTTTTCCAATGCAAAACTATCATTAAGAAACAGTGCTCACCATAGGTCACTAGAAGGCCCACCCAACCATCCCCGCTGTTCAGTCCCTTCTCTCTTGTGTAGGAAACTGAATTACGCATTCTTGCTAGTAGGCATTGCCACCACCAGGAGCCCTGTGCCATGCCACAGGGCCTGGAGGATCAATGTACCAGCATGGAACGGCACTGGATCCATTGAAAATTTTCAGTGGGGGCTCTGGCAAAGCACCTTAGTGCGTGTTAAACCAGCTTAAGTAACCTATGGTGAGTCCTGTTTCTTAATAATAGTTTTATGTTGAAAAATTTCTTGTTTATGATGTGTACGTGTGTATTTCAGGTCAGTCTAATATTAGTCTGTATGTAGGTTTGTTTGAGCCAGGGTTAACACATGGGAAAATGAGCTGAAGACCTTATCAGATTTAGCATTGTAATTGTTGTATGAGAGGGCATATTTGGGGTGGCCCATATGTGTAAAGATAATACGTTTTGTTTCATCAAATCACAAAGCCTTAATATTCATGTTTCATCCTTAGAGACAGGATCAGGTCAATATTACAGTGAAAACTTGTTACAGTGACACCATCTGTCCCCTGTGAAATGTTTCAGATAAATGAATCAAATGACAAAGAAAATAAACTTCTTCCCATGAAATTTGTGTCATTATATTAAATATGTTGGATATCTGAGTGTCATCATAATGAGGTTTCGCTGTACTACTAATTGTAGTACTGGATGCCAGGACTGACAAGCGAGTAGATGACATGCTTGCCAGGGGCCTGGTAAGAGAATTGAGTGACTTTCACAAGGAATACAACACACAGAGGCTTGCAGAGAACAAGTAAGTGGAACTGGCACCATCATCAACAGATCTGTCCTGGAGGCCACCGTAAACCGGTGTTTCAATGTGAAATTCAGACTTGGTGTGCAAGAGGAGCCTGTCTAGATTAGATTTACAAAGGTAACACGTTTAGAAATAGATTTAGAGTGCACAAATAAACCACAGGGTGAACTTTTTCCCTTGTATGTGGTAGCTCTTGCATGTACATACATATCAGTGCCATTCTAAAACCAATGTTATCCCTTCTCTGATACAAGCAGACAAGACTCAGCTGCAGTACATATATTTGCCACAGAGTCTTGTAATGCTTGTACATGTATCAGAGAAAGGATAACATTGGTTTAACATTTTAGTAACAATTTGGAAACAGGAAACATTAATGCATAAAGATGACCATACATAAATATTTCACACAGTGCGAAAATTCCTATGATCCGACGTTCCGGGACAAGCTAAAGCTCTTCTCGGACAAGTGACTTTCAAATTCAACTTGTCCTGCGGACAAGCTAATTTTTTCTTTTTTAATTGGTCTGAAATTACGTCTGTTTGCATGCACCGCAACATGATGATGAGCAGTCAGAGCCTTCGCGACTCTGTATATGTTGGCGATTACTGTGGTCCTTGTGAATAGAACAAAAACACCAATGCAGGCATGTGCGTGGGGACGCCAATGCGCAATAGGTGATGATAATCCCCTGGCCTAAAGTAAACAATCCAGGTTTAAACAATTACATGGTCAGCAGGTGTATTCAACAGGACTTGACTACCTACTTGATTTCTGTGAAAACAAGCAGGTATTTTGACCATTGCGTGCATACGACGACGAGATCAAAGGTACCAGCAGTCATGCATTGGGGCGTATTGGCTTTCGCTCGTATCGGGGCAAGGTCACAGCACCTCACCGTCAGTCTAATCTGCCCGAGCGATGACAAAGGAACATCAAAAAATTTTAAAACTTGCATGGCGAATTCTTGAGCAAATTAGCATCAAAGACAATTTATCGGTGGGCTCTAAAAGTGTTGGAGAGATCATGTAAAGGTGCCGCAAGTTGACTTCCCGGCCAAACAAAACACACATCTGCCAGTCACACGCAAGTGACCGCGTGGAGTAATCTACGGTGAACGGAGCATCATGCTGACTGATCTGTCACACATTCGGCATTTTTCTCTATCCCCCTACCTTTGCGTATGTGCCAGTGACTCCAAATAATTGTTGCTATAAACACTGGAATCTTTATTTTCGCATGCTGCAATTAAAAAAAAAAAAAGCTTCCCGTTTGTGTGTTCCCTCCGTAAATTACAGCATATTCACACATGTTCACTGGGTGGAAGCCATGATGAGAACACTGCAGCACGAGCCGCGATTGGCTCATTTTCGCATGTGACTCAATTGACCAATCGGATGATGTGTTGTGCGTCAGACCACATGGCCAAAGCAGCTGTTTGTGAGGGGGGGCAAGGGTATTTTCGTGACTCGTGATCCTATCTTTTTATTTTCCGTGATCTGTGAAACAATCAAATTATTTTCGGGATTCGTAATTAAACCATTGCTCGTGAATCGTGAATATGTATATAAGCTGAATAATTTTTCCTGTAAACTGTGAAAACAATTTTTTTTTCCTGTGAACTGTGATCAAGACCCCCCTTGCCCCCCCCCCCCTCGTTTGTGTACGGTTGCAGGAAAGATGTTGACGGTGCGCATGCTCGATTTCTGATTTGAAATATTAAAATTTTCGTTTGAATTTGATTTAAGAACACCATTTATTGCGAGGAACTTGCCAATACTGTATACGCAAATTTACTACGATGTACCGATAGCGTTCATGGTTGGTACGCAAACAATATGCATCCCATCACGGCGTCAGAGGCAGCGAGAAAGGATCCTGAAACCAATGCAACTATTTTAATCGTTATTCAAGTTTAACCGGGATACGGACTCCTATCGTCCCAGAAATTACAATGTAATTTTCATCATTAGTCACCCCATGGCCATGCAAATAGCTTACTTTTTTAATTTGTATTTTTAATGTTTTGCCAGTTTCACTGTCGAACAGTTGCAGCTTGAATCGTTGTAAAATTTGACATTTTTGTGCGAATTTGCAAGCGACAATAAGCGGCAAATATATTTTAGGATAAATGGTTTGTGTAGGCCTTAGCATTGTGTTTGAAAAAACCGATGTTTATAGAAGTTTTATCAGGACAAGTGGATTTTGTATGCGGGCAAGTGGATTTTGAAATTTACTTGCCCTGCGGACAAGTGATTTTTTAAAAAATTGTCGAGCCCTGATTTCAAATGTAAATTGGACACCTACATATCATGGGCTCTGTGCAAAGCGTATACAGTTTTAGCATCGTCTTCTCCATATGGAAGAAGATAGATTGCCTCGCAAAATTTGTGAATGGGGTTCCTCTAATGGTACTGGCTGGAATGCAGAAATACACACATTATTTTGCAGGTGTTCGACTTTCAGAGGTGTTTGACTTGGCAGGTTTTACTGTAATTTGTTTACATTCTGTTATTTCGTTTCACTGGCTTTAAGTTTCATTCCTGGGAAAGAGGTGCATGTGTTTTTTGGCTAACATATAATCAAATTATGTAGGTGACTCATAATCCCAAGAAGGCTGGGTACTATGATCTTGTTATTTTAGTTTATGTTATTGTAATATTTATGTACAAGTCACTTTAAAAAAATCAATATATAAATTGCAGATTGTTGCTGTCTTGCACAGAAGTGTATGATTGAATTAGATCTGCTTGTTACATTTAGTTTCAAATAGTGCATGCTGTTTATATGTGACAGAAATTAAAAGTGCCGATGTTTTGTATGAGCAGGTCAGCAGACTATACACGTGGCATCTGGCAGAGCATTGGCTTCAAGGAGTTTCATCCATACTTGATGTTGTCAGAGGCTGAGCAACAGTCAAAACAAGGAGAGCTTTTACTACAGCAAGGTAGGACACTGGTGAATGTGCAAGGTATGAGCTACTTCAGCCAGTGCTCTCTCTTATAATTAACTCATTCCATACCAGTCCCTGATTTTTCCAGATATTTACCTAGATTTAAGGCAACAATTGCATATTTAAATTCTTCATGAAAAGAGCTTTTGTTCAAGTACCAACATGCCTATAGTCTTAAGTCAGTGGTTCTGGTGCTGTCTGGCAAGTCATGCTGCAGCTGCCGCAAGGGCAGCTGCGTCATGATTTGCCAGGCAGTGCCAGAACCACTAACCAATGCCTGTCACCATAGTATGGAATGTATTTCAAACCTGAAAATTGTCTAGAATCTTGTCTGATCAACTCTTTTGAGATATGCAAGTCAGTTATCTTAACAGTGCTGTAAATCTTCTTCTGAAAGACTCGTCCAGGAAGGTCAACTCCACCAGGTCTCTCATGCTGTCAGGTAACCAGTTGATGACCAGATGCTTGGCCTGCACTTTGAAATATACATGATGGGTGATCACTGATGTTGGAACTGTGTGTGTGTTCAGTGAAACAGGGTGCTATTCTCCACTGTAGAAGGCACCACTTCATGTATTGATAGGTCTGAGTGAAGCAGGGAGCTGTTTTCCACTGTTGAGTGTACCACTTGGGATATAGATACCTGCGTACTGAAACGGAGCTATTCTCCACTGTTAAAAATTTCTATAAATCATCTTGGTGATGAGGAGGGGGGGGGGGGAGGGGGGGATGTCCATTAGCTTGAGGCCAGAATGGTGTCTTGTACTGTAACTTTTTGCCATTTTCTTTTGCATATAGTCTCTCAGAGTTTCTGATGCAAATGTTGGTGCATTGTCACATGATATTGTGTACAGATACCCACGTGTTGCAAACATTTGATCTCACTAACATAAAAATATGTTTTCTATCTGGAAGGGGTCCCAGGTAGTCCATGGCTAGATCCTGCCAGAGACCATCAGGCAAATCTGCACATGTCATTGGCTCTGGAGCACATGGCACTCTTAGCAGCTGACAACCATGGCAGCTGCAACTATAATGTTCTGCATCTTTATCTATCTTTGGCCACCACACTTTGGTACTCAGTAACTGTTTCATTGCCACTATGCTTGGGTGCCCTTCATGTGCCAGTGATAGTACTTAACTTGTGGTCACAGTTTTCCAGGTATTACAATTCTCGTGCCTCTTAGCACCAGATTTCCAACTGCACATAGCTCATTCCTATAACTGCTTTGTAGTTTGTGTGGGTACCGTAATCCCAGCTTTGGTTGTTCAAGATGCATTTTCGCAGCTCTTCTAATTCTGGGTCATTGGTTGATGTTTGATCAATTTCTTGTGCTGTCATTGCCCTGGGGATTGCTTCCTAGACCACAAATTTTACATATTCATCTGCTACATTTTTGCGTGTTTGTTTCACACATGTTAATCTGTACAGGCAATCTGCTATGTTCTGGCTTCCTGGTTTGTAAACTGTAATAGTTGACTGCATAAAAATTACATGGAAGTTGACTTACCGGTGGTGTGCAGAAAGTACGTGCAAAATGTTCAGTGTTACTAGGAAAATTTTTTTACATATCTCTGGACAAACAACATGGGCCCAATTCTTGGCCATTCAAATGGGATAAGTGTTGGTATTTTTGCAATGAAATTGTGGCTGTTGGCTGTATAAAGCAGGTGGCCACTGGTGAGGGGTAATTTATATGCAAAATGTTTTGATGCAAAGGAATTCTGGCCATAAGAGCCAGGGGCCGTCACACAGGGGACCTCTCAAGAGGGGCACCGCTATATACCGGTAGATATGTGGTCAGGGAAACTGGGAGTTGGCCTCCAATGTTGAAAGTACCACTTGGTATATAGATATGTGTGCAGTGAAACAGCTGTTCTACACTGTTGAAGCACCACATGGTGTATACATATATGTGTACATTTAAGTCTATCAGTGCTAATCCCAACAAAGTCATGCTTATCAGACTGATGATTCCAGATTAAAATTTGAGATTAAAATTTCTCAAAATAATGCCCTTTTATTGAATTACCAGAATGCCTGTATTTCCAGAGAGGAAAATGGTGCAAGTGAGCAGTTTTCCTTGTCATGCTTTGGATGCATTTTCTGCCAAAGTGCAAAGCAGAATGCTGTTGACTCATTGCCATATCCAGCACTGAAGGAGTTGTTTCTACCAAAAAATCCTAAAATCATAACTACATTTAAAGTCACGGTATATATATAGTCAATTGATAATGATGTTATTGTTTTTTGTTTTTTTTTATTTTTATAATTAGAGCAATCTGTCTTGTCACATTAAATCCTGCACTTATGAAAATATGATTTTTCATGAGCCAGTAGTTTGCGAAAATATTACTATCTATCAAGAAAGGAAGCTATCATCAGATACAAATTCCACTTGATAAGGAGGTGATTCAATGCCTTCAGTGCCAAAGGTCCCTGCGGTGGAAGTTCCACTGTGGCCACAGGGGGGTGTTATACCTGATGTGCATCGCAGTTGAAAGGTACCGACAATGTAATTACGTCACAATTGACTATTATGTTGTTACTTTGCACCCGCTTTTACAAGTGTGTGCAAACTGGCTCCTTAACGTCAGTTACGCGCTTGTTGTACCCTGATATAAAGTGCAACCAAAACCTACATGAATGGTCTCTGATGAGTTACTGAATGTAACAAAACCAGTGAAACCGGGTTTAAAGCAAGTTCACTGCTGTGGGCCTCACCTGGTGTAATTTGCTGATAATAATGTTACTTTTTAGCTATTGTATGTCTGTTGCTGAGGGCAGCCACCTGTTTTAATGGAAAAGCAGTTGAAATTCTAACTGTAACCAGGATTTTTTTTTCCTTTACATCATATTCATCAAACTAGTTTGCGCTTTTCCGTGAAATTTGGTTTGAGTGTTCCATGTGACATCAAGCTTCTACCCCAAACTATTTTGCATCGAAGCACTGCCCATTTAAACATGGGCCATAAATTTTCTACCTGGTTTTAGCAACAACAACAGTTAACTGCACTGTGACATTCATCCATGTTGCCTGCAGTCACAGGTGTTTGAAAGCGTTTGGTTTGTTTCAGGTGTAGAGGACCTCAAAAGAGCCACACGTCAGTATGCTCGCAGACAGAGCAAGTGGATTGTGGGCCGGTTCCTCAGGAGTGAGTTATGCATTGTCATCCATTGTGTGTGTGTGTGTATGTTAAATATCTCTGCATCTGTGTTTCCATATTTAGCCTATAATTAAGTTACGGTCCCAAACTAGGTTCTCCTAGCCATCACTTAAGTTAAGAATTCCATTCCATCATTGTGGTAAGAAGGGAATTAATCTAGGGGGGCAACCTTCTAAAATAAGGACTGCTGAATTTCATCCCAGTACAGTCTAATCTGTCTGAAGGCAATATTCTACATCTCTTCACTGATGTAACTGCTAAAAAAGGTTTATTTATGTTTGAACAACCCTATGCGTCCCCATAGAATGCTACAAATTTTCTCTAAAACTGGTCAAAATGGCACCTGAATGACACCTGTATCACAATTAGGCATACAAGTGTGTGTGTCCAAAGAGTCGTCAAAGTAAAACACATGGGCCTATTGTAAAAATGATCATTGCTGATGGTGTGTTCCAGAGATCAATCATAAAATTGGACAGGTGTTATAGAACATCATTGATGATTAAATGAAGATATATCCGATTATATGTATTATTAATAGGTATCTGCATTTTGATGAGTGTGCATGTATATTACTGTACTATACTGACTTTGGAGTATTATAAAGCTTTATTGTACATTGCATCAGTTAATATACAATTAAGCTTATTCTATGCGTGAAATTTTTAGTATATCAGTGATGATAACAAGATCTGTTGGAAAGCATACTTGCCCAGATATTTTAATAGGATTGGAAGCCCTTTGAATATTGCATTTAACTTCATATTAAAATATCAATTTAAAAAGTGTGAGTATTTCAATATACTCAAATGTCTATTAATATGGTTCATATAGGCACTGCCAGTAAAATTTAAAAGGTGACTTGAACTCTTTCATTGTTGGAAGATCATAATCCACAAAAGTAGCAATTTATTCTTGTTCTCAGCACTGACTTTAAATATTGATGTATCTTAATGTTTGTACACATTATGGCCACGCACATAATGGGAAAAGCTATTGGTATGATCAGTGATCTTGTAACAGCAATAATGAGTTGCAAAAAAAAAATGTTTGCCAGATTTCCATGGGTAAAAAATAAAATCTTACCATGGAAGGTGGTACTGTTTAAGATTTAAAAAAGAACACCCAAGCAAAAAACCCAGCCCCCCCCCCCCAAGAATATCTAATGGTTGCCCCCTAATGTTTAATCATAGATTGTCTTTGCTTTCACCTGTATTACCATGCTTAACATCAGCTCATTGTGCCCACACTTGTATTCTTACATTAAACTATAGGTCATCCATGCCCACACCTGTATTCTAATGTTGAACTACTGGTCGCCCATGTCTTCACCTGTATTCTGAAGGTGAACTACAGGTCACCTATGTCCACACCTGTATTCTAATGATGGAATACAGGTCATCCATGTCCACACCTGTATTATAATGTTGAAATACAGGTCACCCATGTCCACACCTGTATTCTAATGTTGGAATACAGGTCACCCATTTCCACACCTGTATTCTAATGTTGAAATACAGGTTATCCATGTCCACACTTGCATTGTAATGTTGGAATACAGGTCATCTGTGACCACACCTGTATTATAATGTTGAAATACGGGTCATACATGTCTACACCTGTATTCTAACGTTGGAATACAGGTCATCCATGTCCACACCTGTACATTGAAAACTCATTATAATGACACCAGTTGTTCCCTAAAAAAGTGACATAACTAAATATGTCAGATAAATGAATCAAATAACAAAGTAAATGAACTTTTTCCAAGGAAAATTTGTATCATTATATTGAATATGTCAGATATCTGAGTGTCGTTATAATGAGGTTTCACTGTATTATAGTGTTGAAATACAGGTCACCCAGTTGCACACCTGTATTCTAATGGAATACAGGTCATCCATGTCCACACCTGTATTCTAATGTTGGAATACAGGTAATCCATGTCCACACCTGTATTCTAATGTTGGAATACAGCTCACCCATATCCACACCTGTATTCTAATGTTGAAATACAGCTCACCCATTTCCACACCTGTATTCTAATGTTGAAATACAGGTTATCCATGTCCACACTTGCATTGTAATGTAGGAATACAGGTCACCCATTTCCACACCTCTATCTTAATGTTGAACTACAGGTTATCCATGTCCACACCTGCATTCTAATGGTGGAATACAGGTCATCCATGTCCACACCTGTATTTTAATGTTGGAATACAGGTAATCCATGTCCACACCTGTATTCTAATGTTGAACTACAACTCATCTGTGTCCACACCTGCACTCTAATGTTGAAATACAGGTTATCCATGTTCACACCTGCATTCTAATGTTGGAATACAGGTCATCCATATCCACACCTTTAATCTAATGTTGAACTACAACTCATCTGTGTCCACACCTGCACTCTAATGTTGAAATACAGGTTATCCATGTTCACACCTGCATTCTAATGTTGGAATACAGGTCATCCATATCCACACCTTTAATCTAATGTTGAACTACAACTCATCTGTGTCCACACCTGCATTTCCATGTTTAACAGCTCACCCATGCTGGTACCTGTGTACCCTGTGTTGTTCAGCAATATTTTCTACTGATTATCAACCCAGTGAATGTACAGTGTAAAAAACATTAAAACAAAGTTACCATTTCCAGATAAATAGTGAAGAAAAGAAAGTGTAAAGGAATCTTGTCACCATTTCATAAGATTTGGATAAGAAATTAGCATACTGATGCACAGCTTCATAAGGTTTTGAATATATACATGCTGTCAGCAGACTTGAATGTGCAGTGCCCAGAGTGTTATAGGAAATGTGATATTGGGACTTCACACTGGCAGCCAGATTTTCTGTATACCTGACAACTTTGTACCACCATGCACCTGTTTTGTCTATTGATTAGGGCAGGGTGCACATGTGCCACCAGTATATGCTGTGGACTCCACAGTTCCAGACCAGTGGGACGACCAGGTGTTCTTGCCTGCTAGTCAGGTGGTACAAGCTGCAATCAAGGTACGTACAGCAGGGCCCTGAGCATCCCCAGTTAGCATTCAGTCACCAGTTTCCCATTTTAGGCCAAGTCCTGTGTGAGCATACTATGCAGTGTCCTAAATGTAGCACTAAAACTGCTCTCGTACTGCATTTTTAGTCCTGTAGCATACAGTGTCTTTCAAGGGACATACCGAAACCAAAATAAGGGAGGATACTGAAACTATCCAATTAGAACACATGGATAATGTTACACTAGCAACAGCCAGTATATCCTTCACGTTCTATATTTGCGGAAACAGTGACTCTAATGACGTGTGCCATGACGTCACTCACGTTGCAAGGGTACATGCCCCACAAGATGCATGAGCTGACAGGACAGTAGTTTAGGCCTATTTTTTCCTGAAGGGGAGGTGAGCAAAAACACAAAATTATGAAACAGAAATTGTATGTTTTGGCTACCTATTTGGTATGTAGCATCTCACATAATCCCAGGAAAAACTTCCTTTGCCTTCTTTGTCTGATTATGGCAGATACATTTAGGATACAAATGCCATCCCATGGCTAATTCAGTCTCCTACCCTGTACAGTTCTCCCTGGAGCTGTATCCTCCCTCGACCCAAATACAGGCTGTCGGGGAAACTAAACCAGGTAGGATACTGATTTAGCCATGAGATACCTCTAATAACATCTGCTGCTTTTAATGTTTAGAAAAAATCACAAGACTTTGAACACAACAATTTGAAATTACCCCTGTTTTACTGTGTGCCAGCAGACAGCTGTCAGATCACAAACTCTGTGTCATATGTTGGATATGTCCTTGCCCCCTTCAGTACAATCATTGCCTTGTGTTGCAGTAATTTGTCTCTCAAACACTATACAAGTGATTGGCTGGGGTCAAACTTGATACTTTTCATCTGCCCATTAAAGTATACATGCACACATGCAAAAATGTGTGTCCGCACATGCACATATTTTCTGTTTTCTTTGCTGGTACAATGAAGTGCACAGTGTGTGTCGTCTCATTGCATATCAACCATTTTGTGATGCCAGATGAAGTAACTGTATTGTGTTAATACAGCAGTTCCCCTGTCATAAGGCCACCCCAATTGCACCAGAATTGTGGCCTAATAAGAGGGTTAGCCTCTCTTGAGGGGCTAAATATAATGAAAAAGCCATCACTGCTGCACAGAGAAGTGGCCTTTCTGAGGTGGGATGGGGGTGGGGGGCTTACAAGAGAGAGGGATTACTGCATCCCAATTTGTGTTTATATTAACCATGGAAGTACCACTAATGTGATGCATTGTGATTCAAGCATCCTGTTGTGTTTCAGGGAGAGAAACCCCCATTTGCTGCTCTACCACGTGAAGAGAACTACAACGTACGAGCTTACAATGTCTGTGAAGTGTGTAATTTGGTGTTTGTTACCACAAAGGAATGGGAAGGTAGGCTTTGATAGATACAGGTAAACTTTTGTATGTCTGTGGAAAACATAGCATGGCTAGCAGGAATTCAGAATTCACTTTAAGTTGTGACAGATCAAAAAGTGTAAAGATTTAAAGTTTAGATTTGCAGAGTTTCATGCATAACATTGTATATTTATTAATGTCTTTTGGAATAGCTAAAAACTTGGTGTTGAAAAAAAAAAAAAAACATGGAACACTGATAGCACAGACTTGCAGTTTGTTGGTAAAATAATCACTTTGTGACCTGGTATTTATCAGGATTTGTGTGTATCATTTCAGCTCATATGAAAGGTCGCAGACATAAGAGAAGGGTCAGCAGCAAAGCTGCTGCAGAAAGACGTAGCAGAAGCATGCCACAGCATCACCCAGTGGGTGCCAGTGCTGCAGGCATAGAGGGTAGTACAACAGTGGAGACACCTGTAGGTGCTGAGGAAAGTGCAACATTGGAAACGCAGAGAGACACTGGGGGCAGCAGCACAGTAGTGACACCTAGAGACACTTGAGCATGGCACAAGAATGGAGATGATGCATGAATCATCAAGTGACACAGACCTTGAACAGAGGTCCTGCAACACGTGTGCACTCAAGGCTGGAATGAGAAGTGAAATGACAACCACATGGGGTGGATCTTGAAACTTTTGTGTGACCATGCAGTAGAACATGGGATGCAGAAAAGAACGAGAGGCATGTACTTAAAACAGTGTGCTAGTAGTGCAGTGTCAAAAATATACCAACATTTGATGACATGTGCTTTTTCTCTGGCATGTCTCCCACTGTTACTATCATGCTGTCTCTGGCATGGACACTTCTGTAGCTAGGTACAACTGGACCATACTTGTCAGATACAGATTTAAATTTGTCTATCACAATCCATAATGGCTTTAAGACATGCTCTAAACCAATAATGCTTGAAGGACCTGGCTTGACATATCTTTTCATTCATAATCATGGTCAGTAGATGCAGCTTACACAATTTGCATGGTAATAGGCAAGAGATCTTTTATTTTCTTACATCTATAATGTCCAAGGATATCATTTTGTTTGTGAGATATGGATGCACATGTGAGATATGAATGACGAAGTGTGCATCAAAAAATTATTAAACCTGGTGGAAGAAGAAAAGCGATGTTCTGTGATGTGTCTACACAGAGCATGTACTTGGAAGCTTACTGTGCTGAACTCTGGGAATATTTGGGTATGCATAGTTCATTCACATCTCAAAATGTGGGACAGACAGACATTCCGAATATACACATAAGAAAAAATGGTCAACTTTATCAAATTTAAGCACCGCTCTTTGTCGGATACAAATTTAGAGACATCATATTCACTGTCAAATTAAATATACACATATATGAACTGTACAACTAATTGAATACCACGGATTCGGAGACTAGAATAACAGCTTAATTGCTGGTCACTTACATTGAAACTAAAGCATGGAACTGAAGCAGAATATCAGTATTACAAGCATAGCATTTAAACTTTGCAAAATTGATTTTCCAAATGAATTCTGCTTCTGTTTGCATGGGAGAGGAGTTAAGGGGCTAGTGCACTTTGTAACTTGAATGTAGAAATGTACAACTGTTTTATTTGTTTTAATGCAAGGCTATCAAAAGTATATATTTTCTGAAAGAAATATTTGACTAAATTTAAATTTACTATTGGATTGCAGATTTAACCATTTCAATTAATTTAATTAAATTTTAGTTAAAAATTTCAAAATTTACTTTAAAAAACATACAACTACACTTGTGATATCAAATTAAAACTAGTACTTGTATTTAAACATTTTTTCATAAATTTTTTAAAAAGAGCTTAAATTTTTATAGATCATTGAAATTTTAGAAAATTTGAGATTCGGTTCTGCTGCCAACAATATATTCTGTCAGTTTGATCAAAACCAAATGTATGCCCTTCATGGCAACAAAGTTTTTATATGAAGAGAATTGAGGCAATACGGAGATGCAGATGAAAAGTGCATGCTCAGTTTTTAGCTCAGCAAACTTGTCAGTCAGCTGAGCTTATAGGATGGCCAGTCATCCGTCAATCAGTCATCAATCATCCATTGTTCATCCACAATTCACACTTTTGACTTCTCCAAAACCATTAGTTGCTTTAAATGGTCATTCTCCAGTGGTTTTTGTATTTTTTTTTTTTTTTTCTTTTTTTTTTTTTTTGTATTTTGACAAAATCTTAATGTATAACAAGGTTTCTCCAAAACCGCTTGGCCAGTTGCTTCCAAATTGCATAGGGACACTTTTGGGGACCCATAGAGCTTAATTTTGTTTCTTGAGGTGGTGCTGGAATGCTTTGTTTTCTTTTGTAATGAATATTTGCTTTGGTTGACTTTTTGTCCCAAACTGTAAGTTGTGTCCTCTTCAAACTTATTGCAAATGTACCTGCACTTGATCTCCACCCAATTGTCTACCATGTAGTGGTGCTTTCATTTTCTGATGTTAAACAAATTCATATCAAAATTAGGAAAAATCAGTAACCAGATATGTATGTTAACAAGGGTGACGATGGGCTTCAACAAAGGTGACCTTGATACCAAGTTCACAGTACCACTTCAGTTTGTGCATGAATGTAAAGACAGCTGAGCACAGGACTGTCACAGTCCTCTTGTTTGTTTGTGCATGTAAAGACCAAATATATATTTAGGTTCCACTTGAGAAATTGAAGTTTTGAAATTTGAATAAAATTAGTATGTTCATAGCACGTGTATTTGTTTCCTTCTAAATCATGCATATAATGTCAACATGTTCTACTACATTGTCTTTTTTTCTGTATTTTTAGTCTCTGGATGCCCTGGAACTTTCTAGAGGAGAGCTGTATCACTGATGTTGAAAATTGTTGGAAAGGACAAAGTTTCCATAAAATATGAAGTTTGATGTGGTCCAGCAGACTCTGTAGAAACTGGAAAAGAAAGTGATGGCGTCTTCTTGGATGTTGTCTGTTGCTCTGTTGGAAGTACAAACAGTTTTCACTTGAACATGTGTGAGCAAGAACATATCTTCAACAGTATAAGCCCTACATCTCTTGGGACAGGTGCCCTTTAGACAGCTTTGGCTGTCTTTGGCTTAAAAAACCAAGGTCACAGCTATGAAAGTTTAACATGTGAATATGCCAAGAACTGGCTAAAGGATCAATCAAAGCCTCAGGGTCGAAATTTTGCATAGGAACAATGTATAGGACACTGGTGTAAATGTCACTTAGTTTAAATGACTGTGTGCATTTCATCATAAAGCAAAAAATAGGTTTGTCGTGAAAAACAATGTGAGCGTTTTGGAAAAGGGACGGATTGCCTGTTCATTAAATCGTTTTAAGTTTATGTTATGACATTATCATTGGACTACTCAGTGGTGAGGAAATGTGTCTGGTCTTGCATACCCTTGTGTATTTGCAGCTATAGCAACTTACAAAAAACTTAATACTGAAAACTTCTCATCACCTCAGAATGGCTAACAGTGAGAATTAACATATCGGTTTTTTTTTTTACTACAGTGCAAATGAAAATACCTGCTGGTGAAACATTGACACACGTGGTTGGTGCCAGGGGAGTACAAGGCTTCCCTATATATTTCTTGGAATTGAAAAAAAAAATCATGGAGAGTTTGGTGCATGACAGCCACATGTTTGTGTATTATCTGTCCTGGTGGAGACATTTTTTTGATGTATTTATTATTTTGAAATAAGTATTAGTTCTGTGGAGATTAATAGACTAAGAATGAGGGAAACAAATGATCTCTGTCCTATTTCTAATGTTACCATGCTACAGTAGGACTGAGTTTTCATGCCCAAGTCATGCACCAGTAGCTTAATTATTGCGGTCTTTCACAACAAGTCATATTTAAGTCAAACTTAACGCAGACATCTGTCTGCTATGAGTCTGTCCATAAACAATTTCACTTTTTTGTCTTCTCCAAAACCATTGGTTGGGTGTCTACCAAGTTTATTCAACAAGTCTTGGTCCAGTGACACTGGGAGACATTGTTTTAAAGACTGTTTATTTTATGTTTGAGGGTGAATTATCATTTTCTAGTAAAATTCAAAAGTAGTAACGCACTGTAGATCACATGACCTAAACATCATTTCAACTAAATTGTGACGTGCCTGCATTAGTGACCTAGTGCATTAACATGTATTCAAGAAAAAATCAAATGTTGATGAGGGATCTTTGATTATACATCAAACATGACCTGGAATAACTATGACGAATGCAAGAAAAGAAAAAAAACACACCAGGTTGGCATTGAAAGTAGGTCTAGGGCATATTTTTGTGTGATGAGTACCCAATTAAACATAGAATATAAACATCAAATATTACATGGCTGGAGACGGAGATACTATTTTTCTCTCATTTGGGATCGCTGTTGGTGGAGAACGAGGCCCCACCTCATTGAGAAAAAATGAGCTCTTCCTGTAATTATCCCCAGCTTTTGTTTGCACCTCCACATAAAAGGACTCGATTAAATTGTCCAAATCGCTGTTTGGAATATCCTTCTGGAAAATGATACTAACTTCGGTACAGCACTCCTTAAGCACATTTACACTTTGTTCTATCCTTTTCCTTGTATTTACTGAGTCTGCATTGTCAACAGTTTCTTGTTTTTCTTGCTCTGACAGTGCAAGAAACCTGTGTTTCTCCAACTCCGCCATGTCCAGATGTTGTCTGCTGGCAGGCAAGACATGAAATGGAGGTTATATGATGTCATAAACCAAGGGAAATCCCTTTTAGTCTGCAGCATAATGGGATTCCCCATATTTGAGGCTCCACATCAATATTGCCGATATTATACAGAGGGACGTTTGACTTTGAATTAACCAATCACATTTAAACATTAACAGGTAATGCAGAATAATATATAATACTTAGGCCGAACCACCAATATCGAACTCAACCTAGATTTTCATACATTTGGTAAGTTCTGAAAGTCATGGGGCTGTCTTGAAAACTGGACTGTATCACACTCACAAGGAAGTTTACAGGAGGACAAAGAGACATGAGTGATAACATTGGCTTTGCAACCTATGGTCAACAGAGCTTACAATAATATCTTTCAACGATGGAAAGATGAGTAGAGAGTAAATGTTTCATGCATGTATGTAAGTGGTTGGATCAACTGTCAAATTTTATTTTTTATACTACTTAAAATAAAGAAATGATCTGTTGCAAATTAATTTTGTGTAGAGATTTGTATTTTATTGAGGAATTGCAGAGTTGCCCAGGTGCTTATTCACCAATTACAATAAACCACCTGGTCATGATAAGAACTTGCAACAGCACATCAATGTGTCACAACTATTACTCTTGGTCAAGTCCTTTGTGTATCAAAAGAGAGAGATAGGTATTAATAACATCATACAGTGCATTTTTGGACTAACAGATGCTGACATACACTTTCAAAAATCCCATTAGTAGGACATCAAGGTGATATCTGCAGGGAATAAAATAAAGTACACAACAAAGAATCTGGTGCAATTAGTTACTATATTCTGGACGCTACAGGGATCCTGAAACCTACAAGAGCAATATATTCAGTCTTGCATGTTTCTCCAAAAATGTCACTCAGATTGTTATGAAACTTGCCACAAATGTAGCTTATGGAAGGGTTAAACAAAAGTATGTACTAAGTGGTGACACTCTGACTTTTCATAATTTTCTTTTCAATTTAATTACTGGTCAGTGAATGTATATATACTTGTTGGTCAATGTATACATTCCAAAAAAATATTGTTTATTATGTAAATCAATGGGAATTGCAATGGTAGTTTATATTTTCAACCTCATCCCAAAACTTTTAGCCATATTCACTTCAAACTTAGTAGGGATGTGTTTTGGGTGGGTCTCTACCAAGTTTATCCAAATGGTCACCGTCCAGTGATTTTGTGAAGTTGTTTGGGAATTTTTCTTGTTGATTTGACATGCCTATTGATTACCATGCAAGTCAATGGGGATTGCAAAGTCATTAGGGTTTCCGATGATAATTGACAATTTTTACTTCTTCAGCAAAACCATCAGCTAGATTCACTTCAAACTTGGTGGGGGTGTTCCTTGGGTGGGTATCTACCAAGTTTATTCAAATGGTCACATTCCAATGATTTTTGGATTTTTCTATGAATTTTTTGTTCATTTTTGGCCAGATCTTCAAAAGTCTTTATCCTTGTATATACACAGCCAATTGCTTTGAAATTGCATAGGGACACTTCTGGGTATGAAGGTGATACGTGTACAGTAGGTGAATGACCTTGACCTCATTTCCAATGCACAGGGCAAGGTGCATGAAATTCACTGTTTTATATGGTAACTTGAGAACTATTAAGGCTAGGACAGTTGTATTGCACATGCTAGTTGACCTTAATGAGGGCCAGACTTAGACAATAGATGAATGACCTTGACCTCATTCCCAAGGTCATATGGCACTTGCTCAAATTTTACTGTTCACCTGACAACTTGAAAGCTATTTAAAAAGTATAGACACATTTGTTTTACATGGATTGTGAAAGAAGTCAAGTATTGACTTACCGAGTCACTCTCCATGGCACAGATGTTGGCGTATACTTCCTACCTTGTCTGTGGTGGAGGAAACCGAAGGACTCGGAGAAAACCACCGTGCACGGTTAAAGTGGTAGGAACTTTTCCACATGCTGCCCAGGACGAGAATTGAACCCGGGTCGCAGAGGTGAAAGACGAGCGTCTTGCCACTCAGCCAACTGTGCACCCGTAACTTGGACCTTGATGTTGAACATGATGGTTGTCCTGAGCAAAGGCCAGACTTACATGGGTGACCTTAACCTCATTCCCAAGGTCACTGGGACCCAGAGTTTTCCGTGAATTTCACTTTTTACATTGTAACTTAAGAATTGTGGAAGGTAGGACTTTGATGTTGAACTTGTTGGTGGTCCTCTATGTAGGAAAGATTGAGACCATACAGTAGTGGCCTTGACCTCATTCTCAAGGTCACAGTGCCACTAACATGAATTTTACTGTTTTTGTTGATATGTTCCTTGTGAAAGGGTCAAGCAAAGATGTTCACTAGGTAGCACTGCTGTGGATTTCTGATTTCCAACAATTTTTTTTCAGTTCAGGTACTTATCGGTAAATGTACCTTTTCTATCGCTTACTATGCAAGTCAATGGGCATTTTAATGGTAATTCACATTTTGGACTTTTCTGAATAAACTGTCTGTCAGATTCACTTCAAACTTGGTGGCAATGTACCTTGTGTGGGTCTCTACAAAGGTAGTTCAAATGGTCACACTCCAGTGATTTATGGATTTTTTTATGATTTTTTTTCAAAAATCTTTAAAAAAAAGTTTAATATGAAAGTTTAGCATGGGAATTTCTTGTAATGGTTATAACTTACATAAATTTGGCCAGGTTTGTGTCAAACTTGGGAGGGATGTACCTTAAATGAGTGTCTACCTATTTTGTGCAAATGGTCAGCTCCAGTGATGTTTGGACCTTGACCTCATTCCCAAGGTCACAAGACAACTGATACGAAATTTACTGGTCACATGATAACTTGAGATCTGTTTTGAGTTAGGACCTTGATGTTGCACATGTTAATGTTTCTCTATGAAGGTCATGCTTAGACAGTGCATGAGTGACCTTAACATTGTTTCTGGGATCACAGTGCAACATACATACATACATTTTACTCTTCACTATAACTTGAAACTACTTGAACTGGGACCTTGATGTTGCACATGTTAGTGTTCTTCTATTAAGGTCACACTTACTCAGTACATGGGTGACCCTGATAGTATCCCAAGTTCACAGAGCTGCAAGTGTGATGAATGTCTAGGTCACCTGAACATAGGCTGTTCACACAGCCCTCTTGTTTTGTTTTTGGGGGGCAAACCTTAAAAAATCCTCTCCCAAACAGCTCACCCAATTGCTTTGATATCACACAGGAACACTCCTTGGGACTCATAGTTCTTCATTTGTTCATGAGGCAGCACTGATTTTTTTTTCAAATTTTTTGTTTGTTTTTGCGATTTTCGACTTAGATTTTCTCCAAAACATTCTCTCAGATTAAGCTTAAACTTGGTGGAAATGTTCCTTGTGGATGGGTGAAACAAAGATGTGGCACTGCTATGGACTCCTGATTTTTAACGATTTTTTTCAATTCGGGTACTTCTGTGTAAATGTGCCGTTCCTATTGATTACTGTGTAAGCCAATGGACATTCTAATGCTAATTCACATTTTCGACTTCTTTTCCAAAACCGTCAGTCAGGTTGACTTCAAAATTGATAGCCATGTACCTTTGGTGGGTCTCTACTAGATTTGTTCAAATGGTCATGCCCCTGTAATTTTTTAGCTCAGCTGACTTGTCAGTCAGCTGAGCTTAACTTATGGTCCTTCGTCCGTCCGTCCGTCCGTCCGTCCGTCCGTCCGTCGTCCATCAACAATTTACATTTTCGACTTCTTCTCCGAAACCGTCAGCCAGATCCACTTCAAACTTGGTGGGGATGTGCCTTGGGTAGGTGTCTACCAAGTTTATTCAAATGGTCATGGTCCATTGATTTTTGGATTTTTAATGAATTTTTTTGTTCTTTTTTGGGCAAATCTTAAAAAATCTTCTTCTCTGAAACCGCTCACCTAATTACTTTGATATCACACAGAAACACTCCCTGGGACACCTACTTCTTAATTTGTTCACCAGGTGGCACTGCAATTTTTTCGCTTTTTTTATGAATTTTTGTGTGTTATAGCTATTTTCGACTTCTTCTCCAGAACCGTCACTCAGATTAAGCTTAAACATGGTGGATATGTTCCTTGTAGAAGGGTCAAACAAAGTTGTTCACTATGTGAGAATGCTGCAGATTCCTGATTTTTAACGATTTTTTCAATTCGGGTACTTATCGGTCAATGCAGCTTTCATATTGATTACTACGGAAGTCAATGAGCATTCTAATGCTGATTCACATTTTCAACTTCTTCTCCAAAACCGTCATCCAGATTAACTTCAAACTTGGTGGGGATGTACCTTGTGTGGGTGTCTACCAGGTTTGTGTAAATGGTCATGCTCCAGTGATTTTTGGATTTTTAATGAATTTTTTTGGGTTTTTTTGGACAAATCTTAAAAAATCATTTTCTCCAAAACCGCTTACTCAATCACTCTGATATCACACGGGAAGACACCTAGGGACTCCGTGTTCTTAATTTGTTGACCAAGTGGCGCTGCAATTTTTTACTAATTTTTACCTCAGCTGACTTGTCGGTCAGCTGAGGTTTTTTGAGGGTCCGTCGTCCGTCCGTCCGTCGTCCACAATTCACATTTTCGACTTCTTCTCAAAAACTGTCAGCCAGATTCACTTCAAACTTGGTGGAGATATGCCTTGGGTGGGTCTCTACCAAGTTTCTAAATGGTCATGGTCCAGTGATTTTTGGATTTTTAATGAATTTTTTTCGTCTTTTTTGGGTAAATGTTAAAAAATCTTCTTCTCTGAAACCACTCACCCAATTGCTTTGATATCACACAGGAACACTCCCTTGGACTCCTAGTTCTTAATTTGTTCACCAAGTGGCGCTGCAATTTTTTCCTAATTTTTTATGAATTTTTGTGTGTTATAGCTATTTTCGACTTCTTGTCCAGAACCATCACTCAGATTAAGCTGAAACATGGTGGATATGTTCCTTGTAGAAGGGTCAAACAAAGTTGTTCACTACGTGGGAATGCTGCGGATTCCTGATTTTTAACGATTTTTTCAATTCGGGTACTTATCGGTCAATGCAGCTTTCCTATTGATAACAATGGAAGTCAATGGGCATTCTAATGCTAATTCACATTTTCTACTTCTTCTCCAAAACTGTCATCCAGATTAACTTCAAACTTGGTGGCAATGTACCTTGGATGAGTTTCTACCAATTTTATTCACGTGGTCATGCTCCAGTGATTTTTGGATTTTAAATGAATTTTTGTTGTTTTTTTGGACAAATCTTAAAAAATCTTCTCCGAAACTGCTTACCCAAATGCTTTGATATCACACAGGAAGACATCTAGGGACTCCTTGTTGTTAATTTGTTCACCAGGTAGCGCTGCAGTTTTTTTCTAATTTTTTTTGTGAATTTTGTGTGTTATAGATATTTTCGACTTCTTCTCCAGAACCGTCACTCAGATTAAGCTTACACATGGTGGATATGTTCCTAATGGAAGGGCCAAACAAAGTTGTTCACTATGTGGGAATGCTGCGGATTCCTGATTTTAGCTCAGCTGACTTGTCAGTTCATAGAGCTGTGGGGTCACAGTGCAACATACATGAATTTATACTCTTCATTATAACTTGAGAACTACTTGAACTTTGATGTTGCACTTGTAAGTGTTCTTCTATAAAGGTCAGACTTACTCAGAACATGGTGTCCTTGATCCTTTCCCAAGTTCATAGAGCTGCAAGTGTGATGAATGTCCAGATCAGCTGAGGCTCGGGCTGTTCACACAGCCCTCTTGTTTATAAATTTTTGTGTGTTCTAGCTATTTTCAACTTCTTCTCCAGAACCGTTACTCAGATGAAGCTGAAACATGGTGGATATGTTCCTTGTAGAAGGGTCAAACAAAGTTGTTCACTATGTGGGAATGCTGCAGATTCCTGATTTTTAATGATTTTTTCCATTCGGGTACTTATCGGTTAATGCAGCTTTCCTATTGATTACTACGGAAGTCAATGAGTATTCTAATGCTAATTCACATTTGCGACTTCTTCTCCAAAACTGTCATCCAGATTAACTTCAAACTTGGTGGGGATGTACCTTGGTTGGGTGTCTACCAAGTTTCTTCCAATGGTCATGTTCCAATGAATTTTGTTTTTTTTATGATTTTTTTTCAAAAATCTTTACAAAAGTTTTAATAGGAAAGTTTTAACATGGGAATTTCTTGTAATGGTTATAACTTAAATAATTTTGGCCAGATTTACTTCAAACTTGGTGGGGATGTGTCTTGGGTGGATCTCTACCAAGTTTGTTCAAATGGTTATGCTCTATTGATTTTTGGAATTTTTATATTTTTTTTTCTTTTTTGGGGGGCAAACCTTAAAAACTCTTCACCTCTGAAACTGCTCACCCAGTTGTTTTGATATCGTTCATAGACACTCCCAGGGACACATAGTTCCCAATTTGTTCACCAGGTGGCACTGCAATTTTTTCTATTTTTTTTTTTTTATGAATTTTTTATATGGTTTTGTTATTTTTCACTTGTTCTCAGAACTGTCACTCAGATTAAAGTGAAATGTGATGGATATGTTTCTGTGGAAGGGTCAAACAAAGTTGTTTACTAGGTGGCACTGCTTTAGATTCCTGATTTTTAAGTATTTTCAACTGGGGTACTTATTGATCAATGCAGCTTTCCTATTGATTACTATGTAAGTCAATGGGTATTCTAGTGCTAATTCATAGGACAACTGACACAAAATTTACTGTTTACTTGATAACTTGAGATCTGTTTTGAGTTAGTACTGTGATGCTGCACATGTTAATGTTTTTGTATGAAGGTCATGCTCAGACAGTACATGAATGACTTTGACCTCATTTCTGGGGTCACAGTGCAACATACATGAATTTTACTCTTCATTATAACTTGAGAACTACTTGAACCTTGATGTTGCACATGTAAGTGTTCTTTTATAATGGTCAGACTTACTCAGAACATGGGTGACCTTGATCCTTTCCCACAGTTCATAGATCTGCAAGTGTGATGAATGTCAAGATCAGCTGAGCATGGGCTGTTCACACAGCCCTCTTGTTTAGTTTACATGGGTTTTTTTTTTTGTTTTTTTGGAGCAAATCTAGCAAAATCTCCAGAACCACTCACCCGATTGCTTTGATATCACACAAAGACACTCCTAGAGACTCTTAATTCCAAATTTGTTCACCAGGTGGTGCTGCAATTTTATTTCATTGTTTTATGATTTTTTGTGTGTTTTTTCGCTATTTTTTACTTCTCCAGAACCGTCACTCAGATCAAGCTGAAACTTGGTGGATATGTTCTTTGTGGAAGGTTCAAAGTTGTTCACCAGGTGGTACTGCTGTGGATTTCTGATTTTTACCTCAGCTGACTTGTCAGTCAGCTGAGGTTTTTTGAGGGTCCGTCGTCCGTCAGTCGTCTGTCCGTCGTCCGTCTGTCGTCCACAATTCACATTTTTGACTTCTCAAAAACCGTCAGCCAGATTCACTTCAAACTTCGTGGAGATGTGCCTTGGGTGGGTCTTTACCAAGTTTGTTCAAATGGTCACGGTCCAGTGATTTTTGGATTTTTAATGAATTTTTTTGTTCTTTTTTGGGTAAATCTTAAAAAATCTTCTTCTCCGAAACCGCTCACCCAATTGCTTTGATATCACACAGGAACACTCTCTGGGACTCCTAGTTTTTAATTTGTTCACCTGGTGGCGATGCAATTTTTTCCTAATTTTTTATGAATTTTTGTGTGTTATAGCTATTTTTCGACTTCTTCTCCAGAACCGTCACTCAGATTAAGCAGAAACATGTTGGATGTGTTCCTTGTAGAAGGGTCAAACAAAGTTGTACACTATGTGGAAATGCTGCGGATTCCTGATTTTTAACGATTTTTTTCAATTCTGGTACTTGTCGGTCAATGCAGCTTTCCTATTGATTACTATGGAAGTCAATGGGCATTCTAATGCTAATTCACATTTTCCACTTCTTCTCCAAAACCGTCATCCAGATTAACTTCAAACTTGGTGGCAATGTACCATGGGTGGATTTCTACCAATTTTGTTCAAATGTTCATGCTCCAGTGATTTTTTTATTTTTAATGAATTTTTTTTTGTTCATCTTTTTGGACAAATCTTAAAAGATCTTGTGAGTCAATGGGCATTCTAATGCTAATTCACAGGACAACTGACACGAAATTTACTGTTTACTTGATAACTTGAGATCTGTTTTGAGTTAGCTATACATGTTTATTATTCTGTATGAAGGTCATGCTTAGACAGTACATGAATGACCTTGACCTCCTTTTTGGGGTCACAGTGCAACATACATGAATTTTACTCTTCATTATAACTTGAGCACTACTTGAACTTTGATGTTGCACATGTAAGTGTTATTCTATAAAGTTCAGACTTACTCAGAACATGGTGTCCTTGATCCTTTCCCAAGTTCATAGAGCTGCAAGTGTGATGAAGGTCAAGATCAGCTGAGGCACGGGCTGTTCACACAGCCCTCTTGTTAATGATTTATTCAGTTCGGGTACTTTACAGTAAATGCACCTTTCTTATTGATTACTATGTAAGTCCATGGGCATTGTAATGCAAGTTCACATTTTCGACTTCTCCGAAACAGTCATCTGATTGACTTCAAACTTGGTAGGAATGTCCCTCTGATAAGTGCCTACATATTTGGCGTAATTGGTCATACTCCAGTGATTTTTGGACTTTTACCTCATTCCCAAGGTCACAGAAAAACGGGCATGAAATTTACTGTTCACTTGGTAAAATGAGATGTATTTTGAATTAGGACCTTGATGTTGCACATGTTAATGTTTCTCTATGAAGGTCATGTTTAGACAATATGTGAGTGACCTTGACCTCATTCCTGAGGTCACAGTGCAACATATGAATTTTAGTCATCAGCATAACTTAAGAACTTCTTGAACTGGAACCTCGATGTTGCATATATTAGTGACAGTGTTCTTCCATGAAAGTCAGACTGACTCAATATATGGGTGACCATAAGATTGTCCCAAGTGCACAGAGCCACAAGTGTGATGATGTCTGGGTCAGCTGAGCATGGCCTGTTCACGTAGCCGTCTCGTTCCACCTCCTTGCCGCCCATGGAATATTAGTTCCAACTATACCTCGTAGAGGGCGTTTGTCGTAATTCGTAACATCGGACTCTGCAAACAACTTTTTCTGTAAATAAATACTAATTTGCCAATGATGAGAAACATTATTATTTATATAACTAAAACGAATGTATAAATATAAATGTAACCTACATGAAAGTATAAATGAAAACAGATCTGTAGCTTTCAATGGCGTACACTGCCGTCTGTTGGTCGTAGTTGCCTCAAACCGTCCTTTGAGCATGCTGACATCAAAAACCTTGCAGCGAAATCGAATTATTGGCTTGAAATTTGCCCTTTTCGGTCAAAAATGTTTCACAAACCTTTTCGTGTCAAGAGCCAATCGGCAATTAAAGGATCTGACAGGTCAGTGTTGATTTTAGGTCCGAAAAGTAATGTTGTCATTCATGAAGTACATTGTATACCAAACACCTACGGCTGAGCCTGGGATCGCATTAGTATCACCCATGATCAGGATTGTCAAAACCAAGGACGTGCTTCAGAGCTCGTCGCAGCGGCCAGATAGTTATCCAGAAAGGAAGAGATTGGTATAGTAACATGCCCAGCAGGGTATGAGCTGATAGGTAGAAGGAGAGAAAGCGGTACTGTTCCCTGACCCCACTGTGGGTTATTGACTTCTTTCCCAGCTGTTTACTGAGGACTGGAAGTCCTATTGCGCAACCAAGACTGCGCGGTCTACTGGGTTTCTTTTAGTTTTGTGTTCTATTCGAGAGTATTAGAACAGTCACATACAGCGTTATGTGGACTGGGACTGTTTTTTTCATTACTATTCCATACTCTAACAAACAATCAGCAAGCTCATTTATTATCCACGACGTTTGTCAGTCATTGATCAATGTACTTATCATAAGTACAATTGGCACAGTCTACATAGATTGTTGACTCTTTAAGTGCCAAATTTTGAACTGAGTCATCAGCTTTTCTCTCTGGAACTATGTCTACAGGCCTACTGGTACTTGAATGAAAGATCTTTTTACGAGGAATACCATTCTGGGATCCTAATTCATGATAATTCATACTAGTTTGACTTCAGTAAATCAACTTTAGATGTGATTGGCACTGAAAGAGTTAAATGTCATAGATAAATGAACGCTTCCATACTTTTCTTCCATTTCTCCCTTGTATGGTATATGTATATTAACATTTAGAAATTAACATTTATTTAACCAGATACAATTGTTCATTCTGCCACTCTTTTACCCATTCATATTTGCATAGTCACAGCCATGAGCATGCGCTCTTAAACACTGGACAGTGAAGTGCAGTCCATATACACGAACTTAAGTGCAGAGTAGGAGATAAAATTTTATGAGTGTATATCAGTTTTAACTTCTTTTTTTTTGGAAACATTTTGCCACACAAGATAGGACATTCCATGTTAATTAATTCCAACCTGTATAGCAGTGACAGCCATTCAGTGTAGCAAATTGTGATGCGATATCGGCTCTCTCTTACACTGAAATGTATTGTTTCCAATAGGAGTTTGTACTGTATTTGCAATTCTAATATATATTTATATCTTCCAAGATCCAAGTGCCAATTAAAATAATAAAATCAAATGTCTGCCATGCAAGAATGGCCACAAATAAATTCTCTCTCTCTCTCTCTCTCTCTCTCTCTCTCTCTCTCTCTCTCTCTCTCTCTCTCTCTCTCTCTCTCTCTCTCTCTCTCTCTCTCTCTCTCTCTCTCTCTCTCTCTCTCTCTCTCTCTCTCTCTCTCTCTCTCTCTCTCTCTCTCTCTCTCTCTCTCTCTCACACACACGAAAACACAACAAAAAAGAGGTGTCAAATTGCAAACACTTTATTTAAAAGAAACATGATGCAAAAATATATTTACAGGGCATATACAGTGATGGTTTAATCATTGTGCATTATCTGTAATAAATCACCTGTGTTATAATATAACAGATGCTACTGTTCAATACATGTAATCAACTCAATGTACAATATTTCTAGCATGCTACTGTTATGTTTCAATTAAGTACACATATACACAAAAGTTAGCTGTAAATATTAAACTGAGTACACATAACACAAGAGTTTCCAATGCAGGAAGATAAAATAAAAAGTACTTAAACATAATTTAATGTATCATCAGTTTACCAAAGTGATTCCAAACTTACATGTTCAATGAAAAAGCTGACTTTTCTATAAATTAATTTAATTTTATTTCCTGATTTTATGTACTTTTTTTTTACTATGACATGGGTTTAATGTAATATATGTACAAATATTTGTTTTATATAAGGACCCCTAGTCTGAAATAAAGTCATGTTGAATCTTGAAAGAAGTTACTGGGGCTGCTTTTACTGTTGTGTCAATTCAAGTTAATATTACATGTACTACTGTAGCCTATGTATACTTAGATTACCAAAATTTGGCACTCTGCTTTCATGTGTATCAAATTAAATGTATGAACACTTATATATACATAAAAGTATATCTTCAAAACCACTTTGAATATACAAAATACAATTAATGGTATAACTTAATTCAGGAAAAATTAAGATATAATATATATATTAAAATAAAACATTCAATGAAATTAAAGAGGTTGCTGATACTCCTGTGTGGATTTTCCACTCAATATCCAATAGAGGGGAGCAAGAACAGAAGCTTGTTCTCCTGTAGCGAGCATTTCGGTCATGCAGGGCTTGTGTCATGTATTCCTTTTACTTTTCATTGTAATTTACAGCTTAATAACTTTAAAACCACTGGTTACAGAAACAGAACAACAAAATTTGTATGGAAAAACCTAAGTTTTGTTTTTGCAGCTTTAAAAGTACAATGTAGTCATTCAATTTGAGGTTAACAACATGCAATCCAATGGGAATACACATCTTTAGCCCTGAAGAATTATGTGTATTCAGCTGAATACACAGCTAATTCTGAGTATTATTACAGGCTTTACTGCTATGTATATTTACCTCAATGTACAAATCAGGGTACCACAGTAGGGCAGAAAAACAGGATAAACAGAGGAAAATGCTAAAAAATTATTCATCTTCCTCTGGTGGGTAACACCCACCTATTGGCCATTTCAAGTGAGATCTTGGGTTTATTTGAACCCATAAAATTTCTGCTTCAGTTTCTGTGTCAAACACCACTGGATTTAAGATGCTTTTAACCTCTGAGGCAAAGGGTCCACCACACATACTCTCTCACACCTGCGTTGGACCCCTGGTACTGGATATACTCCCCTCACTCCTCGTGCGTACTTTCTTTCCCCTGGTTAAAAAAACAAACAAACTTTCCCTCACACACCCTATCCCTGCCTCCAAGGCTCAGGCATTAAATGCCTGAGAAGCAGTGGTCTCTGTAGCTTTTGAAAATGGCAGGGAAATTTAATTGAAAGATAGCACTTTTAAGGTGGAAGATCTGTACCCAGCACCTTTGGATAACCTCTAATCACTTTAATATTTGGATAGTTTGATACTAAAACTAAATGCTTCCAAAAACTCAGATGTGTAAACATGAAATTATATGAGAAAATTAAGCTCAAAACTTTTCTTTACACTGAAGAGTTTCAGCAGTGCTGACCTCATGGGGTTTGTTTACACGGGAATGATAATGAAATATGTCATTGTTTGCACAGTCATTAGTTCATGACCCTTGGAAACCAATAAAGCCACTGACATGGGTCACTCATAGGCAACAGGAAACCATTAGACATGGAGAGAAGAATGGACCAGTTCAGACTAATTATTACCATTGTTTTCACTGCTTTGAAATTCTCTATTGATGTAAAAACAAGTTAGCACAATCCAGTTGCTGGGCCCCAAATATGGAAAGCTGCATGTGGATCCACACCCAGACAAGCCAAGTGTGGTTATGTTTGATGTTCCCAGGTTAAAAAAAAACTCAAGTTTCAAACTACAAGGTATACTTTTTTGAATGACACCACCACAAAGGTAAAGTTACATGTTTATTTCACACACTAATAAAAGCACAGGACAGAAGAAGTGAGCTTGTATCATATTACAGGCATAAATGCATAAGAATTGGCAACATTTTCTTTCAAGGTGATCATCTCGGAACTGTTTTTTGCTCAACGTATGTAAGTTGCCCTATCACATTAAAATCAACGGACCTCAAAAGAAAAATATCATATCCAGGAACGGTTGCAAGAATTTTCTTTGCAACAACTCCCTGTTAGGACCAACTTCAAAATTTTATAAATGTTTATTTATGCAATTTCAGGACTCCCCATTGGATTTGGTCATGCACACACGCACGCACACACACACACATATAATCTCTCTGATTTAAAAAAAGAAAAATTGTGCGACTTCTGCATGAAAAATGTGAAAACCGTACCAAGTCAGAAAGAATGATATAAGATCTGAAAAAAAACTTCCAATGCCGCAAAAAAAAAGACTATGAATACAAATCTATGAATGTGTAGTAATAATAAAAATATATGTTTACTGTACTTGTGAAAAAATTAAATGGGTAATATTGATCCAAAGTTGCCAGTCTCACTGTGCACTGGCTACAGATCGTCCACCTTATGGGATACAGAGCAAAAAGGACTCCTGCATTTAAATGGAAGTCTGAAACTACAGCATGAGCAAAATAAAAACCTGTAAAACTGAAAGGAATAGGAATACACAGGGATGAGTTCTATTGACTTTTACCAAATACACAAGGTGTGGTCAAAAGTAAACATACAAACACAGAGACGTTAAACGTTCCACAACATGAGAATACACAGTAATTGTACACATATATTCTACATAAGAACTAACAGCAAACTACAGATGGGTGCTCTCACATTGTCGTAATTCCCTAATGACCCATTACATTATGATGCATGTCAAAGGCACTATTTACAAATAATAATAAGATTGGGTCATAAGCTGCAGTGTCATCATGCCCCAAAGTCATAGTGAAATCCGTTTTCCACTATTTAGTTGTTCAAAATCCACAGAGATGCTTGATAAAAAGTCTACTAAAACTGAAGTGAATCTGCTATTTGATAAAATTATGTTCTTGTAAAGGCAGCTAATATTCAAATATTCTGCGATACTAGGTGGAAAAAAGAAAGAGGGCAAAATAATGTGGAGCATGATAAAAATGCAGGTTAACTCTCTTCTGTTTCAAGCTGTAAACAATGATTACCAACACAGCCAATTAGTTGGAGTGGCAGTTTGACATGAGTGCATCCTGAGGCAATTAAGTAAATATATTTTTTAAAAAAACTGTGTTCAGATAGTCTGTTGATGAAAATGGCACCCATGAAAATTTTCATGTGGCACATTTGATTTCAAGTGGCGAAGTTCAGTTTGATTTAGTTGTTGAACTTAAGTGCCTACAACTATGAGCTTGCTTCAGTGAACTTAGTCTTTGCTGAATGAGCATCTGCTTGTATGATTTCTGTTTAGTTCAGCTGTCTGACAAGTCAGCTGAGGTTGTAGGTTCGATCTAAGTCTGGTATCTGCCCACAATAATATTTTCAACTGCTGTCCAAAATCAGCCAGAGCCTCAGCAAACTTGGTCCAAATGTAATTTTGTGATTGTCTACCCAGTTTGTTCAAATGGTCATGCTCCATGCTTTCTTTTTTGGGGGTAAAATCTTTTTAAAAAATCTGTTCCTCTGAAACTGTTAGACCAATAGGAGATATGCGTATTACGTTCCCGCACAAACTCTAGTCTCCCTTGGTGAGATACGGGTCAGCACCTGTGGGGGACAAACGGGATATTACTAATGTTTTGGAAATACAGAATACTTATTAAAGGCATATGGGAATTTTTCTTATATAGGGCTCAGGAAGTACTAGAAGGATACCAGTTTGGCATTTGTGAACTTAAATTTCTTACAAAATGCTAATTTTGTGAGAAATGAGCATATTGCCACGGTATTGGTTGATCACATGGACCATTTGCTACTATGAATACATGGTCCTGATTCAGTTTGTCACATTACATTTCGTCGTCTTATAATAAAGTCGAATGGTCATTTGATCACAAATTAACCCGTCAAAATGAAATATAGTTGCCAACATTTTTAAATGACGTAACAATTAATTTATATGAATTGCATCCTGCATATAGGCTTGTTGAAAAAGCAAAGTTTCGTGATGGGTTTGCCTTCATGTCAACCCAAAAGCTGATTGGGTCCATGACAAGCTGCCTGCAGGCTTAACGCTCAATGCATCAATTGTGCTTACCGCTCTGGGGGTGAATTAAGCAACTGGAGTTTTAGTTTTGGTTGTCAAAACCAAAGATCACCGCGATGATCTATTCATAATTCGTGTATGTCAAAAAAAAAAAAAAAGTGGTTGCAGTCTGATTCTTAAAGCGCTACATGTCAAATTTTTTCAAGACTGAACAAAAATCAACACAAACAATTGCATTTATATAGCTTTATTCGACAATGTAACAGTTTGTAACAAATGTGCCAAATAACCCAGGTAAGCCCCATTACTACTATTTTACAAGGCAAGACTGCTATTCAGCAAAATTACATTCAACAAACTTGCATTTCTATGAATTAAACAAGTGACTATTTGTTTTGTTTACCATATTAATTTCTACCAAATGTCCCAGGAGCAATTTAGATTTTCGACCAACCCAATTTACAACTACCATGTTATTCGACAATGTTGATTACGACAAAATGTGGGCTAACTTGATCTCTTATATCTGTCTGTAAAGGCAACATCTTCCACACTTTCAAATGATTAATAGGAAAAACTCAACTCAAAATACTGATGTACTAACTTCCTGAGAATTCAAAACTTGGAGATAAAACCTTCCTGGCAGTATCAAAAATTACTTGTCACTGCCTCAAAGTAACATTTATTCTGCCTGTTTCTAAGCTTCAAGTCTAAAAATCTACTGGAACATTGATTTAACATGAAACTTGTGACTGTTTTTCTCAGGGAGCTACCAGTAGTAGCCCATATACCTTTATAAACAATAATAAAGCATTCTTCTGCTCATGACAACCTATTACCTTTTTCTTACATACAAATCATGGGAGATTCTTCCAATTTTATTTTAATATTTTGCCTATATTTTAAAGGAAGAAACTGAGGGCACAAATAAAGGCCAAGTATCCAGGCCTGGATGATGAAAAATTGAAGGAAATAATTCCAAACAAGGAGGAGATGACAATCATGAAGCTGTACACCCATGCTGGAGACAATGTCATGGTTTACTGTCTGCACAAGAACCCAGTCTTCTTTGAATTCTTTGGAGCAGTTTATCCAACAGGTGATGATGGATTAATATAGCCCATTGGGCCTTCATGCTAATATGGTAATTAGCATGTACATGTATAACACACACACATGATATATATATATATATATATATATATATATATATATATATATATATATATTGTATTATATACATGAGATATTTAAAGAAATATCAGTATTGGTAAGTACACTTACCTCTGGACCACCATTTGCCTAAACCTCTGTGTCTGGGTCGAATGCCCAAGAAATGGAGTTGAGTTTCACTCACTTGATTCTGATGATGGATTAATATAGCCCATTGGGCCTTCATGCTAATATGGTAATTAGCATGTACATGTATAACACACACACATGATATATATATATATATATATATATATATATATATTGTATTATATACATGAGATATTTAAAGAAATATCAGTATTGGTAAGTACACTTACCTCTGGACCACCATTTGCCTAAACCTCTGTGTCTGGGTCGAATGCCCAAGAAATGGAGTTGAGTTTCACTCACTTGATTCTGAAAATCTGACGGTCCCATGGCACCATCTCTTTGTTCCTGTGGAACTGGTCGTGACTCCTGGTGTGCATGCTTCCTGTATCATCGTACCTCTATTGGAGATTAGTTAGTTGACTTCAGCTATAAGAGGATGCAGGGTTGGTCAGGTGGGCTACTTTGGTGGTCCAGGGGTAAGGGTACTTATACTAATACTGATATTACTCCAAATATCTCGTATTAGTTATGTAAGGTTACCTCTTGACAACCATTTGCCGATATACAAGCATATAGGTGGAGGGTGAAATGTTACTGACACACTGACCTCATTTGACCATCGGGACCAGCAGCCTGGAGGTAGCCATCAGTCTGAGTGAGGAGGCAACATATGAAGGGAAAACCTCAGACTGAGAGCTACATGGAATTGAGGCCGCCAACAGCAAAATCCAGCCAAAACCTGAAACCCTCCTTACCAACCAGCATGGGACCACACTAAACCCCCCAGTGTTCACTTGCCAACATGACAGCTGTACGCCTTGTTGGTAGATGATATCGTTTTCAGCTCCATCGGACCTGGACATCTTAACAGGACCTAGTGGTGAAACTGGCGGCAGGGAGGGGCGGTGTATGGCTCCTTAGCACAGTGGATTCCCGCATTTGACAGGCAACAGGCCGAGACCACAGGACAAACTTCCTGATACTGTTGAAGATTAGATTAATGAGGCACGAAGCCCAACAAGGCCCACTAAGAAATGTGCCGACCTATAGGCCTGCATCAACTCTAAACCACAAGGACAGCACACACTGGAACATGGTGTCTGCTCTGATGGGAACCGGAATGCGTAACAAACTAGTATGGGAACCTAAGTAAAGAAACCTGTTATGCCTGCAAAGGCATGCATGCCTTCCTCTAGCACTGTCATGTCATGCAAGTAGCGTTCGGTGAAGATCTTGGACGATCACCCTCAGCAGGCCAGCAGAATGTTTATAATCCGACGTTTCGCAGGGTGCGCCGGGAAGTATTAAAGGATCCTACCTGGTGAGCTATGGCTGAGACAAGCTGCAAGACACCAGACCTCTCCAGTGGCATCTCGTAGGCCTTAAGGATTGTCTGCTCAATCCATGAAGAAATATTGTTTTTGCAAACTTGCTCCTTATGCGGGATATCAGTGGTAGAAGGAGGGCACACTTCCATCCTCTGAGTCTGTCCATGAGAGGAAGGGGCGGGGAAGAGCTCTCACTGGGCATAGGGCTCTTTTCTCGAGAGGAAGAGCAGCATCCATTGCACAGAGGATAAAACCCTTGAAGGCCGTAGTCGGATCTCGACCCACCTGATTCTTTGCAAGGGAGCCCAAGTGAGGCCTTAGAATCACATGGGAGTGGTCAGCCGACCATTGGAGTTGGTCATAAGCCAGAGCATGGATCTGGCTTCTTCAAGCCCCTGGAGCGAGGGTTAATAGAAAACAAGCTTTCTATGTCCATTACTTGTGAGAAACCTGCCTGGGGTCCTCAAGAACTCAAATGGCCACTTCTTCCACATAACTAAGACCAGCCATAGGTCCCACCAGGGCGGGACCTTTGGCGTTGCCAGTCTGTTGGTGTAGAAGCACACAATGAGCACAGACAGATAAGGATCACTCCTGATGTGAACACCCAGGACATTCACAAGTGTTGAGGAGATGACTGATCAGTAACCCTCCACTGTTCTTGAGCTCTTGCCTTAGACTTCCCACTGGTACAAAATGAAGTCAGTAATGTCAGCAATGCACAGAGACGGGGGGGGGGGGGGGGGGGGGGGGAGAATTCCACGACTGTCACACCATGCTGAAAACATGTTCCACCAAGCTGAGTAAACAGTTAGAGAAGATCGAAGCCCTCCTGTGGCAATTCTGTCTGAGACCCATTCTGAGAAGCCTTTTAGGTGGATGTGCTGCTCAGTGTGGAGGTTGAGCACTTCAGGGTTCCTGTGGAACATGCTCATCCGCTTCAGGCATGCTGGTAATTGTAATGGAGGCTCGACACTCTTTTCCAATAGGTTTACTGAGTAATTGTTCCAGGGCCGCCAGTGGGTGACCAGGATCAGATTACAAGCGTGGGACCAAACCTTGCACAGTACCCGCGGAGGATCTGGCAAGGTGGAAAGGCGTATGCCCATACATTGCTCCAGTCATGGCTGGAGTGCCACCGCTAGGGCCTGGGGGTCTGGGACAGGCGAAACGTAAACCAGCAGTTTTGCTTCTCACGAGTTGCAAACATATCCATATGTGGACTAGAGTTCCCCATCTGGCTTGAATGACCCTGGGGTGCAGCAACCACTCCATTTCTACCAGCTGACCCCTTCTCGAGAGTTGCTTGGCCAGGACATTGTGATGTCCTTGGGACATGCCTCATGTGGGTGCGGAGACATCATGTTCAGAGCACCATCTGATAATGCGTCCGTTTAACTCCGTCAACTTCTTGGACCTGTCTTGCTTGTTATGGAAGGCTACCACTGTCCTGTTGTCGCACATAATGAGGACATGTTTGTGCTCCACCAGGTCTTTGAAGTGGAGGAGAGCTAAGTGTATTGCCTCCAGTTCCAACCAGTTTATGTGGAGAGACACGAACAATGCCAGCCAAGGGCCCGACTCTGCATGTCAGCTCCCCACCCGGATCGAGAAGAGTCTGTATAAATGGTGAGCTGGGCCTGAAAAGGTTCCAACATTTGTCCTCTCTTGATGTTTTCCCTCATGGTCCACCACAGAAGGTGCGGATGATCCTCACTGAGAATCAGCACCAGGGCCTGATAGCCCTGGTCTCTCATCCATCTGCCCTGCAGAGCATGCTGCAAGAGGCGAGGGTGGAGACAACTGTGTGGGACCTGGGATCCATAGAGGACGGAGCTCAACAGGGCAAGTAATTGTTGCGCCAAGCTGACCTTGCCAGTCAGAAAGGCTCTGAGCAGGGACTGAAGTTGAGCAGGGACTGAAGTTTCTCCTGTCTTCTGAAGGGAGACAGATGCAGGCAACCAGGTTGAACTCGGTGCCAAGAAAAATGAAAGTTGCTCTGGCCGAAGACTGGACTTGAGTAGGTTTACTGTCAGGCCCAAGTGTTGGCAGAGTTCCAGCACAGCCTGTATGTGAGGCAGCAAATCCAGGCACCAAAGCCCTCAGATAGGCCAATCATCCAGCTACACGTGAATGTGAATGGCTGAGTGGTGGAGGTAAGCAGCATCTGTCTGCACGACCCTGGTAAACACAACTGAACGGGGCACCCTGAAATGGTAAACTTGGCCCGCAAATGCAAACTGCAGATACTTCTGTGAAGTCTCTGCGATTGGCACATGGAAGAACGCATCCTTAAGATCCAGGGACATCATCCACTCCATGGGCCGTAAGGGTGCTGCCACTGACTGGGGGGTCTCCATCCAAATGGCTAGGACTTCCAGGAAGGTGTTCAGCATCAACAAGTCTATGATCAGGTGCCATCCTCTGTCCTTTTTGGGGACTAGGAAGAGTAAGTTGTAAAAGCTGGGAGAACCTTGATCCTGGACTGGCTTTATGGCGAACTTGCCCCTAAGTGTCTGAACCGCAGCTAGGAGTGCTGATGCTTTAGGTTCCGTGGCGGGCGCTTAAAACCACTGGGGTTCTCAGCTTAACACAGGCAGCATGTAACCATGTTTCATGATGTTGAGGACGAACGAATCATCTGTGATAGACTTGCAGTGCGTGCGATATGCGGTGAAGCAGCTGCTGAACAGGTGCTGTGTGAACACTGTGTGGCCGTTGGTTATCCTGAGATAGCGTCATCGAGTATGCAAGGGTCAGGAACGCCGAGGCTTTCCTGTCTTCTTACCTCTACCAGAGGGCTTACCCTTCCCGGATTGCTGTCCCCTCTTCCCAGGTCATTGAGTCTCAGAGGGAGCATGAGTCGAGGGGCAAGTAGACGTGGTCTGGGAGGTACTGCGCTGTGGGGCAAAGATGACCAAGGATGACAATGACCAAGCAGAGCTAGGTAAGAGCCTTGGATCAGGTTTGGTTGGCTGAGCGGGCCCGAGGGTCCTGTGCCGTGTAGACAACCTCCACCATCTCTCCTCCAAAGAAAGATTTGGAGAAGAGCAGCCCCGTGCGGGCTCGACAATACAGAGAGTCGGGCATCTTCCTAAGGTGGAGGTAGGTGTCCCTAAGTTCACACCAAATGAAGGTTCGCCTTGAGTGTATAAGCAATTCGCACCTGGTGATCAACAGCTCGCAACAACGAAGTCACAAGGAGTGTCTCCTGGTCTAAACAGTCTTGCACCGCCTCTGTAATCTGGAGCCCTTGAGGTCATCATGCAGCCACAAAGGCCGCCTTGACCAGCAGTGGGTACCTTTTCGGGTAAAGACGGGCAGTCGTGATCCCCATGAGGTGATCTTTTGCTTTCCAACTTTTGGCTCTGATGTCTGTTTGCCTTAAGTACTCTCCCGTGGGGTTTCAGGGGTCGAGACATCCATCACATGGGACTGCAGACAAACTGAAGTAAGTCTATGCTTTTTCTCATGGGAAGTCATATGTGAGGACTCGACAGAGTCAGTCATTTCAGCTCGGCGTTTGGCAGCTATGACCTGGGGCCTACGCCTCGCATGATCTGACTTCCTCCGTGCCTGCGCCTGTGGCAATTACCATAGCACTGTGGATGGTCATCCCAAGCTGGCATGTAGTGGTTCTGTGAATCCAATTTATGTCCACGATCCAAGAAGGGCAAGTATGTAGACAGAGTGGTCACTGGATCAACACCCATAGCCTGACTAAAGAAGGCAATAGCCTGGTTTGCAGTGCTTTCCCTCTCTCTGCAATCTCTTTGAAAATCTCGGTTTCAAGCCAATGCATCAGCTTTACTCACAGCTATTTCAGTGGTATCTGGACCACAGGAATCATCTTTCTAGGTCTCCGAAGATTCTCAGACTGCTGAGAAAAGATTTTCCGCAGATTAGGGTGTGTGTAAAGCACTAAAGCAGTGAGTGTGAACAAAAGATCACAGAGTTTTAACTCAAGAGGCAAGCCAGTAATGGCGCCGAAAAGAGGAGGAGTGGTACAGGGAGCATGCGCACCGGGAGTCACCACTAGCACCACAGGAACCAAGAGATGGCACCATGGGACCGTCAGGTTTTCAGAATCAAGTGAGTGAAACTCAACTCAATTTCGACCCAGACACAGAGGTCTACTAGGCAAATGGAGGTTGAGAGGTAACTTTACGAAACTAATAAATATATATATATATATATATATATATACCACAGAATAGCTGGGTGCCAAAACTAGTCAACATTGTTCCATAAGTTTGTTTAAAAAATGTCAAAGAAGACTATTTGTTGTTCAATAAAGGTGGTTGATATTACAGTTTCTTTTATAAGCTGCTGGAGAAGAGGAGTTGATTCCTAGGTATTTATGTGCACCCGGCTTACAGGAGACAGCTTATCATATACATATGTACTTACTGTTTTTTTTTTTTTTTTGTTTTTGTTTTTGGTAATCACAGGTCTGAAATATGTATCTTTGCTGTTGTACTGCACTATTTCATGTTTGATGTTTACGCACTCAGACACAGATGAACATGAGCTAAAATGTTAAGACCACCAAATAAAGAGGTAACATATATATATATATATATATATATATATATATATATCATGTGGCATAATAAGAAGGGTGTATGTACTTACTCTATCATGCTGAGCAAAAGAACATGGCAAGTAGCCAGTAGATGAGGCACCTGTGGTGTGCGATGTGTTCTCATATGAGTCTCATCAAGCACTGGAGGGATCTCGTCAAGGCCGTCATTTTTATAGTGAGGTGCAACAATTATGTTGCTATGCGTATATGACAAGACTAGTGCCTTGATAGCTGGAGGAAAGATTGCGACCGGTTTCGATCTTAGTTGATCTCATCAGGCAATGGGGGAAACCATTGAGAAGCCCTTTTTATATATACACATGTAACTTAGCCGTTGTCAAGTAATACGTGTGGGTGTAATTACATGAAAGAGCGACGTGCATTACTGTGGTATTGTTGCCACAGCGGAAAGGATTCAACAGAATTTTTTTAATCTGTGATCCATCCAAATATGGATAGGTGATCATATGACACCAGCCAGGGTTAGGCGGTGCAAATTATGTTGGGCTGAAGGATTCAGGTGAATGATTTTCACCTGGATGCCCTGTGTGGGGTCAGGAGAAATGTAAAGTTACAGTTTCAGGGTAAAAATTTGACGGTGTCTCCAATATTAAAACAAATGTTTTAATAACAGCGTAACTCTAGCACGAAAAAAAAAAATTATGTTTCTATGTTACGTTATGTTAAGCAGAGTTCTGCTCATGTGTAATGGGGACTGAAGCCAAATTTCAGTTTTGTAATCATGTGACTTACTTTCCAAACAGAAGTTTAAAACTGTTTGTTTACCAACTATGGTAAATAAACAGCCTGTTTTGGGTCAACTAGTGCTGTTTGACGGTTGTGTTTACGAGGTAAAAAAAAAAATTGCACCCAATGCCTTAAATCACAGGGGCATGCAGAAAGAAATGGAATTTCTGTATCTACATCCATGAGTAAATAATATTTGAGATCTCTTTATTATTGTACACTGATGTGTCAATAAAATGTTCTGGGGATCATGAAAAGGCGAGCTCAGTGTTAAAAGTTTACCATTATACAGAGCAAGCGAGCTCACTTCCCAATGAAGTTAAGGCTGAATGGCTCCATGGAGCATAAAAAAAAAATAAAATAAAATACTGTTATCATTCTTTCATGTCTGTATTTTCACTGTACAATTTGTGGCAGCAACAATATATATATATATATATATATATATATATATATATATATATATATATATATATATATATATATATGTATATATATATATATATGTATATATATGTGTATATATGTGTATACAGTAAAACCTGTCCTTGTGGACACCTGTCTACTGTGGACACCTGCTTACTGCGGACAGTTTTGGCCAGAACCGAATATTTTTAAGTCATTTTCATATTGGTGACACCTGTCTACAGTGGACACCTGTCTACTGTGTATTGCGGACACTTTTGGGGGTACCAAATGCAAAAGCAACCTGTCTATTGCGGACACAATATATCAATGTATTTTTTGCAACTTGTTATGTTCCAAGCTGTGGTGCCTGAACAATGCCGTGCATGTTAAGCTGGAATCAAAGACTAATTAATCCATTGTTCAGTGGCCTGTAACACATACTAAGGTCACTCAGCCAAGCAGTTAGGCTGCAATGCCTCAACAAACATGCCAGGTGTCTCTGAGCACTGGTGCTCAGGACTGTTGAGTGAGGTTGCTCACACTTTCTCTCTATCAAACAATTAAGCTCCATAGATCAATCATTAAGCCTAAAACAAAGGACCCACTGAGACTCATGTGAAGTTATTCACAATTTGTGACAATGGCACATACAGTTATACTGTACTCAAAGGATAGGATATCCCTTTGGTATGTTTGTTGTTTGTTTCTCTTCTGCTAGTAAAAGAAATTACGCAAACTTTCTTTAGCCTGGTAAGCCCATACATACGCAATTTTTCCCTTAAAAGATAAAAACTGTTAAATCCCAAGTTAAGATGAGTTTGAGTAAAGTGTCAGGGGCATAATGTACAAAAAAACTGAGAGCAAATGCTGTATGATCAATTCAATTGTGCAAGAAGGCTTTATATAACAAACGCGAACTTTACATTATGTTCATACATGAACATGTACTGGTTAAAATTTATGTTGTTGCAATGTTATAAAGTTATCTAACTTTAAGTTTTCTTGTTTTTTCATTATAATGATTAAATGGAATAAGATGGGTACACATGTGCATATTTTATGACAGTCTATACAAGTTTGCCTCCTTTGATACAAATGTACTCTGAGATCCCAAAAGTTCAGCCCCTGCCTATTGTGGACACCTGTCTATTGCGAACACTTTTGCCAGAACCACAGGTGTCCGCAATAGACAGGTTTTACTGTATATATATATATATATATATATATATATATATATATATATATATATATATATATATATATATATATATTTAGGTGCTCAACAGCAAAGATACATATTTAAGCCCTGTGATTACCAAAAAAAAATAAAAAAATAAAAATAAAATGCTCTTATCATTCTGTCATGTCTGTATTTCTCTGTTCACTTTGTGGCAGCACCTGTATGTATGTATGTATGTATGTATGTATGTATGTATGTATGTATGTATGTATGTATGTATGTATGCATGCATGTATGTATGTATAATGTGGCATAATATAAAGTGTGCACGTACTTACTCTATCATTCTGTCATATTTTCAGTGTACACTTTGTGGCAGCACCCAGATCTGCTGACTTTTTTCACCACCTGGCCCCCTGTCTTCCAGAAGCTGCTTGGAGGAGCAGGTCAGTGTGTCACAAATCATTTTTTATATGCTTATACCTTTAATGATAATAATATTTGCATGGTTTTGCCAACTTTTTTTCCCTGGCACAATCACAGAACATCTGATCATATCTTATCAGAATACTTTAACATTCTAACTGCCATTTTAAACTAAGACATGCCTTTGATTAACTACTGTATGTGCTCGCAGCAACTGATATGTGCATGCTTTGTTTTATATCTTCTTTAAACATTTTTTTAACTGGATGATGCATCATGGCATTTAAACATTTTTGAAAGTAGACATAGATGAAAACACACACATGAATTGCCAGATTCATGCATCATTCAACATGTCAGCATATATGAAAAACCTCTGCAATACATGTAAATACAATCAAACTCTTGTGCTCAATGTTAGTGTGAATGTTGTGACATTTTAGTATTTCACGATTGAATATTTAATGAATGTGCCAGTAGGCAAAGAAACATAGAAATCCATTCATCTTCTGTGGCACATCCGTTTATTTGCCAGTGAAAAAAGGCAGAACCTGTTCCACATAATACAGGCACATATGGAACCAGTACTGTTTGCTCTCCCGACTTATGACTAATAAATATAATTACAGTGAAACCAGTCTTGAAAGGCCACTCCCTGGGCATGACCAAATTGTGGTCTCTCAAGAGGAGTGATCTTTCATTGGAGGTATGAATAAGATGAAGTGTACTAAACAAAGTATCCTGAAAAGATGGCCTTTCAAGACAGGGGATCCCTCAGTGGAGTGGTCTCAAGACAGGGTCCACTGTATGTACAGAATCAGTGTTTAATAATATATTTTGTGATACATAAATCAACAAACAAGATAAATATTTATAGAATCTTCCGTAGCTTTTTAACTTGCAAAATGGGAATGGGGAAACAGTACTGTAGCCTTCAATTCAAAGTTCCTCAGGCCAAATTCAGAAATTTTGTTCTAAGCAAATTTCTGTATATTAACATAGTTTTGGTGACCTAAATGTTGGTCCGACCAATCGGACCAATCGGACCCCAAGGCTACGGCCCTGGGAAACGTAGTTGCTGTGTAGAGGCTAATGTCACTCATATTATCAGAGATATTTGAACTGTTGAGGATGTTCATTTTAAGAAAAAAAGATAGATGAACTGTTGAGTACATATGGTCCAGATATACACTTGTTTTTATGTAGAGGCATAGTCATATTAACACACATTTATCTATTAATATGTGTATTTGGTGCCAAATTAAAAGATAACTTTTGATGATCCTCAAATATTGTGTCGGGTGAACATAGTAAAAAAAACAGATGCAAATAATGGTGAACTGGATTGACGCACTCTCACACACACACACATATATAAGTTGATTTTATTATTTATTTCTTATAGATTTGATGTTGCCAGGTGTCATTGTGAAGGGGCAGCCATCCCCTGTGGCCTTGGGTCACCTGAAGAAGGGTGACCCCTGTGCTGTGAATCTGCTGGGAAACAGGTAAGTGTTAGACAGCTGTACAGCAAGCCAGGAACACAAAAAATATGTTTTTCGTCTAAATAGAATAATTATAAATGAAACAGACAAAAAATAAAACAAAACAGATATTTCTCATTTAAAACAGAATAGTCATAGATAAAACAAACATAAATCAAAATAGATATATTTCTCATTAAAAACGAAATGATTATAGATAAAACAGACAAGAAAAAATAAAAGATAATTCTCATTTAAAAGAGAACAATCATAGATAAAACAGACCAAAAAAAACATATATTTAACATTTAAAAAAGACTAATTATAAATAAAAGAGACAAAAAATACAAAACATTTTTTTATTTAAAACATAATTATAAATAAGACAAACAAAAGAATACAACAAAACAGATATATTTGTCATTTCCAACAGATTGATTACAAATGAAACAGACTAAAATAAAACAAAACAGATAATTCTCATTTAAAAGAGAATAGTTATAAATAACATAGACAAAAAAAAAATAAAACAAAACAGGCAGAAATGATAAATGAAACAAGCCATTTTTGTGTCGCCAGCATAAGCTGTTGGTGAGACTAAGCAGTCACTTTCCGGACGTCTGGACGTCCGTTCCTCAACAAAAAACTTCAGAGTGGCTTGAATTACGCTGGCGAGGCATTCATGCCCCCCAGCCTGACTCTTGTTGAATAAACAGACAACAAAAGAGAACAGGTGTCACTGCTAAATAAAACAGGCAATTGTCAAATAAAACATACTGTTTTGAAAGAATCTACAGTTAGGCAAAATCAGATTCAGTTAGCACATGCGTAGGCAGCAGGAAGGTCTGAAGGCCGGAACAGAACAGAACTTAACATCATGGACCATAACTATTGCCCTTTTTCCATTTTATGAAAAGCCTACAGTTCAATTTATGAATATTGTAAACCTATAAGAAAGAACACTTTCACAGATGCAATTGAGGATAAAAATATTCGTCTTCTGAATTCAAATCCCTTTTTCTACCCCTCACCATGATAACAATCATGCCTTCCAGTCTATACCCACATTTGTTGTCAGCGTAATTAGCACAGAATCCCCATTTGTGATAAACTCTCGCTAAGATATGTTTTGATGGATCCTGATTTAAGTTTCAAGGGTGACAAAATTTGTGTCTTTTCCATGGAAATAAATAAAATGGTAATTATGTGCAATTATGTACCAGCTTTTAGACCTGCCCAGAGACAGCTGGGCCATTGTGACGTGAGTACAAAAAAAGTGGTGCGTCACGGTGTCGAAAATGCGTATGAACTGATTAGTGAACAACTTGCTGAAATCTGTGCATGCTTGCCAAAAGGTAACGACACAGGGGGGTAAACTTCAGAATCCAAGGATCATCATTCAGTGTAAATAAAGTTTAAAAAAGAGGGCTGTGTGAACAGCCTGGGCTCAGCTGATGTAAGCTTGTTCACAAAATCGAAGTTGCAACTGAGTGGACCTGTGTTGAGCTTTAGCTGAGTGCATATGACGTGCACAAGTATTTCTAAGATTTGTCTAAAGAAAAATTTATTAAACACATAAATTTCACTGGATCATGAGAAATTGAAGAATATTTAAAGAGAACTTTAAACAGAACATTACTACTTGGTGGAGAAAGTACATGATATTAAGCATTAGTTACCTAATCTTACCTCTCGACCACCATTGCCAAGACCTCTGTGTCTGGGCATAACGCTCAAGAAATCGAGTTAAGTTTCCACTCACTTGATTCTGAAAACCTGATGGTCCCTTGGCGCTGTCTCTCGGTCCATGTGGAACTGATGGTGACTCCCATTGTGCATGCACCCCTTCTCATCCTTCCTGTTTTGGGCGCCACTTCTGGCTTTCCTTGCAAGTTGAAGCTCTGTGAACTTTCGTTCACACTCACTGCAATTGTGCTTTACGCACACCCTATTCTGTGGAAAATTTTTCTCAGCAGTCAGGGAATCTATGGATACCTAGATAGCTGATTTCTGTGATTGGATACCACTGAAATTGTAAGTGCAAAGTAAACTAGGCCATCCCCAGCGTACATCTGCGTTCTGTTTGCCGGAGTTGAAAATTCTAAGCACAAGTAAAACGCAATGCCGGGGATTGCCTAGTCCAGGGACAGTTGCTGGCAAAGCTGAAAGCGAGGTTGGAGCTGTACCAGACGAGTCAGTCCATGTGCAGCTTTGCCCCCACCATGATTGACCGGCGTGAAGGAACGCTCTTTCATTTCAAGCAGGATGCATGGGTGATGACAATCATCGGGTCTTTCCTCGACTGTTCGGGATGTTCCGCCATGCATCTCCTCAAGGAAACGTGTGACAACCCATCAGTGCCAGCCTCCACCAAACATTTGGTGGAGACCACGCTAGACCTTGAGCAGTCTTGAGGCCATGGTGTAGGCCATATGCCCAGCAGAGCAATTACGCTTGATGCCAATGTCAAGTTGATGGGGCGTAATGCACTTCTCTCCATGACCAACCTGCTGACAGAGGTGAGCAAAACGGCTTACCAGCTGCCCTTGAACCTAGCTGGTCCAGGGCTGTTCAGTCAGGGGTTGGTCCCCCTTCTTGAAAGGGTGGACAATGTGGCCAAAGAGAGATGGTAAAAGTCTCTGGATGAGGCTTTGCTAAAGGGCACAAGGTCGACTTGGGGGTCGGTTTCTGCCCATCAGCCTGCTGCGGCTGTGCATGGTCCTCAGCTACAGCAGAAGCCACAGAGGCCGAAGACAAAGCCGGCGAAGAAGGTTGGCCAGCCTGCTAAGTCTGGATTCTGGTTCCAATGGCAGTCAGAAGCCAGCACCTTGTTCCTAGGGGCATGAGCCGTTTGTCTGACACCTCTGTGAGCCCACCGATCTGTAATCCCTCTCCATCTTCTTGTTAAGGATCAATCAGTGGCTGACTAGTGTTGTTCGGCGACCAATGGGATCACATCATGGATGATGTTTTTGTCAGGAACATCATCTGCCACAGTTACCTGCTGGAGTTTGCCGAAGTCAATCCTCATTCCCTCTCTCGAGTTCCTTTCTCTTTTTGGCTTCATGTAGAGGTGGACTGGGAACTCTTGGGTGAGGCCGTGCAAAAGCTTGTGGACAAACAGGCCATCAAACCAGAATAGATGATGGGTCCCCAGGCTTTTACAATCATCTTTTTTTGGTGTTGAATCATTGGGATCAAAAGAGCCGTCTCTTGTCCCAGCATCTCTTACTAGATCCAGCCATACAATCGGTTGATTCTGAGTTGGTGGTCTCACCAGGGGAAGGTGATGCCCAGGCAGTCCCTGGTGCCATTCAACGGTGAAGTGACGTTATTTACTGATACCTCCCTACGGGGCTGGGGAACACATTAGACTCTGTGACAGCCTCAAGAGAATGGCCACCTCAGTGGAGGCAGTTTGCCATCACTTGGCTAGAAGTGGAGGCGATTTGTCGCGCCGTCATCCAGTTCCATTTATGTGGGAGAACAAGCACATTCTGTTGATGTGTGACAATCGTACAGTGGTTATGTACATGTACAAACAGAGAGGTACCAGGTTGAAAGGCTGTTTTCTGTGGCCAGGTTGATCCTCCTCTGGTACTGTCAGTACGGCGTCAGGATCCGCTGTCGGCAGATTTAGTGTTGCCTTAACGTCAAGGCACATTTTTCTTACGCCCGTCACAGGTGATTCAGACCAAATGGTCTCTGAATCCCAGGGTAGTGGAAGTGATCTGGACCCTTTCGAGTTGACTGCACATCGATCTCTTCACCACCAGAGACAATCACCAGATTGACACCTTTGTGTCCCCATATCCCAAAGAGTTGGACGCCATGTCGATTTCATGGCGGGGGATGTTGGCGTATGCCTTTCCTCCGACCCCACTCTTTCCGAAAGTTCTGGCCAAGATCTGGAAGGAGAAATGCAATGTCCTTGTGGGCCCCTGGTGTCCCAAGAAGGAATGGTCTTCTGTAACATGTTTAAGGATTTATGAATCATAGTGGAACAAGTTTGCAGCTTGGTGCACTGCTCAGGGCCTTTTGCCTTGGGAGGTTTCGATCCAGCAGATCTCTGACTTTCTTTTAAGTCTGTTTGACGAGGGGCACTTGAAGGTTTGCAGCATTGGGGCAGAGTTTAGGGACGGATCCCTCCCTCTGTGAACTTGTGAACAGATTTTATGTGGACCATCCATTGGAGCACAATCTTGTGCCTCGCTGGGATCTCTCTGTGGTGCTTTGGGTGCTGACTAAGCCTCTGTTTGAACGTAAAGGTAGGGGTTCGATTGATCTCAAGATTCTTACCTTCTAGACGGTCTTCCTGTTAGCTCTGGCAACAGGTGCTAGGCATGGGGAGATACAGGCCTTAGATAGAGCCCTCATCAGGGGGTCTGCTGATGGGAAGGATATTTTTCTGAGGCCTTAGGTGGGATTTGTGTCTAAGACGCAAGTGACCTGTGATCCATAAAGCACTTTGATGGGTTTTTTGGGTCAAGTCACTGTCAGTGACAATGTCCAGGTCTGAGCCAGATTGGGCCCTTTGTCCCGTAAGAGCACTGCGGTTCTATTTGAATAGGATTGAACTTCATTCAGCAGGACGGAAACTTCTGTTTCTTCCTCTTAGGCAGAGATTCTGGGACTCTGTCTGTTAATACTATCTCGGGGTGGACAAGGAAAACTATTTCCTTGGCCTACCAGGTGGCCGGAAGAGATGAAGAACTTGCATGTTTTCATTCTCTGCAGGTTGATGAGACTAGAACGTTCCATGATGCATTGAAAAACACGTCAGTATATAAAGGCCGCTCTCCGATGTCGCTCCCATAAACCTTTATGTCCTTTCTACCATCCTGAGGGACTTGGTAGAAGTGTAGGCATGGCTGTTGGTGCTCAAGTGCTTCCCGACAGCTGCTTCCAACTGGTCTTAGGGGCTGCCTCCCTCACCCCCTCTATCTGTACGAAGTTGGAGTGGGTGCACCGGGGGTTCAGGATGGTTGTCTGGTTCATGGCTCTCAAGTGCGGGGGTTTTGGGCTATATTTTTCGGAGGTACCTCCCACCTCCAGTCTGATATTACATCAGCTTAGTGACCTATGGTGTTGTAATGTGTCCTTAATAGGAAGTTTTTTAACAGTACATGTAAAACAATAAAAAATGTTACTCACCATAGGTCACTAAAATTGCCACCCAACCATCCCTCCTTTTCAGCTCCTCCTACACACTGATTTGCACATGCTTGCCATGATGCATTGCTGCTACCAGGAGTGCTCTGCCACACCACAGGGTCTTGACGTCAGTCTGTGCAGCAGCATGGTGATGGCACTGGATGCACAGATTTTTATGGGAGCTCTGGCAAAACACCTAAAGTGCATGGAGACCAGTTTAAGTGACCTATGGTGAGTAATGTTTCTTAATAATAGTTTAACTGTTGAAAAACTTCATATCTCTGTGTCTTGGTACAAATCGATGATTGTTCACAAAGTCAGTGCTGTTAATGATATCCACAAAAATGTATTGTTTTGTTGTATGTTGCAGGGCAGCCGTAGCTGTTGGGAAGACTGCACTGTCCTGTTGTGATATGTTTGAAGCAGCCATGCGAGGCAAGGGGGTCATTATACTGCACACCTATAAAGACCAGTTGTGGTGAGCTTCGTTCACAGTTGTCTGTGTTTATGCACTGAGAGTCTCTGCATATGTTCCTGTGAAAGACTTGTCCAGTAATTCTCAGTCATTTTGGACAGGAAAAGAAAAAAGAAAAAAGAAAATTATTTGTTAAATTGCAAATATACAATGTATTTTATCATCAGTGATATGCAAAATTGCCCAAGGTGCGAAAAAATGAGTATTTTGCATACAACTTTGAACTTTTCTCAATAACCCTTTTAACTTTGATTACAAATTGAAAGGGTGTACTATGGTGTCATGTGCACTTTGCAGGGCTCATGGGGACCAGTCTCATCCGCCCCTTATAGAGGATCCTCAAGGGGCACTCACAGAGCAGAATGGGTCAGAAAGTCCTACAGATGTTGACAGGCAGGGTGCCTCAAATTGTGACCAGGGAAGTGGTACAGAAAGAGATCAAACTAGTCAGTCAAATCCAGTAACAAGTATATGTGATGGTGAAGTAGAATCAAGAGTATCAAGTCTAGAGCTAGGGGCAGAGGAGGTGGACCAGGTAAGCCACACACAGGACAAGGGTGCATCTGGTGGCTTCCAGGCAGACACACAGCAATCAGAACTGATACCGCCAGATGTAGACCAGCAGGGCGCAGAGGGGGGTCAACAGACTGATGAACTAGATGTGGAGGAGACAGCAGATCCCAGGACTGCACAGGGTAGGACCATATAGAAAATAACTTGAAACTTTAAATTCATTCTTTTGTGGACAAGTCATCAGCCCCATGTTGAACAAACTTTCTCACAGGATCCTTTTTCAGCTCTGCTGACTCGTCAGTCAGCAGAGATATTGGAATCCATTTGCGTCCGTCATCCGTGTCTAGTCTGTCTGCTGTCAGAAACCCTCATTCATTGTTTGCTCGTCCTATTTCATCACTTGGGTGTAGAGGTGACTATAGTCAATTACCCGAAACGCTTAGTTCACTATCATTGTAAGTACACAAGTGTAACATACTAGAGACGTCCATCTGTTCATCGTTAGACTTTTTACATTTTCAACTTTTTCTCAAAAACTGCTGCATGGAATGTTTTGATTTTGCACATGGATATTCCCCAGATGGACCAAGTTTGCAAAGGAGATGATAATTCAATAATTTTTCTTTTTTTTTATGATTTTTATTTTTTTAATTAAAATTTCTTGGTCTCAAAAATTACTTGGCCAATTGCTTTGATATTACACATAGGGTCACCTGGGGGTCACTAGTTCTCATTTTGGCCACCAGGTGGCGCTACAATTTTTTCCTTATTTTTTTTATCAATTTTTGTGTGTTAAGGCTTTTTTGACTTCTCCAGAATGGCTGAACAGAATTGCTTCAAACTTCATCAGAATATAATTATATAATTTGACTTTAGACAATGAAAGTTTGCCAAAAATGATATGGATATGTTAACTTTTGACAAAGTTATGAAAAATCAAACTCTGTGAGCATAGGTAAGTGTTACCACTGTATAGTATGTATGGCTATTGCATTTACATTTTCCACTTCTCAAAAACTAGTGCTTGGAATGTTTTGATTTTTCATTGGATGTTCCCCAGCTGGACCTCTACCAAGTTTGCAAAGGAGCTGATGATGCCATATTTTTTTTCTATTTTTTAATGCAATTTTAATTGATTTTTTGTTTAATTCTTCATCTCAAGAACTATGTGGCCAATTGCTTTAATATTTTACATAGGGTCACCTTGTTCTTATTTTGGCCACCAGGTTGCACAGCTATTTTTATGAATAATATATCAAACTCTTCTACCACTGTACATGTATACAGCTATACAGACTACAGTGCATATGTTGCAATACTGTAAAAGCATATTGCAGTCAGCAGAGCACAGGATCATCCCGATCCTCTTGTTTCATATTTTTATGGCATAAGAGGAAAAAAAGTGAAAGCAAACTGAGCAAATGAAAATTAATGGATGGTATGAACAATTTCAACTTAATGCTTACCTAAATAATGTAAACAACAAATGATTCAATGCTATAGTTGTTGACGTGTGTCAAATTAAATGCATGAGCATAATGTATTTGAGGTCTCGATTTGGATTCATGCCTCAGTGTTGATATGTTGATGACCATTTAGTGCCTAATGGTGCTTACTTTATATGTCATATATTTCAGACAAAATGGATGAATTGCTAAATGTATGTTTTCTGAGTGCCATAAAGTCCAGGGTAAAGGAAGGAGATTTGCCTTTGCTAACAAGCAAGTTTTTCAAGGTCCATCTTCAACCTTGCTGGTTGGTTTTGTTTTGTTAAAATATTCAAATTTGTATTTTTAATTTGACACCATGTTTGAATCTTTTAGTCTTTGTTTACTATCAACTACTCCAGAAGATGCAATTCAGGTGATACAATTTTGAGATCAGAAGCTCAAAATTTTCACTTAATAATTCAGAATTGCTGATGCTATATTAATTGCAGAATAAGTTTTTATGGCATCAACTTTGAAGAGGAGCTTACATGTGATGCAGTTTAATTTAAGAACATAAGTTCAATGCTTTGTCATTCAGTGTATATACATGAAGTAATAACTAGATGCATATGCAAATAATAATAATAATAATAATAATAATAATAATAATAATAATAATAATAATAATAATAATAATAATAATAATAATAATAATAATAATAATAATAATAATAATAATGATAATAATCATGAGGAAATAAAGAGTAAAAGTATTAAGCTGTGTTTAAAAGATGTAAAGTTGGATCTATATTTTATTTTTAAGTCCCAAGAATGAAACGCTAGACATAAAGAAATCAAGTTATAAAAAGGTTTGTTATTTCCTTTGACATATATTATTACATACTGTTTCACGTATAATTTGTATAGAATAACCATAAAAGTAAAGTAAACTTAATACTATTTTTAAAAGGTTGATTTTTATCAATCTTGCACAGATTGCATTCAAAATAACATTGAGGTGAATAAGAACAGATATGAAGTAAAGAAAAATAGGTTCAAGCAAATGATGAATCTGATCTATTGGAAAAGTATAAAGCCAATAAGTAATATGCAATGGTAGAATCTGTCATAAGCAGCTTTGTTTGGCAATTACTGCCGCCTGTTTTTGTTATAATTATATGGTTTTATAACTTAAATTGGTGCAGAGGAAATGTGACTGGCAATATTTGCATGCTTTTCGTTTTTCAATGTGGTGTCTTAAGATAAATTGGTGGAGAGGAAACATAACTTATGATATGTTCAAGCTTTATTAATTTATAAATATAATATAAATGTGTGCAAATCACTGTTTTCAGAATTATGGCTTTTATTTTGTCACAAATTGGTATATTTTATGAGTTAGGCTGGATGGAGAACATGGTTTTAGCAATATAATACATAATTTACTTAGATTATTTTAATTCATATTTGAATATAATTTGTGATGCTTATTCTTAAAGTATGACTTTCTATGCCTTTCAGCTTGGCAAGTATCTCAACGAAATGGAACAAAAAGGTTTTATTGAATTGAGAGAGTATTCCTTTGGAGTGGAAAGCATCACTAAGGTTAACTGGAACAACCCAGAGTAAGTACCTCAGTTTTATGCCTGTGGGGGCTCGACCTCATTGAATGTTTTCATGTAAACAAGTACAACCTTGAGTACACCTACATTTTGTTGGTCCAGACCAAAGGCACAGCTTCAGAAAGTACTGTGGTAACCTTGTATAAGGTCACCCCAAGGGCACCAGAAAGTGCCCTTATAACAGGGGTGGCTTCTCGTAAGGGGAAAATAAAATGCCTATGCGGTGAAACTTCATTATCATGACACTCTATTACCCAATATATTTACTTGGGAACAAAAATTTTGTGGGACTTTAAGTCAAATTTCTTTTGTACCCACAGTTATAAGGACTGTGGAGATTTGGACTGAAAGGGCATCATCCATTAAAAACAGACATAATAGTGAATTTTATCATTGAAATATTGTATTGTGTAAAATTTGAATCTCTAAAAGGGGACCATGGCTGTCAACATGGAAGAGTTGGGAGCTTTGTGGACATACACAAGGACTCCTGAAATGTGTGAGTCTTAGCTCATCTTAAGCAGTTCCAACAAACAAACAAAGACAAAATGAAAAGATCTTCACTGGCAAGCAAAAACACAGACCATGGATTGAAATGTCATAATGAACCATGTGGGCCCACAGAGTCCACTGATTCAGATTTGAACCCACATCAGGGTAGCATTACTGTTGTCCAAAGAGTCCAGACAAATAAGCATATTAATGTGTATTTGTTTGCAGGCTACGCCAGTTTGTGGTGCCAAAAATTGATACAGAGCCAGAAGAAATTGGTGCTGCATGTGGAGGTCCTACAGTAGGGAAATGTGTGCCCCCACAGATAGAGGAACTGTATTCTGTCACTGCTAACCTCATAACTTTCTTCTCAACTACTGACTACAAGTGAGTCCCTGTTTTTCAGGAATTTGTCCATAGATGGATTGGTGGATTACATTTTGGTCCTGAAAACAAATATATACACAATATGTACAAGTAAAATTGATTGCATTAAAAAGATTAAAATTGATGTAACATAAATGTCATTGAAAATAGGCTTATTACCTTACAATATGTACAAGTAAAATTGATTGCAGTGAAAAGATTAAAATTGATGTAACATAAATGTCATTGAAAATAGGCTTATTACCTTACAATATGTACAAGTAAAATTGATTGCTTATTACCTTTTCCAGTAGCTCCTTCTGAACTTTTTGACCAATTTTTCCAAACAAACAGATTCTGGGAGTTTGTTCCAAGTGAGGGGACTGGAATGGGAAAAAGTATTGTGATATATATATTAGGTTTTGGGATGTATAATAGGGATCTACTGGTTGATCTTGTGGATCTTGTTGTAACTTCACTAGTAAAGACTGATCTCAAATGAATGATGGCGTTTTGCCATTTAAAGTGAAATTTGAGATTTTCATGTGATTTCCACTGCAGTTGCAGGAATAGAACTGTGTATTCCACTGCAGTAGCTGAAATAGAGGCTCAGTGAGGTCTCAATAGTTGGCCCTGCATAAAATCTGTGCTGCACATTTGTGGAGCCTGAGTACTTTGTCATATCTTGGACTTTGATCTGTTCTTACATTTTATTAAAGATGAAAAATTATTGATTTGAGAACCATGATGTTGGTCACATGAGCAGGTGCATTAGTTACATAACGCTACCTCTTGACCACCATTGCCAAGACCTCAGTGTCTGGGTTGAACGCCCAAGAAATGGAGTTGAGGTGCTTACTCACTTGATCCTGAAACCTGACGGCCCCGTGGCACCATCTGTCAGTCCATGTGGAATTGATGGTGACATCAAGTACACATGTGCCCCGTATCATCCTTCCTCTTTTGGACACCATTACTGGCTTGCTTGTTTGAGTTGAGGGCTCTTAACTTTTGTTCACCATCACTGTTCTGGTGCTTCACGTGCTTTCCCTTCTGGGAAAAATCTTTTCTCAGCGGTCCAGCACTCACCGGATGCCTAAATAGCTGATTTCTGATGTGCGGATACCACTGAAATCATTGAGAATAGAGCTTGTTGTTTGCTTGAAACTTAACTTTTCAAGATGGCGTCTCGACGTTCAGATGTCAGAGAGAGGGAGGACAGTGCCTGCCAGGCAATTGTTGCTTGGCAGGGTCTGCGGAATTTATTTCTAAGCATTCCTGAACTTACGGATTGCTTTATTTGACCTTACGGTTGCCAGTGGGAAAGTGGATCCAGGACTGGTAGGTGCTGGCTCAATTCTTTTCTTTTCCAAGATGGCATTTTGGCGGGTTAAATTGCAGATAGAGGGAAGACAGTCTACGTGCTGAGGTTTAGAGACCGCTTCTCTTTGTCCATGTTGGGTAAATTGACAGAAATAGGACTCGCATGGCCTCTTCATGGCACCATGGATCATGATCATTGCCTGGTTGTCACTTAACTTGACTTCATGTCTTCTCTGAATACACATATGGGTTTTGTGTCAGGTCTGTAGATGACACTTGTCTTCTTTGCATCTATAGTCGCAAGTCGGTTTGCAAGAGGTCACCTTATGGTGAGCTTGAGCATTCAACACAACCTAAGTGACAACTGTAGCTCCTTGCTCACTAATCCGAGACTTAGTCTTGGACACATCTGCTTGGACCCAGCTGCTATTGATCTGATCAATGTACTGTTTTCCAGGCTGTTGTTCTTCAAAGAAGTCAGCCATACTTTGAAACTGTTGGGTTTTCGACCCTTTGGGTCCAAGCGCAGAAATCACATAAACTGGTGTGTCCGGAGTGGGAACCTTTGGGTTCCTGTCCATGTATCCCGTAACCTTGGCCAGTCCAAGCGCTTGGACTGTTAGTCTGAGAAGTACGGGGAGCTTCCGGCACCTTGGCCAATCCGAGTGCTCGGCTCGTAAGTCTAAGAGGTCCAGAAAACTGCTGAGTTCCCGAGAATGGAGACCAGTGGGTTTCCATTTGAGTCTTCCGGAACCTTGGCCAGTCCGAGCACTTGGGTCAGGTGCCCTCCGGCTATAAGTCCGAGAACTACATGAGGTCTGGAGAACCACTGGTGCCTGGATGGTAGGGTTGGGACGATTTTTTGAAATACTGAAATGCCGCAATACTAGCCCTGTACCGAACCGTATTGTGATACGATCGTGTATCAAATTTTCATGATATGATAAAAAACTTCACTTTTATCATAATTTATTAATTTTATGTGAAGAAATTTAAGAAAATCATCCCTGTATGGAGATGAACAGCCAATAAAACACATTTCACAGGTTATATCATCAATTCATTGCTGGTGCGTGTGGACACAGCAAAATGATTTATTAAAAAACACCAGCACAGAGGATGTGATACTGACTGTTGTATGTAAACTCAAAGAGTGTGATCACGTCATACACTCTCATAATATATCATATGTATCATGATACATGGCTCTATATCAAAAAGAATCGTGATACAAAAATTAGTAATGATACCCAACCCTACTGGATGGGCCACTCCTGCCAGCAGATTTCTTAGTTGGCGGTGGCTGTGGATCCTAAGAGTAAAGACCTTGGGTTTCCATTCAGCCCGAGCACTCGGGTGTGTGTGCTGGGACCATAAGTCTGAGAAGTACAGGAGGCCCTCTGGCTACTCGGCCAGTCCAGGCGCTCGGATCATAAGTCAGAGAGAGTGGGGAAAAACACCTGTGCCTCAGCAAACATTTTGAGCTCCCGGCTCCTGGGGCTCGGATCGTGAGGAAAGGAAGAGACCTGGGTCTGTAAAGGCACCTGCCGCCATTAGTGGGCCCTCGGCCCCGGTGGTATTGGCGCTTGCAGAGGCCTGGGTGACACTTTAGTCTCTCTCATTAGCAGTGTCTGCTTTGTGGTCAGAGACTCTGTCTTCCTCCACTCCTGTCGTCACCATAGCCGAGTTTCTCTTGGCACTGAGACTCTTGGGGCCCCTCTCGCCAGCAGATTTCCGAGTTGGCGGCGGTTGCGGCCCCTGTAACAAGTCTCCAAGATTGAGGCCTTCGGGTTTCCATCTGGAATTCTGGAATGTCAACCAGTGTGAGCACTTGGATTTGGGCTCTTGGACCATAAGTCTGGCGGGTCCAAGAAACCAATGCCTCAGCAAACTTCCTGGGCTCCTGGCTTTCAGAGCTCCGATTATAATCCAAGTAAGTGGAGATGGAAGGAAGACACCCTGATCTGTAGGGGCACCTTCAGCCCTTAGTAGGCCTGTGGCCCCGGCAGTGTTGGCACCTGTGGTGGTTTGGGTAAAACCTTTAGTTCCCCCACTGGCAGTGTCAGATTTGCAGTTGAAGGACTCTGTCTTCCTCTGCTCACAACATCACTGCAGCTGAGCCTGGGCGAACCCTGTTGGCAGAGCGGCTTGCTGCTTCTGCCTTGTGTCAGCTCTCTCTCGGCACCAGGACTCTCGGAGACTCTCTGGCCAGCAGATTTTTTCAGTCTGTGGCGGCTTTGGCCCCTGGAATGAGTCCTCGAGATTGGAGACCTTGGGTTTTCCATCCAGAACCTCGGCCCACCCAAACGCTCGGATTGTAAGTCTGGGATGTCCGAAGAACCAGGGGGAGCACATTTCAAGCAGTGTTGGCCTTTGCAGTTGGAGACTTTGTGTTCCTCTGCTCCCGCCATTACTGCAGCTAAGTTGCAGCAGACGGAGCAGCTTGCTGTGTCTGCCTTGAGTCGGTTTCCTCTTGGCACTTAGACTTTCTCCGACGCCCCCCCCCCCCCCCCCCCCCGCCAGCAGATTTCTCAGTCTGCTGGCGGGGGACCATCAGGTTTCAGGATCAAGTGAGTAAGCAACTCAACTTGATTTCTTGGGCATTATGCCCAGACGCGGAGGTCTTTGCAATGGTGGTCGAGAGGTAAGTGTACTTACTAATACTGATATTACTCCAAATATCCTGTATCTGTTCAAATTTAAATGTGACAGCCAAAAGCATACATAAGTCAGAGCTCTGATTGTGCACTGTTACAGCTGGAGTTTTTAGCTCTGCTGACCATATGTTGCAAAGCTTATCCAATCACCTGTGTCTGTCCATCTGTCACTCCTCAGTCTGTTCATCCATCCATCTGTAAATTTTTGCTTGTGAATGCGATACAGTCAACAGTTTTTACGCTAGCTCTATATAACTTTCAGGACTTATTAAATGTATGTAAGTTTTGGTCGTTCAGTGTTGGAGATGCTACCTTTAGTATTATGTAATGTTTGGGCCAAAATATAAAAGTTTAATAAATCTAATTTTTTGAAAAGTTTTTCATGAATCATCTCAAACTTCAGCAGGAATGTTGTTCAGGCAAAAAGACAAAGACATGTTAAAATTTGATGGCACCCCCTACAGCATTATGGAAGATGTGACCCCAAAAAATGTTGAAAATACATGCAATTCACTATGTTGAGAAAGAATAAGTTTAATAGTACCAAATGTATCACAAATGTGTATCATATATCGAAGTTATATGTTGCGTGATATGGATGACCTTGACATACTTTCTGAAGGTCACAGAGGAATGTGTGGTGGAAAACGAAAAATCACCACAATCAGAAACATTATTTAAGATGGTTTGTGTATTTTTTCACAACTGGCAGGTGTGATTGTTTGAAAATGTATTATTGCAGGAAGGGATCTGCCCTGTCCATTGCCGAGGTCAGAGCTGTGATTGTGGACTATGTCAAGAGCAATGAGCTGCAGGACAGTGATCAGAGAGGGTAGCTAAGCATTTCCTTATTTTTCTTATCCCTGTCCCAGCATTTACCCATGTTGCCATGTACATGTTTCTTATGTTGGGCAAGATGCCAGATTGACTCACGCCTCTTCAATGCATGTTTTTCCATCCCTTTACAAACATTGCCTGTGTCCCTGTCACTGTTATAAATAGTCCCAGAGGTTGAGGAGTTTTTTTTCCCAGTTGGACAATGGTCTATATCATAATACATCACACACTCTGACACAATATTATGTGCCAAATATGATGCAAATGTTAGTGCAGGAAAAAGAAGGGAAAAAATACATAGAGAAAAGGAAAAGGAGAAGTACCATGTATTACAGCTAAGTCTGTGTCTGTTCATTACTAACCTGAGTGCTTTTGAAACTTTGTTGTTTCTTCTTCAGAGGTTACCTAGAGAGAGAGAGAGTCAAAAAATAAAAATTCGTGTTGAAGTTGTCTGTGAAAGTTAGCCAGGTTCAGTGCTGTGGTTATAAGAACTGGTAGTGAATTTCACTGAGGAATGCTTCATAGTAAAAAGGTGAATTTGTGCTGGTGACAGGCAGTCATGATGTGCAGGAAACAGTAGGGCTATAGGTGAGATCCACATATCTATCTTGCTTTTGGGACACAAGTATGTAATTTATAATTTATATTTTGCTTTCCTCATAAATTGGTTTGATCTATTTCAAAATAGGCATATACAGCTACAGTACATATAAATTGTGAGGAAACTTGTACATACAGCGGAATCTTCCTATTGAGACCACATAAAGGACTGAAAAAATGTCTTGGTAGGGGATATAATTTATGGATAAAAAAACAGGACTAAATTAGTGGTCTTAATATAGAAAGGTTTCTTTAATGAGGTGGTCTTAATTGGAGATTCTACTGTATATTTAATACAATGATGTGAATTTTTAGCTCCATTATTATTATGCTTTTCAGACTCGTTACTTTGGACCCAGTGTTGAGTGATGTGGCCTTAAACAAGGGAGAATATATCACCCAACTAAACTATGAGGAGCTGCTTAACAGGTACATGCTATACCCTTGTGTGAAATCTGTTGATCTGAGGGTCAGCTAGGAGGGGATTTACCCCTCAGTAATAATGGGAAGTTTTGAATAACGTTTTTGTAGAATATTGGATCCAAATAAATGTATGACAACTAATTTTGAAAAGCAACTTACTTTATGCAAGTATTAAACACTGATGCTGTTAAATATATACTGAAAATCTGTATAAAATCTGTCCATTTTGTGCTAGAACAGATACAGTTATATAATGTCAGTTACACACAAGGTGCTGTTCAATATAATGCTCACTCTAGGGTTTCCCCAGGTCAGGTGGGAAAGTATGGAGGATATATAAATCCTGACTGCAAATAAATGTAGGCAAATGTAAGTACATGTACATGTATATAAAAAATGTATGATAACTTAAAGGGATTATAATATGTTGCACAGTGTGTTTTACAGAACACAAAGCAGTACTTTGTTGTTTATTTGATGACTGGTCTAAGGTTAGTTTCTTTGATATGCAATATCATCTGCAGAGCCTCCAAGCTAGCCTATGATAAAAGTGTGAGATCTCCCTCCTGCAGTTGCTGAAAAATGTGAGGGTTAGTGCCAAAAGCAGGAAGCATAGCTAGGGACCTCTGGGGGCATGCTCTCGCAGGAAAAATTTGAAATTTGCACCTTCATTTCTGGCATTTTGAACCATTGTTGGCTCCATCAGAGACATTATCAGTCAACGAAAATAATCACTCAACTGCTCTAACAGCTAACAAAAGTAAGCCATACATATGTTTATTTATGGTCATCACCTTTATTATATGAGTAAATTGTCTGCCAGAGTTAAATCACAATGATTGTTGTAAAATCAGTAAGTGGAAATGCATAGCAAAAACATTGCTATACATTACACATATCACAAACTGAGGATCAAGATGTGTAGTTTCGATGCATATGGTATTACGTGAGTAATTCGGCTGGCTTCCGGGTAGAAGGATTATAGAGTACGTATTGGAAATGACCCTTACAGGTACAGGGGGCTGTCTCTTACATAATTCTGACCACTGTAACATACTTTTTTTCTGAAACTGACAGGTACAGTGTGCAGTATTTATTGACAGGTCAGTTTTCAATATACCCAGCGTAGTAACTGAATACACATGGCCACAATGTGAGTTCTCCGTGTCACCGCGCAAGGCGGCGTGACTGCTGTCAGTACTTTGGCTGTAGCAAATGGTAATATCTCAAAATTTTCCCAATGATGACTAGGTTTTCTTGGTCTCAGATGATTCAGAATATTGTAAGGAACAATTTGGCATAGGACATGTGTGGGTTTATAAGTTATTTTGGAAGGTACAGACTGCAACCTGGTTTGTTTACATTTTTTGCGGGTTGAATTTGTAGCGTAATACCATATGTAGTACAACACACCAACACAGTGCAACTCTACAGCCACCGATGGTTATAACAAGTGGGGGAGTGGGAGACTTTGTGAAAAAGTAAGAAAAAGCGGGAGATCTCAGTGAGGTGAGAGACTTGGAGGCTCTGCATCTGTGATACAATTCTAATGGTTTACATTGTACATACTACACAAATTCACTTACATTGTACATGTATATATGTTTATCAGTTAAATGCCAAATAGATACATACAGAATAAAGATTGCTGTATCAAGAGTGACAAACACTGGGTTGCTGTGTTGCAGATGCTTGAACAAGATGAGTCCAGTACATCGTATCACCTACCCTGGCATGGCCCCCATAGTGAAGAAAGGCAAAGTTCAGCCAGTGGTGGTTAATGTTATGCCGAGAGGAGGCAAAAAGGTAACCCTCTCCTATATAACCCATGTGAACACTAAAATCACTCATTCAGGACTTCAAAAATAAAAGAAAAAGAAAAAAATGCTCTGAATGCTGGCAAAATGTTAGTGACCAGCCTCTTTGGTGTCTGTCAGATAAAGAAAAAGTTTGTGTCAGTTTGTCATTGCTGCTGCCATAGAACTATTATTTATGCTATGCTACATTTTGACAATTTTTAACATGGTGGATCAGGTAAAGCTGTTACCCTACTTTGGCAAGAACATAGAATTGAGTAAAGCTGACCTCACAGGCCTTGTTGAGCTTTGCTTTTGTAATACATGTAGCAAAGGCCAGTATTTGGGTGTGGGTGGGGAGAGCTATTATTTATTCTGATGGAACAAACAGCTGTGCAAATTCAGGATAATCATGTACAATATGGAGTACATGTATTATGTTTCTTGTCAGTGCCAGTGATGTGGAGAATTAAATTGATTGATCCATGCTGTGCAAATTACTCTTTCCTATACTTTTACCAAAGAAGCAGAGTAACTTCTTTGTCATATTAGGTGACTCTGGTCGAGAACCTGGAGCAGTTTGGTCTTGATCCGAAGGAGATGGCCCACCGGATGCAGCTGGACCTGGCCTGCAGTACATCAGTCAGTGCCCTGCCAGGCAAGAACAAAGGGTCACAGGTGATGGTACAGGGAAACCAGGTCAACTACATAGGCAAGCTTCTTATAGGTAAGAGGGAAAACAAAATAAAGAAAAGCAGGAACAAATAAATTTTCCTGATTTAAATATGTGGGAAAAAAATGTGTGTTCAAATACAAGAAACTGCATGTAGGTGCGTACAGGGTTGATTGTGTGAATTAGCTTTTTATAGACTTTAGGTCTGTTGGCTTTATAAAGCCAGCAAAGCTCTTCGGACAAATTTGTCTGTCTGGGAAACTTGGAGGAACTTGGGTTTTTGCCATGTACTGTGTTAATATTTTATTTATGGAGGGATTTTCTACATCTTTGCAATTTAAGGTGCCAGGATGGTTTGAGGCATGTTACAGACTCTGCCAACTTTGACCTTGTCCAGCTCATCTTAATTGATTGTTTGACCCATTGAACTATATATTTTCATGATTGTATGGATGTCTAGATTTTTTTGTCACAGAATATCAAATCGATCACAAGATTTTTTTGTAGAAGTTTTAAGCTGTTTTGTGAGCGGGTAGAGATTTACAACTTGATTTCAGTACATTCGCAAATAGTTCAATTTTAAGATCTGCAAACTATCTGAAATGATAATATAGACCCCTCCACAGGAAATGAATTTGTGTCTAGGAATAAAATTTATTTTATAAAGTATTATAGAATTTTGAAGTTGGTACTATGATAGATACAGTTTCTCCATTTTTTGAGCTCCTAAAGTGATGAAAGGGAGAGTTAAATCCAAAAAGTATTTCCCAAGTTAGACATTTATCTTGCATTACTGGTTTATTTTGAGATGATGCATTTATCTGTTTTTGATTGACCTCGTTTTAAAATTTGACCTGGTAAATATTGACTTACAAGAAAATCACGTTCAAAGGTTGTGACTGTGATTTTTAGACAGAATCGACTATCACGTGAAAATTGATCATTTCCTCTAATCAAACTTTTTGGTATGAGTGGAGAAAGTAAGAACCTTCAACTTTTGGTGTATTCTTGCTCAGATACGTTCTTGTTTTGCTATATAAAAATCAAGATTTGATTTCACATTTTGTAAAGCCAGCCACATTGTTGGTTTTATGCTTGTGGTTTTGCATGCCACTGTCCAGGATCAAAGGGAGAACATATGTGATTATGCAGTCACCTGACCTTGACCCTAACAACAGCTTGTGTCAAAATGGCTGCTGGCAAGAGGGTCCACGTGTGGTTTGACAGTTTGTTTTGCAATGTTTACTTGTGTAGCAGGCTCATCTAGTTTACTGGCTCAATTAGTTCTCATCGCATAAGATCAAGGAACAAGATGTTCTGATCAACTCCCCCAGTTGAGTATCAGTGTTTTGGAAAGCCTACGGCAAGTTACTATCTGAGGATAAGATCATGGAGGTATAATCTGATTATACCTTCATGATAGGATTGAGTGGAGAAATTACTGGATGGGAAAAATCAGCATGCCATGATAACAATGGCGAAGAAAAAGCAGATAAGAAATGATATCAAGGAGAGTTTGTTGGCCAGGAAGAACAAGGATTGGTGAAAGGAAAAGGATGAGAGTGAAGCATTAATGGCCAAGTCTATGTTTGTGACAGCACAGAAATTTGTTGAGCCTTTGCATAGGCAGCCCAATGGCGAGGCCCATGACTCTAGGAGATTGAGAATGAGGGCATAGCCATACCAACAGAGCGTACTCCCTATAAGTGCGAGTTCGAGCCTGAACCTGATCACTGTGACATAGGACCGACTATTGCTGTCTTTTGCTAGGGGCAGGCTGTATGTCTTTCCTGCACTAATACAAGTGGAACATGGAGATCATTCGATCATGGGCTAGGCAGTATATGCATGCAATGCAATGTTCGCCAAATGGCTGAAATCACATATCTATACCCCAGTGAACATATTCAAATAGATGGCTCACAATGGCTTGGGGACAAAAAATCATTAGTAATACCATAACCATACCGATTTGTCACTGACTCAAGGTGTCTAATCCCGTTAAGTTTTGACAACCTTTGAAGTTGGGATGGTGGAGCCTTGTCAAGTTGGCCAACTGCTGTCCAGCAGTTATGCTCCATTTAGCTAAATCACATCATGCAAAATACCTCCAGATCCCCAATAATGTCAGTCAACCATTGTAATAGCAAACAGAAATAGCTGTTTAAGCTGCAGTAGTGCCTTTGGCGTGTTCCTCTTTCAGCGATGTGTGCATCTATTCAAGCTTGCTGCCGCTTTGTTTCTGGTCACGTGACTTGATTGTTGTTAGGGCCAGTGGGCACCACTGATGGATGTTTAAACATTATGGAAAATTATCATACCAAAATAATCCGAAGGTACACATGCAGTGGGCTGCTAAAACTTGCCACAGTTTTTCATAAATGTTCTCATATAAATATTGATTTTTTGAAACAATATTGGGTGACCACATACTTTAGGTGTTTATCTTTCAGATAAAGAACAAAACTCATTTTGTGATTTTTCTGTGCAGCTGTCATAGACCAATTCATCCTGGTCTCTTAAAAGATGTATAGTTTTATGTAAGAGAAAAAACAAGATAGGAGGTGAACTTCGATATCACAATTTGATGTGCATGGAGCTTGATCTTTTCCACCTTAAAAAGATAACTGTTACAGTAATAATAATAATCACTGTATGGCGAACCAATAGCATTGATTTGTTTGTTTTTGCAGATCATTACCAAGTAAAGAGAAAGTACATTGAGGGCTTGAAAAGGGCCCCAAGTCAGGAAAGAGGAGATAAAGCCTGCATCACCACTGTTTGAGGTGGACCTAAAGACTGGAAAGAGATGAACACCACAGCGGTGGTGAAGGGCTTTATATGTGTAAACAGCTGACCCTGCATTACAGCTTGTGGAAAACAACCTTATATATGGAGAGAAATGAACTCTGCATCTTGTTAGGCAGTGGTTTCAGCCCCCATGCAAATGTGGACCTCCAAGTTCAAAGGTTCTCTTGACATCACTGTAGACAAACATGTTGGAAAAAAAAACAAGTGTGAATGGTGGAATCCTGATTCAGGACATGCACAATGTTAGCATTTTTCACTGTTCATGGAGTCAACAACTACCTGGTCAAATTTGAGAGAGAGAGAGAGAGAGAGAGAGAGAGAGAGAGAGAGAGAGAGAGAGAGAGAGAGAGAGAGAGAGAGAGAGAGAGAGAGAGAGAGAGAGAGAGAGAGAGAGAGAGAGAGAGAGAGAGAGAGAGAGAGAGAGAGAGAGAGAGAGAGAGAGAGAGAGAGAGAGAGAGAGAGAGAGAGAGAGAGAGAGAGAGAGAGAGAGAGAGAGAGAGAGAGAGAGAGAGAGAGAAGAGAGAGAGAGAGAGAGAGAGAGAGAGAGAGAGAGAGCAAAAAAAAAGCAGACTTTGCTTCAGTGATGCATACTCAAGGACAAGTTAAATGGATTGTATATTTATTCCCTGAACTTAAGTTTCAAATGAATTTAATGATTGAATAAATGAAAAAGAGAAAACTGAAAGACATGTTTATATTCATTTTCTGACAACAGGATTGTGGGCCTACCTGCATGTATGACATGCAGCATCTGTTTGTTTGGTTTTGTTACTAATTGAGCTCACATATTAATTAAGGGTTTCTATGTAGACAAGAATTTAAAGTTATGTTATATAATCTGTTTGCTACAATAGTAACTTATCAAAGGTGACCACACCACATTTATATATTTTGATCTGTGCAATGTCAGGTAAATAATCTTTGCAACAGGGTGTCTGCTTATCTGATGACTGGGTGAGGATTTTCTTATTTATTTATCGTCATCGTTGTCATCATAATCATCGTCGTCCTCGTCCTCGTCATCGTCCTCATCATCATCATCATCATCCAAAAGAGTATAACATCAAAAAGCAAGAGCTGCAGAGTTTGGCTTGACTGAGGTGGTGGAAATTGTTTGACATGTGAGGCAAAAATCCACAACATATATTTGCAATCCATGTCTGACCATCATAAAACAAAATAATTTGTATAGTTAATTGTGGGAGGTTTTCTTTTATGGGGGGGGGGGGGGAATTAAAATTCATGAAAAAATATTTGAGTTTGGACAGGTAAAAATGCGACATGATTGCTTTCAGGTGGAGCAAAGTCAAAACTTGGTGTTCATCACAAAAGTATGTTAATTTTGTAAATAAGAGTTAAACTGAATTGGTAAGCATGGTCTTCCTCAAGTTTAAGCTTTGTCTTTTATATATTCCAGGATGTGTTATAATGGTCGCCTATGGGAAATTCAATTTAGGGGTGCCACCTGAAGGCAAACTGGTGCTCAATGGCAAATTTTTAAATGTGGCCTTCAAGGTAGAATTTATGTCTCTAAATTTCACCTTGTCACCCGACTTTGTAAGTACAGAATTTCTAACATGGCTATCTGTGTGTGTTAGCTCACCAGAACAAACTAAAATTTAGTGCATTTATGATGTGCAATGGGCTATTATGGTGGGGTTTGATGCATTCACTAAAATACGTCATTTCTCTTTATATAATTTCAACCAGAAGGTAGAATTACTGACCTTTAAATTGGTATTCAGGTACAATTGATCAACCTGGAACATGTTGCAATTACACTATTATTTCCAAATAAAAGTGTACTAAAATCTAAGTTTTCACCTTGCAAGATTCTTTCAAAACAGCTGAAATACAGCACAAATGGTCAAGTTTGAAGATCAAAATTGAGAGAAGTAACCAGCTCATCACAATGACCCTAATGCTATTTCATGATGGTATTGAGTTAGTGAAATAGGAGTAACAAAACAAGGAACATGTCATCAAAAATGTTTTATGACAGCAGCAATAAGCTAGCAAACTTCATTTTTATGCCCCCCTTCGAAGAAGGTGGGGCATATAGCTTTGCACATGTCGGTCGGTCGGTTGGTCGTTCGGTCAGTCGGTCGGTCCGTCGGTCGTTAGACTGTGGTTTCCGCAGAATAACTCAGGAAGTTTTTGAGCTAGGACTTTGTTACTGTACAGGTGTATCATTCTAGTCAAAAGCTAGACAGAGTTTTGAAGATGGGTGACCTTGACCTAATTTCTAAGGTCACAGTGGTACCCGAGTTAACTTTGGTTTCCACATGATAACTGACGAGATTTTTAAACAAGGACTTTTATATTGCACTGGATAATTGTCTGTATTCGGGGCTAGGTCAAGTTTGAAGATGGGTGACCTTGATCTAATTTCAAAGGTCACAGAGCCATTTGGTTGAATACTGTTTCTGCATGATAACTTGCATTCTAGAGGTAGCACTTTTGTATTGCACAGCTTTATGGTTGCCTATAAGGGCTAGTTTGAGTTTGTAGATGGGTGACCTTGACCCAGTTTTGAGGGTCACACACAGACGGTAAACTATCTTTTTTTTTTTTTTGCACAATAACTGAAGAAGGTCAAGTGAAAATGAGTGACCTTGCCCTAATTTCCAAGGTCATAAAGCCACTTTGCTGAATATGGTTTCTAAATGATGACTGATTTTTCAGCTATAACTTTGATATTGTCCAGGTTTTTAGTCATTTTTTAAGGGCTAGGTTAAAGTATAAAGATATGTGACATTGATGTATGATCAACCTTCACTAATCTTATAAGGTCACAAGTTCCCCATCTACCACTATCAATAGGGTAGCGAGGGCAAGGGTAATGATCAAAAACTTTTTATTGCCACAAACAGAAATCATTTATGTCGTGCAAGTGAAAAAGAAATGAAATGAAACAATATCTAAGTAAGAAATGATGTTTATTAAAGTTTAGGGAGGGTAGGGGAACATGCCAAAAATCACACTGAAAATCCAGTGTGGCATAATATCATATATGCTGCATATTCCAAGAACAGAAGCAGTCGGGAGATCCTTTTTCCACAGTCATACTTGTATGTCACAGTACAATTTGTATGAATAATTACATGGGTATTAGTTACATAATGTTACCACTCAGCCACCATTGCCAAGACCTCTGTGTCTGGGTTGAATGCCCAAGAAATTGAGTTGAGTTCACTCACTTGATTCCAAAAAAACCTGACGATCCCGTTGCACCATCTCTCGGTTCCTTTTGATCCGGTGGTGACTCCTGGTGCTCCAGTAGGAGAAGACACCCTTGGTCTCTGTGTATTGCAGACATTGTCAACGTCCTGCTTTATCAGTGGGAAGTCTTTGGCACAAGAGAACAGTGGAGGGATTCAGATCAGCCATCTCCTCAACCCTCGTGAACGTCCTTGACATTCACATTGGGAGCAATCCTTATCTGTTGGTGCTCATTGCAGCCTTCTACACTGACAGACTGGCAGCAAGGCAGGTCCTACCATGGTGAGACCTTCTATTGGTCTCTGTCATGTTGAAGAAGTGGCCATTGAGTGCATAGAGGACCCCTGATGGTTAGACTTCAAGTACTAGATGTGGAAAACTTGTTTTCTATTAACACTCCCTTTGGAGGCTCAAAGAAGCGAGGTCCATGCTCTAGCTCATGACTGAATCCAATGGTTGCCAGTCCACTCCCAGGTGACACTGAGGACTCACTTGGGTTCCTTTGCAAAGAACCAAGTGGCTCAAGATCTGGCTACGGCTTTCAAGGTTTTTACCCCCAGTGCCATGGATACTGCTCTTTCCCCGGAGGAAAGAGCCCTGTGTCCTGTGAGAGTGCTGTGTTTGTACCTTTTACACATGTAGGGTCTTAGGGTCAGAGGCCGCCTTCATTTTAGCAACGGTAATCATAATTAGAAGCAGGTTTCCAGAAACATGATTTCTTTGTGGATTAAGCAGACGATCTTTATGGCCTATGAGACTGCTGTGCAGAGGCCTGGTGCCTTGAGGCTTGTGTCAGCCAGAGCTCATGAGGTGCGAGCCTTTAATGCTTCCTGACACACCTTGAGGAATGTCGCAGTTGACGACCTCCTGCAGGCCTGCTGCTGGTGATCGTCTACGACTTAAGCCGAGCACTACTGTGTGACACGATAGTGCTAGAGGAGAGCATGTAAGCTTTTGCAGGCATCCTAGGCTCCTTTGCTTAGGTTCCAGGTACTTGTCTGTTAGGCTTCCAAGTCCCATCAGGGCAGCCATGGTGTTCCAGTTTATGGCACTCTTGTGGTTGAGACTCGATGCAGTCTATAGGTCAGTGCATCTCTAGGTGGGCCTCCATTTAAATTGACCTTATCTCTCGACTTGTACCAGGCAGACATTCCTGCTGTTCTGGCACAGTTACAGCCGGTTGACCCAGGTGTTTGCTGCCCATATGGAACATTATACCAACTCACCGGGGCTCGCCAGTTTAAAGACTAGGTCCTGTTAGATCTAGAGGTCCGAAGGAGTAAAAACAGACAGCATCTACCAATAAGGCAGACATGTATCATGTTGATGGGGGGGGGGGGGTCTGATCAGTGTAGTCCCATGTTGGTCGGTAAGGAGAGTTCCTGGCTTCGGCTGGATTCTGCTGTTGGTGGACCTAAGTCCACAGACCTCTGATTTTTTTTCCCCTTCAGATGTCGGCTCTTCACACGGACTGATGCTTCCCCCCAGCTGGTGGTCCTGTCAGTCATTTGTGGCCAGTATGCCAGTAACATTACACCCTGTGCCTTAAAATTGCTCCTGTAAATCAGCAATGGTGGTCAAGAGGTAATGTTAGGTAACTAATACATGAAATTTGTAGTAATTTTGGTATTAGTAAGTATGATTACCTCTCGACCATCCGAGAAGCCGAACTGACCACCTCGCTTCCTTTCTCTCAACTGACCACTCATCAAAAGAGGAATATGATACATAGAGCATGCACACCAGGAGTCGTCCATAGGAACCAAGAGATGGTGCCTCGGGACCATCAGGTTTTACCCCTCAGCCCATATAGGCTGGGGGTGGGGTGGGGTGGGGGTTGCTATCACCTGCATCTGTGTGTGAATCCATGCGTCTGCCCATTGGTGTCTCCCTCTTCTTGCGCATGATTTCAGAAGATACTGATAAGCTGGGAACATGAAACTTTTTAGTTGATCAACCTTTTTGAAGTTTATGTCAAATTGGAAGGACAAGGACCATGACCCAACTTTAAGGTCACCTAGGTCAATTCTCTATGAATTTCTTGCATGCAATATCAGGAGAACCAGAATTGCTAGGATCATGAAACATTTACATAGAATCACCCTTGTAAGGGTCTTTGTCAAGTTTAAAGGATAGTGACCTTGATTTAATTTGAAGGTCACCAGAGGCAATTTTTTTCTAACAAATGTCTTGTACATGAGATCTCAAGAACTGGAAAAGATAGGATCATAAGACTTTTATAGTTAATCACCCTTATTAGAGCCTAGCTCAGGTTTAAAGGACAGTGACTTTGACCTGATTTTAAGGTCACCAGGATCAGTCCATGTAAAGAAAAAATTGCAAGGAACATCAGAAGAACCAAATAAGCTAGGATCACAAAACTTTTACAGTTCATCTCCATTTGAAAGGTGAATTCAAGTATGAAGGAGAATGACCTTGACTCAATTTTAAGGTCACCCAGATCAATTTACTTTAAAATTTTTGCGCACAATATCAAGAGAACCAGATGTGCTCAGGATCAAGAAATTTTCATAGTTTATACACCTTTGATAGGGTCTGCTTCAATTTGGAAGGACAATGATCTTGACCTAATTTTGAGGTCACCAAAGACATTTTGCATGCATGGGCCCTGGTGTCTCTTTTTCATTGCTTGTGTATGATATCTGAAGTTTTTTGAACATTTCAAGGTCATTCTCTGTTAATTTTTTCCAGTGACATCTCATGATTAGATGCGCTTGAATAATGAACTTTGTTATACTGTATTATGGCACCAAAGATAAACAGAGGTTACCTGGAAATATTTGAATGCATGCTATTACATACCTGTCACGTCTTAAATCCACCTTTCTTATATAGTTTTGATTTTTTTGCATGAAATTTGGCTTTCTGAATTATTTGCATGGACCTTACCAACTTTTTCACCATCTCTCCATGAAAATATAAAAATCTCTCTACTTCAAGTCTGGGATACTGACAAATCTAATGCAATTTAAATTTATGAACTGTGGGTTTAATGGGTACCTATCCTCAATGGCATATTGCACCAGCTCACTCTTTCTTCCATTAAGAAACCTGCAGTTTTATGCATCTTTAAGTGCATTCGCTTTAACCTCTGTTTATGATAGAAGAAATGAAATCTGACTGTGTCATTCCAAACATGATAAAGAAACATGCACTGTTTTGCATACTGTGAATGTTGTGGCTTCCAGAAATAAATTCTCTCTGTTTTTGCATTTTACTCATCTAACCATCATAGATTTGTGAGAATCCAGACTTCACTGACATCAGAAATTTGTACAAGCCTGTGTACAAGGACAACAAAATAAACTAAAATTACAGTACACACACACACACACACACACACACACACACACACACACACACACACACACACACACACACACACACACACACACACACACACATATATACATATTGTGTGCATATGTATAAATATACCATATTCATCCTGATAGTGGCACATACCTTAATAGAAGCACATTGATATTTTAAAGGAAAATTCAGTTGATTCAAAGAAATTGTTACATTTTATGACAAGATATGGACTGAAAGAATATATATTGCCAAACGTAACAACAAATACTGGCACCAGCATTGACCATATATACACCGCATTGCACTATCCATGGAATTTCACCTGGTGTTCTAGAAACATATTACTCTCACCATAAAGCAATACTTGCTGCATTTGATATTTAAAACTACTAGTAGACACAGACGTGTAAAGTTGATGTGGCTGAGGAACAATTCATGCCTCAGCAAAACAACTGTTCATGAGTGTGCGACTGCATTTATGGTACCCTGTACACTGCAGGAAACAAAAGGTCTGTGCTCTGCATACTTTCATGCGAATACATTGATCATGTATTAACTAATTGTTAATCATTGTATATATAACTGTTATATATGCAATGCCTAAATGTTTACATGTGCATATTCAAATGTTTAATTCCTGTATTATTATCAGTCATGTATAGCAGAGATATCTGTGTCTTAGATATCTATATATTTGTGTGTTGTCACCATGGACATTTATAATGATTAAACCGATTTAATTTGGGTGGCTCATATGCTAGTGATTGTTAAACAATCTTATTATGAGTATCCTGACCAAATCCATGTTTTCAAAGAAACAGATTATCTGATTGATTGTGAATTCGTATTGATACAATATACCTATTATGAATTATACTATACTGTACTATATTGGTCAAATAAATTAATTGAATTTAATTAGTTATTCCCTTTTGTGGCTGACCAAGGGGTTTTAATGCATTAGGCGTTATGTTTGGAGTCAATAATTGAGTAAACTGAACACGATTTCTTGGGCATTCAACCCAGACACAGAGATTTTGGCAACGGTGGTTGAGAGGTAAGTATAATTACTAGTACCGAAATTGCTAAAAATTTCAGGTGTTCATTTGTTTTATAAAGAGGTCCCCTTTAGGTTGCACCCTAGAATTACCAACAGAGGGCACTCGCATAATATAACATCAAAAAAGCAAGGGCTGGAGAGTTTGGCTTGACTGGATCATGAAATGGTGGAAATTGTTTGAGGCAAAATTGACAATGTATATTTTCAATCCATGTCCAACCGTCATGAAACAAAGCAATTCATATAATTAATCATGGGTGTTTTTCTTTTATTTGGGGGGGGGGATTGAAAATTAAAATCCATGAAAAAAAAATGTTTGAGTGTGGACAGGTAAAAAATGCAACACGATTGCTTTCACGTGGGGCATAGTCAAAAGTTTGCTATTCATCACCTATGTTAAGGCCCGTAATTTTGTTAATAAGAGTTTAACTTAATTGGTAAGCGTTAGAGTTAAAGCTTTCTCTTTTAGATATTCCAGGATGTGCTATAATGGTTGCCTATGGGAAATTCAATTTAGGGGTGCCACCTTACAGCGCAGTATTCAGCCACTTTTGGTGCTTAGCTCAACTGACCATAGGTCATAGAGCTTATGCAATTGTTCATGTCTGTCATTCCGTCAGAAAACATTTGCTTGTCAACACAATAGTGTTCGCCTCTTAGAAATTTTGTGGACATCAGGTATTGTATGCATAAAAATCTAGGTTCCTTTCATTATTGGTGGCACCACCTAGTGGATTATGTAGTACACAGACCCAAAGTAAACAAGTTTGAAGTGCTCTGGTGTGTTTGATTTTCAGTGGAGTCTTAAAGTATGTTTGGTGGAAATATTAAGAGGGCAATTGTGTATAACCAGAACAATGCTGGTAGCACCAACTGTAAGTGAATGGAAAATATGACATTATTTGGTAAAATTCATGAAATAATCTGGAGAAATTATAAAACTAATTTCACCAAATGTACCACAAATGTATATCATCTATGAAAGTCCAACATTACATATGGGTGACCTTGACATACTTTCTCAAGGTCACAGAGGGAGTACATGTCAGGAAATTATTTTCTTGTGATGGTCATTTCATCTGAAATTGTGAATACACATCCATATACCAGCACAGGAATATTATAATGACAGAAGTCTGTGAAATGTGGAGTCATACGGTGGCACTACTGGTGGTTATTATTGCAACTAACATCATAAGTATCAAAAACACATTAAATTCATTATTGTAATAACAAATTGAGACAGAACTACAAAATTACACCAAATATGCATTAGACCAATGGACAAATTTTGGGTGACCTGGACCTATTTTTAAGGGTAATTAAGGACTTCGTAGAGGACACTAAATTCAGCATTTGGAGAAAGAACTGAAAGGCAAATGCTACCAAATATATCACAAAGTGTAGCAAAAACAGAAGGTTGATATTACAAATGTGGATGGCTTGACCTCCTTTCTGAAGGTCATGGAGGAATGCATTTCAATAGAAAAATGTTGTTATGGTCATTACATCTGAATTTGGAGACATATATCCATATGCCTTTACAGAAACATAATACAGGGAAGATTCTTATTTTATGTGAGGTCATGGTGGTGCCACTGGTGGTATTAATTGGAACTACTATCATAGCTATCAATAACACATAAAATTCATTTTTGTGATAATAAATTGAGATAAAACTACAAAATTTACAACAATTATACGTTAGGTCAATTGTAAAATTTTGCAGAATTATAAGTGACTTTGACCTATATGAAGGTCATTAAGCACTGTAGAAAAGGACACTAGAGTCAACATGTTGAGAAAGAGAAAGAGAAAAACACTAACATTACCAATCTGCCACAAATCTTTGTCAGAAATGGAGTTTTGATATTGCATAATATGGACGACATACTTTCTCAAGGTTATTCCTTGTTTTTTTTTTTTCTTTTTTTTTTTTTTGTGATGGTAATTACATCTCAACTTGTGTTCATACATCCATATACCGTGACAGAAACATTATACGGACAAGTTTTATTACATAAGGAGTCCTGGTGGCACCACGGCTGGTGATTATTAGAACGAACATTATAGGTATGAAAACACATTAAATTCATTATTGTGCAAGTAAATTGAGTTAGAACTACAAAATTTACACCAACCAAGCCTTAAATTAGACCAATGGTCAAATTTTGTAACATGTTGTGTAACCTTTATGTTTTTCAAGGTCAGTAAGCACTTGAGAAAAGGACGCTAAATTCAATATGTTGATCAAGAATAAGTCCAATGATATCAAATGTACTACAAGTGTGTACCATGTGGATGTTTGATGTTGCATGATATGGATAACTTTGACTAATTTCTCCAGGCCATAGAGAGAATGCATTTCATAAAATGATGTTCAATGACTGCAGTTCCATCTGGCAGTTGTGAATACCTGTCAACCATTTCTCAAAACAGGCTTTACTGTACTTAAAACAGATCATGATTTTTCTGCATGGAAACAAAAAAAAAAGATACACACACAAGTAAAAATAGATTTTGACATATTTGACCCCAGTCATATACACATAAACAGTGTGGTCCTTGAATGCAATGTACTTTTGGATTTTGTGCCATTTAATTTAATTTGATTTGATTTAACCCACAATTCCAGGCAAAAAAGAAAACAAGCAAACATACTAAAGGATCAAACAAATAGACAACATACACACATTTGTGTTACATCAACATTGTTTGCATAGAGGCTTTGAGTTACATGCAGTAAAGTCATAACTTGTTTGGTAGTTACTGGAGCATCAAATTGAAAAACTGTGTATTTCAGCATGTTTATTCTGATAGATAAATAGACCTATTTTCTATATATGTATGAAGCACAAATAGTCCCATCAGCATAGGAAATTCATATTGTGTACACTTGAACACTTTCAAGTCTATACAGGACAGTTGTAGCCTATGTCTGCTGACTTCAGCATTTAGTAAAGTTTAGTGAAAGTGTGAATTACACAATGGGTAGTGATCCATCATCAATCTGTTCACATTTTGCATTTTCGACTTCCTCAAAACTGTCAGCCAGATTAATCTCAAAATTGGTGGGGATGTACATCGGGTGGGGTGTCTACCAATTTTGTTTAAAATCTCATGCTCGCAAGGATCCTGAGCACTCAGTGACACCTAAGGTGATGACTGGAGGTTCTTTGGCTGCTGACCCGAGACTCTCCACGGTCTTGGAGACTATGGGCAGGAACCAACAGATGTAAATAGATCTGATCCAGCAACTGTTTGCCCCCTCAATGCTGACCACTTCAGATCCCCATCTGAAGAGGCAGGCAGAGTGTTGCCTGGATCTTCCAGCCGTAATCAAGCTGTAGTGCTGTAGTGAGCTCAAGGGCCCTATGGCTCCTGCGGTTGTGGCCCCTACGATGGCCCAAGTGCCAACTCTGGTGCCTCCAACCACTGTGCCAGCTGTGCCGGCTGCTCCCCTTTCAGGCCTGATCTGGACCAAGCAGCTGGCAATCCCACTGCACCCTTCCTTCAAGCGGGGCACCCTGCCTCCGTCCTTGCAGGACAAGTGGGACACGCAAGCTTTGTGAGGAACAGCAGTTGTCTTCATCTGCCCTTGCAGGTACTCCTGCCATGTCAGAGTTGGTTGTTTCAGATGAGCAGCTCACTGCCTCCATTCTGAGCCAGCTTTCACTTGGCCTGCAGGCTCCTGAGTTTTTGCAACTCCAGCAGGTGCCCTCCTCCCTGCTGCCCTACAGGTTAGAGGCAGCTGTGGCTCCTGCCCTGAGCCTCCGGGAAGTCCTGCTCTCTTGCCCTGCATGGAAGGAGCAGATGCTGGCTGGGGAGGTGATGGCAATGACTTCTGCAGAACTTTTTGCACCTCCAGCGCAAGGCATGGTGACAGACATGCTTCTGTCACAAGTGGCCTCAGAAGAACAGCTGTTTAATGAGGCTCTGCGTGCTATGACTCCAATGCCTGGAGACCAATCTTTGGACATTGGCACTGAGGAGGAGGAGCTGTTGCTTTCAGATTTGTCCATCAATAGGCCCAGGTTACCGGCTATCAATGAGTGCCCATGCCAACATTGCTCTGCACAGCAAATCGGGTACCATCTGTGGCACGGGCAGAACCCACTTCCACTTCCATGAATACTACTCCAGCACTGACTCCGGGCTTTGAACACCCCAAAACTCTCATCTGGAGCCTTGTGGATGACCAAGCTGTGGTTGCTCAGCTGGAGGGAAGACAAGAGAGGGGCTGTTGTGATGTGCTGCCAGGACTTGTCCTTGAAAGACACTTGACATAGGTTCCCGATCCCTTTCTTGCCTTTTGTTGCGGAGTTTCATAACCAGCTGATGTCCAGGATTTGTGGCACCTGTGTTCATGTCTGGCTATCTCAGGCAAGGGTGAGGTCTCCGCTGGCAGGACATCCAAGAGAAATAGTATTTTGACCCGGAGCAGATTTATTCTTCCCAGTCACTTCCAGTGGATTTAGATTAAAAGGAGAATTATTGGAAGGTGCTGAAGGCCATTTCCACATCCTTGGATGCCTCCAGGAGACTCAAGGAGGATGCTAGAGGCTCTGTCCTCATGGTGTCCTCTTCTGACCTCTCGCTGTTGGCTCTGAGGTTCCTTTTGGATGACATCCAGCGTTAGGTGGATATCTCGGAGTGGGTCTGGGACAGAACTGGCTTGGTCAGGCAGCCTTGCTCACAACTTTGTTGTAGCTGGCCATCAAGCACCAGATCTGGACGGCCTGATCCACTGAGCACACCATGCTATGCAGGGACCTTACCAAACTTATAGGCAGGTCTCACAACAGTCCTATTGCAGTCCTGACTGCATGCACACTGCAGTCCAGCTCCATGTACATTGTGTCATTGGAAAAGGAATTGTGAAGGCAGTCCTTGCAGATGCAGGCAGTTGGATGGCCTGTGTTGAGGCTGAATTATTTAAATGAGGCACAGGCTATTGGACTTGATGGCAGTCCAGAATAGCCTGCACAGGCTATGGAAATGGCAGCCCTGCATAGCAGTTCTGACCCACATGCAGAACACTTGTGTCATCGCTTGTGGTTCAGTCATGATGAAAGGATGGATAAGATTCTTTCAAAAATTCAAAGCTACATGTATAGATATAATGTCTACCTTACTTGCATACAACCATAGACATAGTATAGATGCCAACAGTATGTAAAATATAATTTGCAGGTGACGACTCTGTCACATACTTGTTTTGGACTAGTAAAAATGACTGTATTTTGGAATATAGTACATGTACATTTGTACTAAACTTACTGCCTGTAGTGTATGCATACTGTATACTCACAACTTGGTGTAGGTCTAATTTCTCTCTCCAAAACAGTAGTCCAGACAATTTCCATTCCAGGACACTCCCTGGACAGTACTTTTTTACTTGCCATGGTCAGTATGGTTTGTCAGTGTTTAAAGTGCAAAATTTAACCAAAGTTTGAAGCACTCAGAATTCAAAGACAAGATTTTCCAACATGTCTGTATCCCTCCAATTTTCACTGCATTGTGGGTATTTTTGTGGACAACAGTCCTGACAGCATGTGGCTGTCTATGGGATCAGGACTGCCAAAAGAAGGCATGCACAGGACTGCAGTCCCAACAGCATGTAGTCATCAATATGTCACAAGGACTGCCATCTTCAGTACATTGCAAAGTTTCATGTAGACTGCACATGCTACATGTTCACTCTTATAACATGTACATATAGTTTTCATGCCAATTGTAGGCAATGTGACTGCTATTATGATGGCAGTCTGGTTTTGGTAAGGGCATGCACGCACCCATCTCCAGGATCAGAAGTTGCCTGACCCAATCTGCCGCCGAGTGCACTGGGGCACCTCTTCTCTCAACACACTGTTTGGAGGAAAGAGGTTGCCCGCCTTTGCTCACAATGGGAGTCTATTACAGATGATTTGGTTGTCTCAAATACCCTGAGACAGGACTGTTTGCTGCCGTTTGGCAAAGACAAGCCTCCATTATGCTGCAAACCCAAATAGTTTACACCTCCTACAAAGGAGTCTAAAGCATCGGCGTTCTTAGCTGGCATCCCTAGAGGTGGTGTTAAAGCTATGGAGCAAGAATGCCATAGAGCGGGTGGAGGATCCCAGGTTGCCTGGGTTCTACAACCTACTATTCCTATTCCCCTAGTGGGATGGAGGCTGGCATACGGTCATAGACCTGTTCACAAAAACAGTACTTGGGAGATTCAGTCCTCCAGTATGGAACTCAGAACTCAGAACTCAGAACTCAGAACTCTGAACTCAGAACAAATTTATTTGACGAAAAATATTGTAGGTGTGGTACATGAGTATGTAACAAAAAATATTTGCACATCGAAACTGTGTTGAACAATTTGGCATATAAGTAACATCAGAAGTTTACATGACCAATAGCAATAGATATTATACATACAAATATTATACAAAAAAGTCAGGATGACCCTAGCTAAGGATTACGAAATCCTCCATCACTAGGGCTACCTCTTTTTTTGCCCCTGGGTAAGTTGTGAAAGGAACAGTTCTGCCGAAATACCTTCTCATCATGGATTAAGCAGACCATCCTGAAGACCTACCAGAATGCTTTGGACAGGCCTTCAGCCCTGAAGCAGGTCTTGGCTAGAACTGATGAGGTGTGAGCCTTTAATGCCTCCCGATGTGCCCTAAGGAACGTCGCTGTTGTCAATATCCTCCGGGCTTGCAGCTGGCAATTGTCGATGACTTTCGTCGAGAACTACCTGTGTGTCTTGCTAATGCTGGAGGAGGGCATTTACACTTTTGCTGGTGTAGAAGGCTCATTTGATAAGGTTCCTGATACTTGTCCCTTAGACTTCCATTGTCCCCTCAGGGCAGACACCATATTCCAGTTTATGGTGCCCTCAAGGTTTAGACTTAGATGCAGCCTATAGGTCAGCATACCTAGAGTAGGCCTAAACTTTGTCTCAGATTTGTATCAGGCGGATGTCCCTGGCATCCGCTAGGCCAAGAGCCGGTGGACCCATTTCAGCAGACACTGCCTTAATGAACCATATGACTGCCCCCGACACTCGCCATGTTTTCCACATTTCACTGGTCTTGCTTGATCTCTAGGACCTGAAAAGTGGACAAAGATAGCAGACTGCTCTCAGGTTGGTGGGAAGTATCCGTGTGGGGCGGGGTGCCCATTGACGATCCCATGCTGGTCAGTAAGGAGGATTTCCAGACTTAGGCCAGGATTCTGCTGTTGGCAGCCTCATAAACCTCTGAGGTTTTCCAAACAGACATCACCTTCTCATGCAGACCGATGGTCCCCCCAGGCTGTTGGAACCAGTGGTTGTTGGTCAGTATTGTTACACCCTCCTCCAATGCGTTTGTATATCGGCAGTGGTGGTTGAGAGGTAAAGTTACTTAACTAATACATTCAATTTTTAATAATTTCTATATTGGTGAGTAAACTTACCTCTCGACCACCTGAGAAGCCCAACTGACTCTGATTTCTCTCCACAGGTGATGTCCCCTGACCAATCATCCAGGAGGAAGGAAGAATAGGGGCACATGTTCACCGAAAGAGCCCCACCCCCCATCCAATCCACAGGAACAGAGTGGAGGGACCACTGGGACTGAGAAGAGTCTGTGGAAATGATAAGCTGTGCCTCAAAAGGAGCCAGCATCTGTCCGGACATGACATTCTCCCGAACAGTCCACCAGCAAAGATGCAGATGGCCCTCATGGAGGACTGGCACCAATGCATGGTAGCCCTGATCCCTTGACCATCTGTCCCACAGTGCATAGTGCATGAGACGATGGTGAAGGTGACCCAATGGGACCTGGGAATCCATTGAGGACAGGGAGCCCAGCAGGGATTGCCACTGTTGTGGCCAAAGAACTGTGCGAGTCAGAAAGGCCTTGAGCAGGGATAGAAGTCTCTCCCACCTGTCCTCAGAGGGGCAACAATGTAGGCAACCAGCTCGAACTGGATGCCAAATTAGACACCAAGGTGCTCAAATAAGCCAATCGCCCAGGTACAAATGAATGTGTATGGCAGTCTGGTGAAGGTAAGCAACAGCTTTCTGCATGAACCGAGTAAACACCAGAAGGGCTGTGGCAAGGCCAAATGGAAGCACCCATAACAGTGGTATACTTGGCCTGAGAATGCAAACTGCAGATACTTCTGCAATTAGCACATGGAAGAATGCATCCTGGATTGAAATTCAGGGACATTGTCCATTGAGGGGCTGCAGGGCTACTGCCACTAACCGGGGTGGGGTGGGGTGGGGGGCCTCCATCCTGAAGGACAGAACTACCAAAAAGGTGTTCAGCATTGACAGGTCTATCACTGGGCACCAGCCTCCATACCGCTCAGGGACAAGGATGAATAGATTGTAGAAGTCAGGAGAACCATGGTTCTCAAGTAGCTCTGTGGCGCATTTGCTTCAAAGCTACTGAAAGGCCTGTAGAAGCGCTGATGCTTTGGGTTCCACTGTTGGTGGTGTAAACCACTTGGGTTTGTGGATTAACAAAGGCCTGTCTTCACTGAAAGGCAGCAAATAGCATGTGTCTCAGGATATTTAAGATAAAAGAATCATCTGTAATGGGACTCCCATTACGTGCTAAAGGCAGAAAGGCAGCCGCCGACCAGGCACTCTGTGGAGTCTGAAGCCATGGCAGAGGGCAATCCTGAGACCTGGTGGTCCAGCATGCCAGAGTTAGCAGCCCTGAGGTTTCTTGGCTTTGCTGAAGTGCTTACCCTTCTGGGATCACTGCCCACTCTTCCTAGGGCATGGCAGCACTGAGATCCATGTGCGAGCCAAAGGACGAGCAGGTGCAGTCTGAGTGCTACACTTTGGAGCTGAGGCAGCCATGGATGACAATGACCAAACAGAGTAGGTCAATGCATTGGTGTGAGTCTGGTCAGCATAACAGGCTCGAAGGTTCTGCACCTGGAGAACGACTTCCTCCATCTCTCCTAACAAAGTTCCCGAGAAAAGGGGCCACATTCTGGCTCTGTGGAATATTGGGTCAGGCAACCTCTAACCCTGTAGGTAGACGTCTCGCTGCAACAAACAAAAGATTGCCTCTAATGTGCAGGCAGTTTGGACCTGATGGTGAACCACTCTCGACAATGAAGCTGCAAGTAATGATGTCTGGTCAAACCAATCCCGTACAGCCTCTTTTATATGCACAAAGCCCTTGAGATCATCCGCGAGGGACCTCAAGGTGGCCAAGGAAACATCTCAATATGAGGTTGTAAGGACAGATCCCCTAGCATCCTCTTTGTGTCTCCTGTAGGCCTCAGCAGATGCAGTGATGGACTTGAACTGCTGAGCATCCAACTCTTAATTTCCAATCCAAATCCACCGGCAGTGGATGGGATGGAAAGATCTGCTAAGGCACAGAGTACATCGTCCCTGGATGTTAAGCTGGCTTCGGGATGAGTTGCCCTCGTCAAAGGTAGCCAGATGCTGGCGGCTCTATGGGAACCTTGGTGCCGTGAGTCGTGGCTGTGAGCTGCATGGTCATAAAAGTCAGCCACAAAGGGTGAAAAAGGATAGTCTGGGGTCTTATGACATGTATCCTCCAGGAACAAACCCCGGCAAGACATCTTGAAAGCCCTGTGTCTCTCCTCCTTGGTCCAGGGACCATGGTCTGGCCTCCCACCAGGCACTGAATGAGAGCTTAAACAGGTTCAAAGCCTTGCAGTGGAGCTGGAGTGGTATCCATGGGTGTGGAAGCGTGTTCCACACATTGCACAGTAGCCACTGGGCTCTGCAGCTCAGAGTGCTTGCACTGTGATGGTCAACGAGTTGACCGCGGCAGGGGCTTGTGGATAGAAGAATCCAACTTCATGCTGTCACCACACAAGACCCGCAGAAGTTGTAGCAGCCTCAAATGCTGCCTCCGTCTGCTCAGCCCATGTGCATGGGGCTGGAGAGGGGGGCTTCTAGAGGACTGGATGCAGGGGACACAGTGCCCACTGACTGAACGATCTGCTGGCCGGAGGGTGCCTGCAGGAGTTGCAAGAACTCCAGGTCTCGGGGGGAGGCCCAGGGTAGTGGCCACAGCTACTGCAGAGTGAGAAGTTTGCTGGAGGGGAGGTCCTGGGGGAGTTTCCGGAACCCCAGAGCCCTGGGCCAAGTGAAAGCTGACTCTGGGCAGAGGCAGCAAGCTGCTCTGCTGAAAAAGTCTGTATGCACATGGCAGTAGTGCTTACAAGAGCGGAAGAACATTGGGTCTCTAACTGCAAGCCTTGCCAGAGAGTTAGGCAGGGCACCCGGCTCGAAGGCAGGACTCAGCGGGATTGCTAACTGCTCACTCTGGGTTTAACCTGGCGGACCTGCATGAGAAAAGGCTGACACTGAAGCCATAGGCTGCAAAGGTGGCAATTGGATCATGGGAGAGGCCACCGCCACAGGAGCCGAAGGCCCACTAACGGTGGAAGGTGCCACCACAGACTTGGGTGCCTTCCTTCTAGCTCCAGCATACCTACATGGATTTGCTAGCTGAACTCAAACTTGGAACCGGGAGCTCAAGAAGTCTATCCTGGCTTCGATGGTTCAGGATGCCCGGACTGGCAAAGGTTCTGGGATGCCTGGATGAGAACCAGTACATTTCCCTCCTGGCCTTACTGATCAACACTTACGCAGCTGGGACTCTGAGCATTCTGACCCGGAGGACGGAGATCTTGAGAGTTTCAACCTGCGTTTTGGTGTACTCTTTGAAGAGGACTCCAAAGAGACAGGCTAAGAGGGGGTGATCAGTGCACGCAACATATCAGCCTGCAACTGCGTACTCCTAGCCATGGACTCCAAAGCATGGGCAAACCTTGGGTCCGTGCAGTGGCCATAGATGCACTGGTCATCTTGGGGTAAGCTGGGCACTTGTGACCTCCCGAAGGATATCTCCTGCTGCCTTGCTTGCAACTATGTCGCCTGTTCTCCTTATACCCCTGGGGGGTTTCAGGTGTAGAGACGGCAGCCACCTGCGTCTGCCAGTGAGCCATGTGGGTTTGTCTGCACTTCTCCAGTGGTGTTGCAGGTGAAGACTCAACAGAATCGGATTCCAATTTTGGTGTTTGGCAATTATGGCCTGCCACCTATGCCTCACTCTGTCACTCTTTCTCTATGCCTGCATGCTCATAGAGCAGCCATTTTTCTCCCCAGTTGGCACATACAGTATTTGCAAGTTCCTTTGCAAGAACAAACGAGACCCAACTGTTGACAACAAGCAAAGCAATGCTGATGATCATCCAAGCTGCCATAGTGGTTCCGTGTTTTCAGCTTCTCCAAGCCCCAGCCCTCTATCCAACAAGGATGTGGGCGAAGTAGTCTCTGGATCAACACCTATGGCTTGCTATCGAAAGGCAGTGATTGCCTGGTTGGTGCTGTCTCCCCGCTGTCTGCAATCTGAATGTCAAGACACCATCTTGAAACTCTAGGTTTCAAGCTTACCAGCTCTACTCCCAACTATTTCAGAGGTATCAGCAGGGCAGATATCAGCTATCTTGGTCTCCAAAGAGTCCAGGACCACTAAGAAAAGCTTTTCCACAGAAGGGAACATGCCTAAAGCACTAGAACAGTGATGGTGAACAAAAGTTAACTGAGCAAGCAACTCAAACGAGCAAGCCAGTAATATGAGGTGCAAAACGATTGCGGAGCATGCCGTTGGGAGTCACCACCAGATCCCTAGGAACCGGGAGACGGTGCCACAGGACTGTCAGATTTTTGGAACAATCAAGTGGGTGAACTCAACTTGATTTTCTTGGGCCGCTGTTATGCGCAGACACAGAGTCCTAGGCCATGATGGTTGAGAGGTAACATAACGTACCTAATACCAAAATTACTAAAAATTTCACATATGCCTATTGATTACTATGCAAGTCTATGGGAATTGCAATGGAAATTCACATGTCTGACCTTTTCTCCAAGACTGTATTCCAGGATCCCTTCAAACGTGGCGGGGATGTACCTTAGGTGATGTCTCTTCTTTAATTTGTTCAAATGGTCATGCTCCAATGGTCTTTTAAAATTTTGTTGTTCATGTTTTTAGTAAAACCTTTCAAAATTTTCTTCTCCAACACTGCCAATCCTATTGCTTTGGAATTGCACAGGGACACTTCTGGGGACCCCTAACCTTTCTTGTGCAACAGGTGGTGCTATATTCATTTTTTGCTTTTTACAAATTTTGTGTGCATTTTCATTTTTCATGACTTTTTCTCCTAAACAGTAAATTCGATCCTCTTCAAACTTATTGGGAATGTACATGGACCTTAATTATCTCGACCCAATTTGTTCACTACATGGTGGTGTTGCAATTTTCCAACTTTTAACAAAATATCAAAATTAAGAAAAATTAGTAATGGAATATGTACATGTTAGCAACAGTGATGATGGTCTTGAATACTGGTGACCTCGATATTAGCGAAGTTCGCAGGACTTATACTTCGGTCTGTACATGCAAGTTCAGCTGAGCACAGGACTTCCACAGTCATCTTGTTATTAATTTCATGAGTAATGAAAAACAATTTGAATGAGAATTGTAGATGAGACCTATCAAGATAATAGACAAGACCCAGGTCAACAGTTTTCATTGGTTTAGGTTGGGCACTAGTGCCCAACCCATGCTAAGCAAAGCTATCAGATAAGTGTCAATTCGTGGGGGACAGCTGAGAAAGTCTAATCTGGCCAGAGCTCCTGTCAACTGCACAATGGATTATTTCTTAGAGGGATTCTGATGCATAAGCTTTGCATATGGATGCAGTAATAACAATGAAAATTTAAAGTTCTCTAAGAGAATATAAATCTTTAATTTAAGGACAGGTAACACACCTAAGTGATTTTTTTTTTTGTTCAAAGTTCATAGAGTGAAAAATATTACTGGAAACATATAACAGTTCCTCCTTCTTCCTGTCACTTCTGTAACAACATGAGCATAAAGTGTGAAAATTGTTCAGATTTGTTGAAATGTAATAAGGCACCGAATTGCCTTCTGGGAAGGAAACTACTGGAATTCAACAATGCTAAACTACCGATGGTCTTTTATTTCTATTATACATAAATGACTTATCTCGCACCAGCAACTTCTGCTTCATAATGTATGCAAGTGATACCAACTTACTAAATACGATATGCCAAGTTAACTTCGAAACAAATGCCTCACACTTCAGTGTCATATAACAATACATGTAATAACAATTTAGCAAATTTGATATACTGATAAGTGATTGGCTTTCCTATAAGAAACTCGCATTGAATGTTAAAAAAAAAAAAAAGTAAAAAAAGGAGAGAAAAAAAAGATTCAAAGCAAAAACATGGGCCTTTATCAAATCCCAAATGTATTTATTGATAAACAGTGAACCAGCTGAAATAAAGAGTGGAAAGTTTGAAATTTTTATCAGTATTAACTGATCAAAATCTTACCTGGAATAAACCTGTTTTTTGTTTTTTGTTTTTTTTTCTTTTTCTTTCTTTTTTGCGGGGGAGGGGGTATTTCGAGTCAGTTATTGTGCACATGTGGTGTAGTGTCAAACTGAAAACTTATAATCCAAGAATACTGATTAAAATACCCTATATTTGTTACATTTGACTTCTGGTATTACTACTTGTAGATTTCAATCTTTTAGAATATTGATTATTCTTTGCTGTAAAACTGCAATAAGATTAAACAATGGCAAATAAAACACACACAAATCCTTGTTTTTAACAAATAGGTTTGCTCAAAGTTTTAAATGATTTATGCAACCTATATTATATCAAATTTGCAAAAATATTTGCTAAGCAGTTCCTTTGTAAACTCTTTTCCCTGCACAAATCAGCAATTTCAACAAGAACAGTGTCCCTGGAGAATTGTACTGTAAATGTGATGTTAGTGACCATTATTTACCAATTATAATTCCATCTGTGACTATATTTTTCATCGAAACAAAAATTTAACATTTTTGAATTCAACATATAATACCAAATTTAACTAGATTTATGTCATCACAAGGGATCACTGAGTAGAAGGCTCCCCTCACCAGCACTTCCACTTACAGGTGCTTCCACCTTTTTGCATTTATGACTGGGTGAAAATTTTCAGATGGTCAGACATCTTTGACCTTTAACCTTTATTTTGAGCTCAACATGATTAAAATCAGATGGAAATTGAGTTAAGACCATGTGTAAATCTTCAGATGACTTAATGACCTCGACCTTTGACTTTTTTGGAGGTCAAATGTAGAGTATAACTATATTGCTACAATGTTACATTTTGAGCCCAGGTGCCCATTACATTCCAAAAGTCATTGGCAATTCAGAGTTCTGACCTTCAAAAAATGGAAAAGGTCATGACCATGGCAAGATAGGACAGGTGACAAATCAATCATCAGGTGCAAAACTTAAGGTACACAAGTGTAATCCTGCTAGAATAATGACTTGCAGGCCCAATGCCCAGCCATCTCTGAGACTTTGCACATACATGTACAATTTTTTTGGCTCCCAACTCCACCAATCCCCCCTCCCCCATTTTGCAAAATGGCCAAATACTGACCTTGACCTTCACCTGGTGGGGTAAGTCCCAGTTATTTGTATGGGCCCCACACAATTCCAGCTATCCATTAAACTCAACTTGACTCAATTTGGTTGATAAACATTTCAAGTTATGTATTTAGGTCATGGTGACCCAAAAAGTAGGTCACTAGATCAAGTAAGTGTTAGTAGAAACTAGTTGACGTGAAATTTTGGTCTGGAGATCTGAATAGGGTCAAAAGTATGGCAAATTCAAAATCACACTCATGCAAACAAAATAAGATAGAAATCTGTCTGTTTGTCTTCAAAACTTGCATATTGAAACCTTTAACCCTGCAATGTTGACTTTATCCATAGGCTGTACATGCAGCAAGACGTCATAAGAGACCATGAGAATGATGTAAGCAGTCTTTTGAATGTTGAATCTTGCACACTTCTGGACTTGAAATAAAAATGTAATTGTGCATGTGAATCAAAGTGGGATTGGTAACTTTATCTTAAAATAATTTTGAAAACATATTGAACATTTAAACTGATTAGCATAATCCAGTGATGTGGGGCTTAAAATAATTTTGTAAATATATTGAACATTTAAACTGATTAGCATAATCCAGTGATGTGGGGCTTAAAATAATTTTGAAAATATATTGCACATTTAAACTGATTAGCATAATCCAGCGATGTGGGGCTAAGCCCAGCAGTTATACTCCAGAGGCTCCCTATAGGCACTCCAGGTGCAATAGAAGTGTCTGTCATTTTGTTCACATTGAAAAACAGTGTATCACATGATGGTCTATGCATCCTCTCTTTTGATGGCAATAATCCATTTTCTGTACAAAACTGAGTCTCTTGGGAACCTATGTTCCTTTTGAGACCTGTTACAGTTGGGTACACTGCAGCATTTTGGCATGATGTTTACATGGCTACAGTTTTATAGTTTTTGTTTGTTTGTTTGTTTGTTTGTTTTTAGCTCAGCTGACTGACTAATCAGGCTAAGCTTTTAGGAGGCTGAGTTGTCCATTGTCCGTCCGTTCACCATTACATTTTCGACTTCTTCTCCAAAACCAACAGCCAGATTCACTTCAAACTTGGTGGCAATGTACCTTGGGTGGGTCTCTACCAAGTTTGTTCAAATGGTCACACTCCGGTTATTATTGTATTTTTATGATTTAAAAAATTTTTTTTTTTTTTTGGGGCAAATCTTGAAATATCTTCTCTGAAACCGCTCACCCAATTGCTTTGATATCACACAGGAACACTCCCATTGACTTAGTTTTTAATTTGTTCACCAGGTGGTGCTGCAATTTTTTTTTTTTTTCTATTTTTTAGCTCCGCTGATAATTCAGCTGAGCTTTTAGGAGGGTGAGGCATCCGTCGTCCGTTCACAATTCACATTTTTGACTTCTTCTCAAAAGCCGTCAGCCAGATCCACTTCAAACTTGTTGGAGATGTGCCTTGGGTGGGTCTCTACCAAGTTTTTTTGGGGGGAAATCTTAAAAAATCTTCTTCTCTGAAACCACTGGGCCAATTGCTTTGAAATTGCATAGGAACACTTCTGGGGACCCCTAGACCTTAATTTGTTCAAGAGGCAGTGCTGCAATTTTTTTCTATTTTATTTTTTTTTTTATGAATTTTGCTGTGTTTTCGCAAGGTTTGACTTCTTCTCCAGAACTGTAACTCAGATTAAGCTGAAATTTGGTGGATATGTTCCATGTGGAAGGGTCACTCAAGGTTGTTCACCAGGTGGTGTTGCTGTGGATCCCTGATTTTTAACGAATTTTTCAATTTGGATACAATGTAAGTGAATGGGAAATGCAATAGTAATTCACATTTTCATCCGCATCTCCAGAACCGTTCACTAGATTTACTTCAAACTTGGTGGGGATGTGTCTTGGGTGAGTATCTACCAAGTACATTCAAATGGTCATGGTCCAGTGATTTTTCGATTTTTAATGAATTATTTTGTTCATTTTTTGGGGAAATCTTAAAAAATCTTCTTCTCTGAAACCCAGTTGCCAATTACTTTGAAATTGAATGGAGACACTTCTGGGGACCCCCAGACCTTAAGTTGTTCAGCAGGTGGCGCTGTGATTTTTTCTATTTTTTTTTCATGAATTTTTGTGCGTTTTTGCTTTTTCAACTTCTTCTCCAAAACCATCTCTCAGATTGTGCTGAAACTTGGTGGATATGTTCCATGTGGAAGGGTCACACAAGGTTGTTCACCAGGTAGCATTGCTGTGGATCCCTGATTTTTAACAAATTTTTCAATTCGGGTACCTGTTGGTCAGTGCAACATTCCTATATTGTTTACAATGTAAGTCAACGGGAATTGCAATAGTAATTCACATTTTCGTCCTCATCTCCAGAACCGTTAACTAGATTCACTTCAAACTTGGTGGGGATGTGTCTTGGGTGAGTATCTACCAAGTTCATTCAAATGGTTATGGTCCAGTGATTTTTCGATTTTTAACTTTTTCTCCAAAACCATTTCTCAGATTGTGCTGAAACTTGGTGGCTATGTTCCTTGTGGAAGTGTCACACAAGGTTGTTCACCAGGTGGCATTGCTGTGGATCCCTGATTTTTAACAAATTTTTCAATTCGGGTACTTGTTGGTCAATGCATATATTCCTATTGTTTACCATGCAAGTCAATGGGAATTGCAATGGTAGTTTACAATTTCAATCTCATCTGAAAACTGTCAACCAGACTCACTTCAAACTTGGTGGGGATGTGTCTCAGGTGGGTTTCTACCAAGTTTATTCAAATGTTCACAGTCCAGTGATTTTGGTTTTTTTAGGAATTTTCTTGTTGATTTTACATGCCTATTGCCTGCTAAATGCAAGTCAATGGGGATTGCAAAGTCATTAGGGTTTGCAATGCTAATTGACAATTTTTGACTTCTTCTGTGAAACCATCAGCTAGATTCACTTCAAACTTGGTGGGGGTGTTTCTTGGGTGAGTATCTACCAAGTTTGTTCAAATGGTCACAGTCCAATGATTTTTTTATGATTTTTTTTGGTTCATTTTTTGGCCAAATCTTCAAAAGTCTTTATCCTTGTGTATACTCAGCCAATTGCTTTGAAATCTTGGTGGGGGTGTTCTTTGGGTGGGTATCTACCAAGTTTGTTCAAATGGTCACAGTCCAATGATTTTTTATATTTTTTTAATGACTTTTTTGTTCATTTTTTGGCCAAATCTTCAAAAGTCTTTATCCTTGTGTATACTCAGCCAATTGCTTTCAAATTGCATAGGGACACTTCTGGGTACGAGGGTGATACATGTACAGTAGGTGAGAGACCTTGACCTCATTTCCAAGGTCACAAGGCGAGGTGCATGAAATTCACTGTTTATAGGGTAACTTGAGAACTATTAAGGGTAGGACATGCATATTGCACATGCTAGTTGTTCTTAATAAGGGCCAGACTTAGACAGTAGATGAGTGACCTTGACCTCATTTCCAAGGTCACAGGGCCACTTGCTCAAATTTTACTGTTCACCTGACAAGTTGAGAGCTATCTGAACTTGGACCCTGATGTTGAACATGATGGTTGTCCTGAACAAAGGCCAGACTCTGACAGTACATGGGTGACCTTAACCCTTTTCCAAGGTCACTGTGACCCAGACACTTACATCAATTTTGCTTTTCATTTTGTAACTTGAGAACTGTGGAAGGTAGGACCTTGATGTTGAACTTGTTGGCGGTCCTCTATTTAGGAAAGATTGATACTGTACATTTGTGACCTTGACCTCATTCTCAAGGTCACAGGGCCACTAACATGGCTTTAATTGGTCGCGTGATAAGCTGAGAAGTATTTGTACTATGACTTTGATCTTGCACATGGGATTGGCCCTCTATGAAAGTTAGATTCAGAATAGGTCAGTGACCTTAACCTCATTTCCAAGGTCATAGGATAAGTTAGTCAGCTGAGCACAGGACTGTCACAGTCCTCTTGTTTATGATTTTTTTGTGTGTTTTCAGTATTTTCCTCTTCTTCTCCAGCACCATCACTCAGATTGAGTTGAAACTTGGTGGATATGTTTTTTGCAGAAGGATCAAGCAAAACTGTACACTTGGTGACACTGCTGTATTTCCCTGAATTGTAACGATTGTTTTGAATTTGGATACTTATCGGTAAATGCACTTTTCCTGTTGATTACTATGTAAGTCAATGGGCATTCTAATGCTAATTGTATTTGTGTCGTTTTGTCCAAAACCACTTCCTAGTAGTCATTACCCTATTCGGCAGTCCGAACTCTTTACTCTCCATAAGCTGACCTGTCCCTGTCTAACTTATATACATAGAAGTTCTATTGTCCATATTGCACATGTTCCTCTGTAAAATTTTGACATAGGCTGTATTAGCCCAAATAAATTAAAGGGTCTTCAGCGGGTAACTACTCAACATGTTTTGGAGCCTTTTACCCGTACATGTCTCTCTGAGTAGCAGCTCCTTGTCTAAGCTAAATATTCAGCAAAGACAACCCTCATAATAATGAATAAATATGAACGTGGCAATTGATGAATTAGCTAAATATGTGAAGTTTTGCATATAAATGAAGAGCTTCATATCAAAGAAGAATACCTGTCAAACAAACCATAATTACCAAATTTTTATAGTACAGGTTCAGATAAGAACAATTTGACTTACTCCTGAACCAATACGTACCCTTTCTGGCTGGACAGCTCATCCTAGTTAAACCATCAGCCAATGTTTAACTGAAGTGGAAACAAGCTGGGGCATTATATTCAGTCCCAGTGATTGTAAAATAAACAGTTGCAGCTAGACCACCTGTACAAACCAAGGGAAATCCTAACAAGGACTGCAACAATTCACATTTTCAACTTCTTCTCTGAAACCATCATCCAGATTGACTTCCAACTTCGTGGCAATGTACCTTGGGTCGGTCTCTAACAAGTTTGTTCAAATGGTCATGCCTTCAGTGATTTTTTTATTTTTATGAATATTTTTGTTAATGTATTTGGGCAAATCTTAGAAAATCTTCTTCTCTAAAACCACTCACCCAATCGATATGATAGCACACAGGAACACTCCTCGGAACTCCTAGTTCGTAATTTGTTAACCAGGGGGTGCTGCAATTTTTAGTTCAGCTGACTTGCTAGTCACACTGAGCTTTAAGGGGGCTCAGTTGTCCAAATTAGAAATACTTTTAAATGTCATGTGCACTCAGCTAAAGCTCAACACAGGTCTAGTCATTTGCAACCTTGATTTTGTGGGACAAGCTTTGCTTTATATATTTTGTTTTCTGTCAGCTGTAGGCTGGTGAAGCTTTACATTTTTGGTGATGCTGAAATGTTGATTTGTATTTATCTTCTCAGTTAACTCATTCCATACTATGGTAACAGGCCTTGGTCAGTGGTTCTGGCACTGCCTTGCAAGTCACGCTGCAGCTGCCCTTGTGGCAGCTGCTGCATGACTTGCCAGGCAGCGCCAGAACAACTGACTTAAGACTATAGTCATGTTGGTACTTGAATGAAAGCTCTTTTCATGAAGAATTTAAATATGCAATTGTCGTCTTAAATCTAGGTAAATATACGGAAATATCAGGGACTGGTATGGAATGAGTTAAGTAAATTTTGTCCTAAAAAGTGCCATTTTTGCCTAAAAAGCTGCAAATTTGGGATTTTGTGCAAAAATTATAGCTTTATGGGGAGCCTTTGAAAATCTATGGTCAAGTTGAAAGCTTAACCTTTTTTTTCTGAAGCTTTGTGGCACTGTTAAGATATAAAGCATCAGGGAAAACCCTGATATAAGATGAATAAGCTCTTTCCTGTTGCCCTGTCTTCAGACTCATAGCTTGTTTGTCTTTGGCCATAATAGCATATGTCTCTCATTATTAAAAGGCTTTGAGTATTTAAATGTATGAGCATGATTACCCAGATTCAAGTTACTGTAAATTGCATTATTTTCACGTGTATAAATTTTCAGGGTTTTCGTATTTTTGAAATTTCACTGTAGTTTTAATTTCACTGTTTTGGACACAATTCCTATTCAAACAATAATAAAATACTACTTCACTGTGTTTTTAGTTTCACAGTTTTGTGCCGTCATTGAAATCAGCGAAAGTAAGAATACAGTGAAATTAAAGCAATTTACAGTATATTTGTTTGATGTGTAAATGCCATGCCACTGTACTAAACACAACAAAATGGAATAGCATATCAAATTTGATAGCTTTATCTGGTACCATTTTCAAATTTCATCCCTTTATAATACATTCACTTAGCATAGTATGCTAATGCTGCAGCTTTTGATCACTGTTTATAAGATAAGTCTGCAGCACAATTCTGAAAAATTTGAGTTGGAATGGCAATTAACTGTATCTAAAATATTGATGAAGAAATGTGAGATTTCAATTTTGATTGCTCCCCTTATTTAAATAAAATGCTACAATTATTGTTCATTGTTCACTAAATTTTGCATAAATACAATTTTGGTTCATAGTTCATTGGACGCACCTTGTACAACTTTAAATTTGTTATCTACAATAGTTTTGAAGACATGAAACTTTTAAATTTTTAATCACCCCTAATTTGCATAATTTTGAAAATCCTGGCAATTCAGGTTAAGATGAAACACTAATCATCACAGATGCAATGTTCCCAACAATTTTCAAAGCTGTTGTTTTAATTTATGGTGTCCAAGAAAAACACCGTACAGCAGAAAAAGATGAATGAATGAATTCATGAAGTAAGGAAGAAAGGCTGTTTATAATTTTGTCAAATGCTATTTTGGCCCCTTGGGGGTAGGCATTCATGCAATGGTATAGGTCATTTGCAAAACAATTACCAAATGTAGAAATAAATGGTACAAATGATATGACCCCCCTCCCCCATATGGGGGAGGCTTAATTAAAAAAAACTACCTGTTCTAAATTGTTTACTGAAGTAGTTCTAATTACTGACACTAAATGCTGCCAAAAATCTGTATAATTAGTAGGCCTAATCATGAAACTGAAATTAGTGACAATCTTACCAACTGTCATAAATGTAATACTAGTCACTAATATAATTAAAGACTTGGCCTTGCAACATAGGTATATGCATGTAGTTCACTCTTGTTATTTCCTTTGTGCCAAATACTTTGCTTTGTCATATGGGCATGAAAGTTTAGTAAAAACAACCATTTTAATATCAGTTTTTATGTTCTTAGAGTGGCCTGTATAATATCTATTCATTTGAGTCTTAATGCAGTATCTCCATTGTTTAAACATTGTTATATACATATTCACGATTTCACTATTTATCTGTGCCTGTGATGTTTTGCCCAAGTCAGTCAAAACTTAAGTTGAAATTGACCAGCACCAAAGATCACTGTCAGGCCAAAACGTCTTTCCAGCCAACAACCCCTTTCCCACCCCCTGGTGGCCACTACTGGAATCACCGATAATCACGTGATCTGCAGACATAAACAGAGCCAAGATGGCGACCAAACTCTGCTGGGGAGTGGTGGTGTGTTTTATTTTACACACCACCAGTGCAAGTCTTGGCTTTTTTGATCCAATGTTCAGCGATATAGCAGCATGCGAAAATGTGTGTAAAAATACATATCCGCTCCACACGTATGATAAGGTAAGTGTGTCTGAGAATCCGGTAAACAACCAGGACATAACAATGACCAAGTACTGAAAAACGTCAACAGAGCTCATCAGCTGACTTTTCTCAATCTCATCCTTCCCGTTTGACCAGTCGCAACCAGCGTTGCCATTGTTTGCCGTTACGCTCGAATATGGATCAGAATTTTTAGTGTACCACCATCTAAAGATATGATTTTTTCTTGTATGAGCTAAATTTAAGAATCCGTCCCTAGACCCTTTTCTTACTTAGTGTCAAAGAGGATGACGGTGAGAGCATATTACTGACTAAGACTAAGTGCTGTTATTTATTGTCAATGTAAATATGTAACTGAATATATTACGTTACAATATGCCTATTATATGCTTATAAGTAACGAGGAGAATTGTACAAGACTCTTATGAAGAGACCTTTGAAAGGGTATGGCGCAGCACTAGCATGCACCGTTTCATTGTCCAGATGGTTCCAATCAATTGTTGTCGTGTTAATGAAAGTTAAAAAGAAGCCTCAATTTGAGTAGTAGTACACTTTAACACATCAAGTGTTATTTGCAACTGCTTTGTCCACAATATTGTGAGCAACAAAGTCATCAAAAGTCTGTGGGTGCATTTTTCTACCAGGTTTCTTTGGGTAACATACTGAGGGGGGAGGGGGGGGGGAAGTGAAGTACCTTCCACCAATTTGAACATGATGACAGTCTGGTAGGATGTGCATACAAGGAAGCAGTTAAACATAAATCAGATACTTGCACATATCTGGGTAATATCAATATTGTTCTCTCGGAATTTGGCTCCCACGTAGACAAACATAACTGGAAAGAAGTGGGTGAAGCAATGAAACAACAATTTTATAAAATGTGGTATGAAACACTAAATAAAAACAAAGACACCAACTTCAAAGGAAACAAACTAAGATTTGATAGAATATGCAAAAGTGAATTCTCATATGAAGAATATCTAGATGTTATTAAAAACCCACAGCATAGAGCCGCTCATTCAGGTGGCTACACCGAGATGATTGCTGTGGATCTGAGAAGTTAATCACATGTAGATTCGCAGAATTAAATAAACAAGCTGAACAAAAACAAAAGGTAGTCTATGTAGTTAAAAAGAAAGAAAAAAATAGTTAAAAACACAGACTATACACTAGCACATTAATAAATATATTTATTTGACCTTTTTTGCTATTGCATTGGATGATGGTGCATCAGGATTCAGGTGGATCATATGGGGTTGGCAAAACCTACCTGAGCTAAAAAGGGTCCGGATCAAGTTCTTCTGAGCTATTGGCTGAAAAAAAACAATGGTAGCTGTATTAGCCAATCACATTGCATGGAATGGCAGTACACCTGTTGCCTGGTTACTCTACTACTTTTGTTCAGCAGATTGTACCTGATGACCCATTATTGATGATATCACAAAAACAGTATCTGAGGGGGGTCCAAAACAAGCTCCAGTTGGCACCCAGACAGATTTGCTTGCAAATCTATCCATTCTAGTTACCTTTCTTGTATTTACATTATACAATACAAAATGTTGTTGAAGTGACTAAAATCAGGATACTGTGGTGACCCAAATGTCCTAGCAAGATGCATTGTTTTCACTGTGCTGTGACAGCAGGATGTCTTTCAGGAATCATGGTACCGTTCTGCAAATCAGATTAGTGATCAGGCTGTTCACATACTTTGGATCTAGTTAAGAATACAATTGAATATTTGCTGCTGTTAGTTACCAGGTGAGGGAAGACAGCCATGATGTCGGTGCATTAAATCACTGCCATATTCATCAAATAGGTACATAAAATAAAGTGTAATTATTTCACATGGGTCCCAATCTTCAAATGTGAAATCCATTCTCTTTTTTTTTGAAGAAATTTCATAGTCTAGGGAAATAAGATACAGCCAAATGTATTCCTTTTTCACAGTGCATGTGTAGCAATGGAATTGTTACCTCACAATATGTAAACGGGACCCTCATGGTGTTCCCAACAGTTTCTGATAAGTTGCAGTTGCAATGAAACTAGTTGAATTATCTTCCTCTTTGCATATCAGCCACTTGCCCTGTTATAGTCAAATGTATCCCACAGTTTAATAGGCATCCCAGGGTGAAAAAATTCATATGTCCTATTGTCCTTGACAAGTAAAATTTGACATAGGACAAGTGCAAATTAAAAAAAAAAAAACATGTTAAACAAAGGGGCACTTGTCCTTGGACAAGTAAGATCATGATGGAATTTTCTCGCCCTGCATCCAACCAGAAATCATGTTAAATGTTGTGTCAAGAAGTATATATATATATATATATATATATATATATATATATATATATATATATATGTGTGTGTGTGTGTGTGTGTATGTATACTTTACTTTTTAATCTTTTGTCCATATGTCTAAAATAGTATGAATGCAAGTTATACATGTACTGTTAACTTTTTGCATTGAGTTTGTTGTAGGTTTCCCCAATAGATAATGTCAGGGTGAAAGCTCTCTGCCAAGTGCTGTATACATACATGTACTGAGAAACAGAAACTGAACATCATGGGGAGTGGGAAAGTGAAAATTAAAGTCTATGAATGCAATATGCCAATTTTAGTTTTTTATTCCCCAGAAAATAGGGTCTCAAGGACAAACTATATTAAGTATGAAGACTGCTTATGTGCCAACTTCTAGATACCTTTGTGCAGGCTTTTTCTTCTTAGTGTATTTTGAGCATGGTAAACACAAACCCGTCAGTGTTTTAAAACAGTTCATTTGATTAGAATTATTTTAGGGATGGTTCAACATTTTAATCATTTTTTAATCCAGTATGGTGGGTGGGGGGAGGGGGGAGGGAGGGTAAATGGAACTGTACACTTCTACATAGATGTGGAAAATGATGGTCATTTAAAACCCAAATTTTGTGGTACATATATTTTGGTATTATTTCTTGGAAGATCATCATTTTTAAGTACTAAGCTAGGGGAGGGCCATGAAATTAAGTACCCTAAATACTAATTCAAAAATGATGATCATGTTGAACCATCCATTATGTATTTTTATATATCTGCTTATGTGTAATGTCACTATACTTGTACATGGCATGATATAGACACATTAATTTCTAACTCAGTCTGGCTATACTGTTCTTTGACATGAAGATCTGCTCTTGAACTCTATTGGCATATTGGCAGGTACATGTACTCCTATTGCATAAAGCTACCTGGACACGTATATTAGGCCATCCTTAAAATATTGTTTGTTTGCCGTAACCGGACCGACCCAATGAATTTACTGCCTACCCAATTTTTTTTTTTTTAATCAAGGAATAAATCCTAAATTATTCTATATTACTAATTTTAGAATTTGAAGATGTTGGCCAAAAAAAAATTTTTGGGCTACCTACCCACCCCAAAAATTTAGATATAGATGTTACAGGCAAACCAACATATTTTTAAGGATGGCCTTACCTACATGTAATGTAGACAAATGGAAAAGGGAAACAGATTGTCTGCAGAGATCATGGGTGGTGAGAGATGACACACTCCTGTTGTTTTACCATCAAACATGTACAGGTCACATAATTTTAAGTCTACTGAAAAAAAAATCTCCCGTCCCCAAGTTATATCTCTCCTTTTTTTTTAGCCATTGAATAACTTGTATTTTCCCGTCTCCCACAATACAGACAGTGCTGTCCATGTTAAATGAATAGATCTTTCACCTTTTAACCTATTTTCACAAAGCCTGTCCATTTTCTGTGGTGTTGTACTTAGAGCAATCTGGTGACCTGAAATAAACTAATACAGTGGTCCCTGTCTTGAGAGACTGCCCCTAGGGCAGGTAAAAATGTGGTCTTTCAAAATTGATGGTCTTTCATTAAAGGTGTAATAACATGGAAAAGATAGAATAGTGTTCTGAGAAAGCGGTCTTAAAAACATGCCGTCTCTCATTTGAGGGGTCTCTGAAGACAGGTTTTAGTGTACATGTACTTTAATTTATAGACAAGCACTGCAGGTTTAGAACAGTTAATAGAGCAGCAACACTGACAGGACATACTACATGTACATGTATAGCAGTTGTATATTCAAGGGTTATAGATCTATTTTGAGTATATAGGTATTGTTCGGAACCATTTTGATATATATGTTATCATCATCCACTTAGCACTCTAATAACTCTGTTGTGAAACTTTGAAGATGATACATTCATTAAAGCTGGTATATTTTTGGGTCTGTGCAAAGGTGTGGTTTAAACGTATTTTATTCCATGACTAATCAATTACACACAGCCAAGTGATTTTCAAAGCAGTCTGTCATGGAAGGCAATTGGGGAGGAGGGCTTAGCCCTATATCAACCCTTGTGCAAAGGTGTGATAAAAACTGAGAATAGCACTGATGGACAGAAAGGTGGATGGACAGATGCTATACATGTAGTTTTAACTGACTGACTAACCGACATCCAAGTTATATGGAGATAGGAGGAAGAGCTAAAGTTGAAGACTATTCTGGACATTGTATAAAGGGCACTTCATTCAGCATGTCCAGGGGGGCTATGTTGTGTATTCCCATTACTCCCCATGGTAGTTTACAATGAATTAGCTAAAACTGTTACATGTTCATTAAAAAAAAATCTCATGGTAAATTGCATGGCGGAAATGATACATATTTGATTCCATCAGCTGCAAAGGCAACTAATTCACTGAACATACAATGTAATTGGAATACACACCTACAGATGCCATAATTTATTCTATTTGTTTTTGTGTTCACCTGAATACACATAAGATCGCATAAATTGGAACAGGGATGTCTCCTATTAATAGCAATGTGTTGGGTGCGATATGTAGGCCAATAGATTTGAACACGCTACATTCATGTAAGCTGTGGTACTGTTTTGGCCCATAACATTCAAAGAGAAAGTACAGTGGTACCTGCTGCATGTGGCCACTCCTGCCAAAAAAAAGTGGCCACATGCAGCAAGTGACCAGTCACCACAGGTAAATTTTACAAAGAAATTGACTCTTATGTCAGAGCCAAGTGACCACAAAAAGCAATGTGGCTGCTCACAGCAGTGGTTGCATACAGCAGGTACCACTGTACCAGTATGGTACAAACTTGGCAAAATATGTTACTCTTACATTCTCCAAACATACATTGAAATTGATATAAGAACTTATCATCTGTTTGAAAAAAGTGTTTTTTATCCCAACAAATGTTAGTACATGTAACACCCTTGGTTTTCCATCACTGTGCCATTGTCATGGTGGTTGATTCGCAGCATTGCCTTAGCAACAGGATCAGCAATTTTGGCAGGAAAGCAATATTCATGTCCCACATTGGTTTGAAGTAGAACAGGTACACTTCTGGGACTCCTGGTTCTTAATTATTAAAAAAGTGGCAGTGCATTTTTTGGCTCAGCTGACTTGTTAGTCAGCTGAGCTTATGTGGTGGTTAGGCATCCCTCATCTGTCTGTCGGCATCCACAATTCATTTTTTTTAGTTCTCCAAAATCACTGTCCAGATTCACATCAAACTTGGTGGGGATGTACCTTGGCCGAGTCTCTACCAGGTTTGTTCAAATGCTCATGCTCCAGTGATTGCTAAATTTTTGCAGGTCCTTAGGCCCACCTCTGCATTCAATAGAATGTTAGCATGGTAGTTTGGGCCACACAAATGAAGATTAAGAGACTGCAATACTTGTAAAGCTCCGCAATGTAAATCATTGTATATGGTGTGATGGGGGCCATTATGATGTTAAATCTGCCAAAGCAAAAAAACAGATGTTGCTTTTTCATAAATTGAAAAAAGTAAAGGTTTGCCCAACCTGTCCACTCATACATTTGTTTGAGATCCTTTCACTAGCAACAAACATGGTTCCCACAAGTCCTTGAAGTGCTTGAAAGTACTTGAATTTGCTACATTCATTTTCAAGGCCTTGAAAACCTTGAAAATCCAGAATTTTGGACAAAGGTCCTGGAAAAGTCCTTGAAATTTATTTTTAAGCATTACCCAATGAGGCAAGTTGCCAAGAAATATGAACATTTTCCACAAAATTTTGCATTAATGAACTTGAATCACATTAAGATGAACACATTCTGCTGTCATTTTCTTTTGAAGTTGCTGGAAAATTCCATTTGTCAAAATGTAACACTGCAAATTACAAAGTATCTTTTTGCTTTTAACCCCCTTTTAACCCATGTAGATTTGACAGGTCTTATCAAATCAGGCCGAACTAATTATGTGAGCCTTAATACATGTACAGCCTACTTTAGGGACAAATACACTGTATCAAACTAAGGGTAGCAAAGTACATCACCTTCCTAGAAAAGAAACGGTTATTCTTGTGAAAAATGTGCATGGGGATAGGTACATCTTCAGGTCTAATTTTACCCATATGTAGTTGTAGCAATTTTATAGACTGGATAGAGTCAATTTCAGGAATACAACCCATACTGGCTACATAAGTCACAGTAAACTCATAAAATAATCCATATTGAATTTATCTTTAACCCTCCCCCCCCCCCAAAAAAAAAAAAAAAAAAACGGCCAAAACCGGCTGGTGGTCAAATGTCCTCTGCTTCAGTGTTTTCAACTAATTTCAACAGTTATGAAAAACAATTTGACTGAGAAATGTACATGACTTATCAAGATCACATGCCCTAGGTCAGCAGCTTTCCTTGGCATGGGTTGGGCACTTAATGCCCAACCCATGCCAGGGAAAGCTGTTGACTCAGTCTTAATTCAAGGGGGAAAGGGTTAAAAAGAACTTTCGGTAATATGATCTACATATAGGCTTCTTTGTAAGTTTGTGGAGAGTCTACTGCCTATTTCGGAAATTGAGTCTGATTCATATGTGGTTGGAATAAATAATAAATGTGGAATAAGGTGCATTGGTCTTATTAGTAGAGGGTTGAAAAGTGATGATTTAAACAGTTTGTCTGTTGTGTTCTATTGCTGGATCTGGTCCTTGAACACTTGATTTAAGTGCTTGAAAAAGTCCTTGAAAGTCCTTGAATTTACTTTTCACGGACCTGTATGAACCCTGAACAAACAGATACATTTTGTCATGCAAGGAAAACAAAGTTTAGTCACATTATATGTGACAAAACTATGGTCTCAGCACTCATGGTCAGTATTTTTGGTAAGTGCAACTAAATGTGGCAAGTTTGAATCTTTTTTGCCATGTAAGAAGTCTGAAGATATTCTTGTGCAAGGGGGCTACATTGTGTTGAATATAAAATGATTTATTAGTTATGTAACATTACCTCTTGACCACCTTTGCCAAGACCTCTGTGTCTGTGCATGACACCTAAGAAATCGAGTTGAGTTTCACTCACTTGATCCTGAAAACCTGACTGTCCCGTGGCGCCACCTTTTGGATCTTGTGGAGCGGATGGTGACTCCTGGTATGCATGCTCCCCTGTCTCATCCTTTCTCTTTTGGGTGCCATTACTGGCTTGCTCACTTTAGTTGAGGGCTTCGTGAACATTTGTTCCAGATCACTTTTCTAGTGCAAAATAAAGGCACACGACAGCCAATTTCAACTGGGGCTATGCTGCTTTACCGAACAACCATGGCTGTACAGCTATGTGATTTCCCCAGTTAACCCTCCAGACAGGTTGAAATGAAATGCTGCATTTGAGTGGAATTTACTGTAAAATAACGGCACATGATGGCCAATTTCTCGATAAAATCTTTCAGCCAGGCTCGACCAGTTTTTATTAAGGAAGGGCAGCTTGAAACAAATTTTTTTTCATTGCTGACCAAAGGTTGCAGCACTTATGTGACCACTCGTGTCTGTCCATCCATCTGTCCATACACTTTTGCTCTTTAGCGTGATACCATCCATAGTGTTCAAGTTGGTCCAATATAACTTTCAGGACTTACAGGGTGTATGAATATCTAGACCCCTTTCGATATTGGTGTTGCCACCCACATTACATGTAATACATGGGTCAAAATATGAAAATCTTGTGAACACTTTAGCATCTCTAATTTTTTTCCGATCTTTCACCAAATTTGGTGCGATTGTGGGAGAGGTCAAAGTTAAGTTGCTGACTGTACTAGTGGTACCACCTATAATTTGACGAAAATTATGAGCCAAAATGTGTTTTAAGATAAGAAATTCAATATTTGGAAAAGTAAATGGATTAGACTTGCCAAATTTATAGGATATATGCACCATGGGCAAAGGTAGAATGTTATGTAATATCAGGGACCTTGACCTATTTTTACTATGCCTGTAAAGTTGAAAGATGTGATTTTGTAATGACAGGGTGTAGCTTGGACATCGATAGGAAAGACAATTGAGCCTCCAGATCAAAACGGCACTTGATTACATCATGCATAAAACTGTTCTTGGTGACCTACTTTTTGGGTCACTGTGACCCAGTAATTATGGAGTTTGGCACTTTGTCCAAGTTTATTGTTTTTTGTCAGTAACTGGAAAAGTTATTACCCTATTTGAACAAACAGACTATATATGTAAAGCTGGATGTGGGGTGCATATTTTGAACACTCAACTTTTTTAATCCAAGTTGAAGGTCAAGGTCAATGGCCAGTTTGAATATGGAGGTTATCTTGTGAATGCTGTGCACCTAACAGTTTTTGAGATAGGCCAATAAAACTTTTCGGAGTTATAAAGTGTATAAAAATCTTGGTCAACATCAATGTTGGTGGTGCCACCTATATTATTATGTAAAATTCAGGTCAAAATGTGAAAATTTCGTGACTGCAATATTGTCCACAGTTTTCAAGTTAGCCCACTATAAGTTTCAGGGTTTATAGGGTGGATACAAATCTAGGTTTATTTTCCATATTGGTGGCACCACCTACAGTATTATGCAATATAGGGGTCAAGATATGAAAATCTTGTGAACACTCAAGCATCTTTAATTTTTGGCAGATCTTCACCAAATTTATTGTGATAGTGCGGGAGGTTAAAGTCTAAGTTTCTTAAGATACTAGTGGCACCACCTATAATTTGAGGGAAATTATGAGCCAAAATGTGTTTTTAAGTTATAAAATTCCATATCTTGAAAAGTAATTGGATCAGACATGCCAAATTCATAGGATAACTAGACAACATTCAAAGCTATTTTATATGCATGTAAGTGACCTTGACCTATTTTTGTGGATCACCATGCCTGTAAAGTTGAAAGAGGTGGTCTTGTAATGGCAATGTGTAGCATAGCACCAGGCAATGGGCCTCTTGTATTACATAATCTGGGTGACCTTGATCTTCTGTCCCAAGGTCACTGAGGACATAAAGTTAAGGACTCGCTGATTGTTTTCTTGGCACATGCAACAATATCCGTCACAGGAATTACACAAATAAGCTATGACTACATGTAGAGTGAAGTGCTATATGGTGGACATTTTATACACTAAGTTTACATAAGCTTTACATGTTCAGAAGCCACTTGAGGACTTGCAACTTTGAAATGAACAGGTGCAATATAGCCAGGGTGCCAGCAGAGTGTTAGGCCCATGGCTTCTTGTTAATGTTTCATAAAATTTATTTAAGGTTGATGCCTTTTCAGTAGGGTATGGTCTAGTTTCCGGAACCACACACATATTTATCTTAGGCCTTGGGAAACTTGGACATTTGTTGATACTTGTGTAAAATGGATGTTCTTTCCCCGTTTACACATTACTTCCTTTGACATCAGATTAATTTGTTACCGGGGCACAGTGGGAGGCGCTTGTTACAATGAAAAATGTCTCTGAGCTGATGGAAAATGTACATTAGTTACATGGAATGATAGATCAGTACATGGAACTTTGAGATATCACCCAAATATGTCTAATAGCTGATCTATGTAAAATGAAGCCCAGGAAAGATGAGAAGATTGCCAGATGCTTGTAGAGTGTGGGCTTTAATAAATTAAGAGTACTAAGATAAAGTGCTTTTGCATATATAGTGTGTGTTTTGTTGGTTTCAGGCCGCCCATTTGAGCTTTTGTCAGCGAGGATGTCGCCTGTTCTCTATCATAGATTTTGTCAATGACTGTGATGATTTAAATGGCACCAGGAGCTCATGTGCAACAGGTAAGCTTACACATTCTTTATTTGCATCATGTTCATTCTCATCTGATAGTTTTTACAGTTACAAGTATGTAAAAGAAGCTTGTGCTCGTTTTGTGAACGGATGATTATATCTTCCGAGTACTTCTTTCCCTTCAGACAACCCAATTATTTGCCCAGAAATTAGAGGTAGCTGTCCTGTCTACAAAGGTCTACAAAACCTGCTGTTTTAAACCATCCTATCAAGAAGACAAAAGTGGTCTCATATGGCAGGTGGTCTTTCATTGCAGGTAAATTAATGAAATATGGCTGTGCATTTTTAAACAAGTGACCATAAAATCACTGTAGCCAGTCCTTAGAAATGATTTCTTGAAGCTTCTGCCAAAAACTCTGCTTGCTTTCAGAGAGATCATCTTATGAGATAATGGGCCCGATTTGTTTGTTGGTTTACCTGGCATATATTTTAAGACTATACTCAAGTTGCAGGGTGATCTTAAATACGGTCTATGCATAAGTCCACCAAGCGGGAAAACCCTGGCAGCTGTTTTCAACATAATTCCTATTCAAACAATGTTAAAAAATACTATTTCAGTGAGTTTGATTTTCATGATTTTGTGCCATCAGTGACATAAGGGAAAATAAGAGTACAGTGAAATAAATTAATTTACAGTAAATTATTTTACCCCATTGAGAAACCACCTACTCTTGGTCAGAATGTTTGGAACTGCTGCAGTAACCAAGGTCTGCCTTTTTAGCTCAAATGACTTGTCAGTCAGCTCAGCTTATAGGATGGGTGGTGATCCATCGTCCATCCATCTATTCACATTTCACATTCTAGACTTCTCCAAAACCACATACCATCTATCTTCAAACTAGGTGGGAAGGTATATTGGGTGGGTTTCTACCAAGTTGTTCAAATGGTCATGGTCCAATAATTTTTTAATATTTTATTTTTATTTATTTATTTTTTTTGGGGGGGGGCTAATTTTTGGGGAAAAACCTTTTTCTCTGAAAGTGCCAAGCCAATTGCTTTGAAATTTGAGTACCTGTCAGTTAATGCTAACACTCCTATTGATTACTATGATTGCAATGGAAACTCTTCTTTCTCACTTTTCCAAAATCCTCGTCCCCCTTCTAGAGTAGGACTTGCTATGGGTTGAATGTCAAGGTAAGCTGACAACGGCTGTTACACACATCAGTCTAGTGAAAGAATTTTTTGCGCATTTCTTTACTTTTTCTCCGAAATGGTAAGTTGGATCCTCTTCTGGCTTATTGGGAATGTATGTGGGCTTGATCTCCGCCAAATTGTTCACTAGATGGTGGTGCTGTCATTTTTAACAAATTGTCAAAATTGAGAAAAATCAGTAAGGGGAAGGGACCTCGGTATCATTCAGAAGTTCACAGGACCACTTCAGTTTGTGCATGTAAGGTCAGGTGAGCGCGGGAATGTCAAAATCCTCTTGTTAAACTGTGGTACCTTTTGCAAAGAGCAACTCTTGTGAGGGACTGCATATCTTATAAGATCACATTTTTTGTGATGGTAGTCTATTTTAAGACCGCTTGCAATATAAGGTCACTTTTTGTTGGCAGTAGGATGGTCTTAAATTGCAGATACACGAACTACTGTACAGTGATCAAATTTGTGTTGGTACATTCAAGATTCAAGTTAGTATGCTCCTATAGGAACTGAAAGTTGTTCCGTTAATCATGTATATTATTATGCCCCTCCCCTCTGAAGTACGAGGGGGCATATAGTGATTACTTTGTGTGTTTTCACACGATAATTCAAAAACGTTTTTGCTTAGAGCTTTCATATTTAACATGCTTATAGTCCTGAATAAGGGCTCAGGTGAGTTTGAAGATGGGTGACCTTGACCAAATTCCCAAGGGCACAGAGCCATTCTATTGAATTTGGTTTTCACGCAATTGTTGTTCCATTAATCACATATTATTTGGTCAGTATGTTCCTAGTAGTCACACGTATTAAGGACACATTACAACAGCATGGGTCACTTCAGTAGGTCTGAAGCACTAACCTGTGTTTTGCCTGAGCCCCCATAAAAAATTAAGTGAGTTTAGTGCCGATCCATGTTGCTGCAGTGACTGCCATCAAGGCCCTCTAGTGGGGCACAGCACCCCTGGCAGTAGCAATGTGTGTTAGTAAGCATGCACAAATTCAGTTTCCTACTCTGGCGTCCATCTATGGTGGACACTTCTTGTTGGAAGCTCCTGCTTTTTTCATACCATTTGGTACTCTTGTGGTTTGTTTTTGTTTTTTTTTTTTTCTGTCGTGTGGTGGTGGGTAGGTTTCTTGGGAAACTGGTCCTATCACCGACTTAGTTAGTCCTGGTTGTTTGGCTTGTTGACAATCTGTGGATATGGGTGTGGAGTTGACTTCCTTTGGGATGCCAAACAAACACAGGATGGCATACTGGTATATCCATCCTGCATGTTGCACCTGCATGTGTATTAGCGGTATACTCTGTACTGAGGAGAGTCCTTTCGACATTGTCGACAATAGACTTCTTCTCAGTGGCAAGAAGTCCATCGGGCAGATGTTAGATGTGTCAAGAGGAGCCTGAAATGTGCTGAGGCACATTTTGAGCTTGAGCATGAGGTCAGTGTACCTCCCGGGGGGTGGGGGTGTACAATGTTGGCAGTGGTTCTAGAATCGAGGCATGTGTGCTTGATGTAGAGATCCAGGCACCTACCAATTTGCCCAGGTCTCACAGTCAGGTGCAAACTGGTCCTCAAATCAAGGTGTACATGGGGGAGGGTTACTAGTCAGACCAGGCCTCGTGGCCAGGGTGACACTGGTTCTGGAATTGAGGCCCCTTTTGGGGGAGAAGAGGCCTTCCACAGATCCTATGTGGATGGTGATTGGGTGATCCCCTTCCAGGGTCCCCTCCACAACTGCCAGTTAAAGTGAGCAGGTCTGTGGTGCGTGACTCTTCCCATCCTGCCAGTGATCACTAAGGCAGTGAACACCAAAATGGGGCAAGGAAGTCAGTGGTCAGTGATGGTTGCAGGGAGAGCTCAAGTGACATCATCATTGCTCCCTATGGCACCTACTCCTCCGGGATTTCCATCCTGCGCCCTGCTGGGACAAGCTATAGCTGTGCAGGCAGAGGTGACTGCCCAAGTGATTATGAGCAAGGTGGAAGCACTGTTTACTGGTGTTGGTGAATGGTTTAAGCTTAAGGTTTCCTCAGGAGGAACCTGTGGTCACTCCTCCTTCCGCTGTCCTCTTGTGAGAGTGGGGCCCAGTCATCTTCAGAGTTTACCACACCAAAGCCCAAGGTGGATAGTTTGGTTAGGGCGGTGGCCCCAACTAAGCCTTCTGTGGTGGCCGCGTCCAGTCCTGAGCCCCTTCAGGGCCAGAGGTCTATTAGTTCTCAGCGGCAAGGACTTCGCCATCACAATCACTTTTGGGCGAGTAAGGGGTCAGCCTTGTGGCCGTTCTCTCCCCTGTCTCCCTCCCCTGGTCACAAGCATTCACACTCCTGTCATGGGAGGGAGAAAAAGAGGAAGAGGCGACACAGACTTTCCTTACAGGGACGAGAAGGTGCAATGCCAGAACCATGATTTGGGTGTTTTGCCAGCTGGGGAGAGGAAGGTGCCTCCCTCAGTGCCTCTGTGGCCAGAGGGTGCTACAGTGGGGTGCGGAGAATTTTTCTGCATGACTAGTCCCACCATGGGAGTCAATCAGACGGAGTTGGAGGCTCTGCGATCTTCTCCCACCCCAATGGAAATTAATCAGGTTTTCAATCATTCTTCCCTTTGAGAGGTTGCCTCTGCGATGACCTATGCCAATGTGGCAACAAGTCAGGGCACTTTCATGCCTGAGCCTAGCCTTGCGGAGGCCGTGGATTTCTAATGTTTGGCAACCAAAGGGCTGGTGGTGCAAGAGGTTGCGGCAGTTGTCGCTCCCTGGACTCCTAGGCCTATTCCCGTAGTGCAGTTTTTAACATAGACCTTTCTCATTACACATGGTTTTAATTGTGCACGTACATAAGGTCTAAGACAAATTCGAAGATGGATCACCTTGCCCCAATCCCAAGGTAGCAGGGGGGGGGGGGCAAAGAATTAGCAATCTCTGATTGCGTTTTAATAATACTGAAACTTATAGTTGTTCCATTAATCACATATTATTTGGTCAGAGTGTTCGCTGTTACGCTCGATGTGAATGTTAAGTTAGTGCAGCATAATGTGCCTCTCTCAGCAGCCAACCTGCTGTGGCTGTGTGTGATCCCTGGCAGCAGCAGAAGCCGTAGCTGCAGAGGCGAAGCTGGCTAGGAAGGCTGGTCAGCCTTCAAGGTCAGGTTTTTCTGGTACTAAGGGCAACCAGAAGCTGGCACCTTGTCCCTAGGGACACGTGCCAGTCGTCCAACCCTCTGTGGGCCCATTGGTCTGCGAACCTGCTGTGGCTGTGTGTGATCCCCAGCAGCAGCAGAAGCCTTAGCTGCAGAGGCGAAGCTGGCTAGGAAGGCTGGTCAGCCTTCAAGGTCAGGTTTTTCTGGTACTAAGGGCAACCAGAAGCTGGCGCCTTGTCCCTAGGGACACGCCAGTCGTCCAACCCCTCTGTGGGCCCATTGGTCTGCGAACCTGCTGTGGCTGTGTGTGATCCCCAGCAGCAGCAGAAGCCGTAGCTGCAGAGGTGAAGCTGGCTAGGAAGGCTGGTCAACCTTGAAGGTCAGGTTTTTCTGGTACTGAGGGCAACCAGAAGCTGGCGCCTTGTCCCTAGGGACACGTGCCAGTCGTCCAACCCCTCTGTGGGCCCATTGGTCTGTGATCCCTCTCTGTTTTCTTGGCGAGGATCAGCCAGTGGTCGACTTGTGTCATTTGCTGATCAGTGGGATGGCATAAGCCCCGCGGTCTCAGAAATTTCTGCTCTTATGGTTGACTGAACAGTTTTTCAGTTCAGTGCTCTCCCATTCAGCCTAGCACTGGCCATTGCGCTTACCCTTAAGACCAGGGGCCAGAGTTTAGGGACAGATGCTCTTCCTCTGTGAGCTTGGATAGATCCCTCATCAAGTGGTCTGCTGATGGGAAGGATGTTTTTTTTTTTTCTGAGGCCTTAGGTGGGATTTTTTAGTTGCGCTGAACCTTGTCGAGCTGGGCAGAATCATTGTTTCCCCCTCTTGGGTAGACGTTGTCCTGGACTCTATCACCTAATACAGTAAAACCTCTCTGATGACGCCATCTGTTCCCTGAAATATGTCAGATAACTGAATTTGTCAGATAAATGAATCACATAGTAAATGTTCTTTTTGTTCCTTGTAAAGAGTGTCCTTAAGTATACATGTTGGACATCTGAGTGTCGTTATGGTGAGTTTTTGACTCTATCATCTTAGGATTCATAAGGAAAATTTTCCTTCACCTACTGGGTGGCCCAAAGAGATGAAGAGCTTGATTATTTTCATTCTCCGCAGGCTTGTGAGACTAGCGCATTCTTTGCTTCCTGCGACGTGTTACATAACATGTAAGTAGGGCATATTATCACTGCTCTTTACATGATGCTCCCATAATACCTTTACATTTACATCCTTCTCTCTTGGTAGAAGTGGAAGCGCAGCTATTGGCAATCAAGTACTTGTTGACAGCCGCATCCATCTGGTCTTCGGAGGTGCCTCCCCTACCTCCTCCAGCTCAACGGAGCTGGCGTGAGGGCATTGGGGGTCCAGGATGGTTGTCTGGTCTGTGGCTCTTGTGCACAGTTTTGGACTAGATTCTTCAGAGGTACCTCCCACCTCCAGTCTGATGTTACATCAGGTTAAGTGACCTATGGTGTTGTAGTGTGTCATTAATAAGAAGTTTTTAAACAGTAAAACTATTATTAAGAAACATTACTCACCTTAGGTCACGAGGATTCCCACCCAACCATCCCCACTTTTTAGTTCCTCCTATTCAGTGTAGGAAACTTAATTGTGCATGCTTGCTAATATGCATTGCTACCACCAGGGGTGCTGTGCTATGCCACAGGGCCTCAATGGCAGTCACTGCAGCAGCATGGATCGGCACTGGACCCACAGAATTTTTATTGGGCTCTGGCAAAGCACAGATAAGTGCATGGAGACCAGCTTAAGTGACCTATGGTGAGTAATGTTTCTTAATAATAGTTTTACTGTTGAAAAACTTCATATTTGTTAATATCATTTTTGTGTGGGGACTAATAGTTGTTCCATTTATTACTTTATTTGTTTAGTATGTTCCTATGGTCACATTATGCTCTTTGATGGTTCCAGCCTGCAAAGAGGCTCACCCAGTGAAGGGAGACCAAGATGCATGTATCATGGGTTGTAACAATCAACTGCCTTTTGCCGCCACCCACAAAAGCAAGGTAGGAGCCATGATGTCAAATCTTGTCATATTCTTTCAAGTTTCACTCGTTTTGCTGATGTTTCAAGATTGAAACTTTACATCACAGTTAGATGGTTTGGAAAGGGCTAAGATTTTCATTAAAAGTAAATGAAAGTTTCATTGCAAGGTATGAAAAATCAAAATCTTGAAGAATTTAAATGCTTGTAAACATCAAGGTATTATGAGTTAACAATGCAGTTTTTTTCAGCTGAAGAGTATTGTTTAATACAATTGCCACATTTTAAAAATCTTCATAGCTTGTGTGGTTGTGTGAAAGTAAATGATGGATTATTAGCAGTCAGAGGTGCCGACTGTTAAAATAGTTGTCCTATCCTTTAAAAAAAGTAGAGTCCATTCATGCATTCACTTCTCTGGATACAATGAAATTGACCCTGGTGGTGCTGGAGGTTAGAAATTGTGCCAACTTGACCAAAGAGGGTAGTCATTGCAATGTGTTCTCAGTTCATTTGCCTCCATAGCAGGCAGTGTTCCATGTTATCTCTACTACATATGGTCTGACCTTCTTTGGCAGGATTTTATATACAGTAAGGGACATAAAACTATACTGTGACCCTCCCCGTAGACTCAGGCACCAGTCATGAAGTTGATCGTTATCACTTTGGCCAGCAGCAGCCTCTTATCCCCTGGGCACTGCAGCCTGTTACCATGGTAACCATACTCGGCCAATTTGAAACTGAGTCACTTTTCCAAAGCTAAGACAGTGACCTCATCAAACAAGGGCAGACCCCTGTGCATAACACAGAGCTTAGGTCTTCTTCAGAGGCAATCAGTTCATGCCCTTCTTTTCAATGTCAAGTTCAACATGATGTTTTTACATCACAGTCATTTGAATATTTTCTGTTTACCTGCATTTTAACACTGTAAAGTGAAAACATTGTGTATTGATCTTAAAAATACTAAACAGGTTTTCTATTCAAATGTATTTCATTATTATGAATAGATAGACAATATATAAGTTGTGATGCTGTGTGCAGGCACTACAAGCATACAAACTAATGTTAAAACCACAACAATTTGAGGTTCTAGTGAGTTTGCATGTGGCCAGGAGGGGTGAGAAGACTATTTATTTAGCAATCTCGCATTTGTGAATAGTGGCAGTGCTACATTATGTCCAGCCCTCTTTACCATCTGATAAAATCTGGATTTGTTTAGACCTGCAGTATTGAATATTTTCTGGTAAAAAAAAAAAAAAAAAAAAAAGAAAAGAAAAGAAAAATATGATTCTAAAGGATTTTTATAGTATGCATTTTTGATAATTTTTTCAAGCAACATGATAAACCTTCAAAAACATTGTTTGAAAGATATTAAGAACTATGAATTGACATGCCACTAATAAATTATGCACCAAAGTTTCAGAAAATACTACCCACAATTCTTGTCAGCTTTACTATCTAGAAATCTGCTACATGTATAACAAAGTGCTAGGGCCCAGAGGGTTTTCCTTGCAGTTTGTTCATCACTTCAACAGGCTGAAAACAATGAATGTTATGGCAACACAGGCTGATCATGTTTAACCCCTTGCAGATGATGGCAGAAGAGCAGCCGTTGTTTGACCCAATCATGTCCATGCAGAACATGTTTGACCACATGCGCTCCAAGTTGTCCTCATATGTCAGCACCAGCTGGTCTGTGTATGTGCAGGGCAATGGCGGACGACTGGTTGTGGTACGCTCAGAACCCATCGTGTTTGTCAACAATAGGAGAGTTTCCAATAATGAAGGTTTGTAAATACATGTTGTTGGCTCTGCTGACATATCAGCTATATGAACTTGCAAGAGGTTGATATATCCTTCATCAATCAATAATGCAAACTTGCAATAAACTATGACCAGACCTTTAAAGTGGGTAGGGATATACACCTTGGGTTGGTCTTTACTAAGTTGGTCACTTAGTAAAGCTTCAGTGATTTTTGCATGTATGTGTCTTGTGTATAAATTTGCCAGCCAATTGCTTTGAAAGTGCACAGGAACAGTTATGGTTTATATTTGGGTGATAGGTCAATAACTATTTGAGTTACAACTTTGAAATTGTGCATATTGATTAACTCTTATAAAAGCTATATTTTGTTCATGTATGTGTTATCTTGACCTTATTTTCAAGATCACTGAGTTACTTTAATGAACTGTCTTTCAAGATGATAACTCCAGAACTATATGAACTTTGACAAAGCACATGAAGGTGATCCGTAATAAGTTCCAGGTTACGACTGCATATAGCCAACTGTCACCAGATTTCTGAGGTCACAGGGCCACCTGAATGAATTTTCGGTTCCCTGGATAAGTGGAGAACTATTGAAGCTCTGACTTTGATGCCACATGATGGCGATCATCATTGTAATGGCGCCAGATCTGTGGTGTTTGTTTTCCTATGAAAGCAAAGGCTTTTCTCAGAGTGGTTAGGTCTAGGCTGGTTAGAAAGGTTGTGTTTGTGGCAGTATGAACTAAACCTGGGTCCCTGTGTTCACAAGTGCAGAATCCGATTTGGTTCAATTAACCAAAATGTGCCATAGAAGTGTGGACTTTTCTTTCCTTTTTATGCAGGGGTAGGGCCCCCTGCATATTGTTATCGCGAAAATCCTGGCGTTTGCGTACATGTTACGTAACCTATACACCACAGTACACTGGATTATGTCTGAAATAATACAATTTTAAGTGTGCACGATGTGAGAAGAGCCAACAGAATGTTCATTCAACATGTTTTATTTAAGTTGTATCGTGCCTTTTTTTTAAAAGCGCTATTTTACTGTTGAGGGGTCGTTTCAAGAATCATAAAGGACCGCTACAGAAATCGTAAAGTTGCCCTAGTTTTTGTTGATGGTTTAAATAATTTTGTACAATGTGACAAAGTTTATAGTCAGCCAGACAGAGCCAGAATTTAATGTCAATGTTCTTAAAAACCATCCCTAATAGAAAAAATATTCAAGTTACTGTAAAAATATATAAAGTTTGAGGTACATCGAGAGGAACTGTTTTGTACGAAAAGGAGCTGCAGTCCTGTGACAGCGGTCGCCACGAGGCTATCACATGTCAACAAGGTCAAGGTCAACCATTAAACAAAGGGAGAACTGGACTCGCACGTGTTGACCAGTGTTTACGTTTAGACGCATCACTGGGCACACGAAGGGAAATAGTGGGCTGGCAACAACAATAACTTGAATAAGTGGATTTTATTTACGAGGTTGTGATACAAAGTGGGGAGCGGTAATTTTGTTTAATAAAAGCTTAATTAGCGTACAAATTGGCAGAATACTTCATCGCAACGATGCTTCGTTTGTTCATCATCATCATGAAAGATGTCATCATACACGCGGTGGCGGGGAAGCCGGATTGATTTTGGAACATTCGTCACTATATAGTTTTTCGGGTCTTTTCGATTAAAATTTTATGGGCGCTGTTTCAAGAAGTAAACAAGATGATCGAGTTAATCTGTTGTGTTATGCTTGGTGCAGTGGGACGACGAGGCCGACGTGGTGAGGCACTGAGCCTAGGAAACCACGCTTTCACCGTCTGTGCGAAGAAAAAAAGTGCACAAATCAAAGTACAGTAGTCCCGCTTTTGAGCGAGCAACCCCCGCGCAGACCAAAAAGCGGTCGTATAATGCAGGTGGTCTCTCATTGGAGGAGCCCCACACTCGCGAGCTGAACACTAACAGCTCAAATCCTGGGCGGCCTTTCCCTGGTGGTAGCGAGGTACGCAAATTTCTGCAACCATCAGTTCATCATGATCGATTACATATGCTTTGGGAAAAAACACGATTTATTAAATTTAACCATTACAACCCTTAAAATCTTTATTTCAGTAAAAAACGCTTGCCTTGGTGGTGAAACTAGTGAAAAACGTGTGTCGCAACTTGAAAATATTTGCCGGTCCTGAGTTGTGTCTTTCCATTACGCTCAGCCTCAATCATCATGGTGCTGATGCATATTCCCGTACGGAGCTTTCGCTTGCGAAGTAATGAGCTTAAAGTTAACGGTCGTAAAATTGTTTTGATGATATAACTCACTTCCTTAACTTTATTCTACACGTTCCATGGAGCCTAACTCACCGTGGTTCATAAGTTATGGATCAAAATAAGACTCGGCATTTTCTTCCTGCCACCACGTGTGTTTTGGGCACCATGTTTACCTCGATCTGAACTGTGGGAAAAATAGATTGACCCACTTCGTCAGTGTCGGTCGCTGAGTCATGCAGGCAAGCACGTGCTTGATCGGGGGTTTGATCCAGCGAAAGTTATCATCGTTCATTTTATAAATATTGTATCATAAAACGTCGTTCAATTAGAAACGAGAACACAAAATAATATTTCTGTAGCTTTGCTCGTATCTGCCAGGGTTAGGTAAGGCTTCGCATGCAAAAAAGAGATGACCACGTGGGTTGTTGATCTGGGAAATGACGGAAGATTGTTCCGGACATTTCCGGAGAGCGTCGGCAACATTCGTCCTGCATTTGGATTTGACGTGTTTCAAGGTGGATGATGTGAACGATCAAGAGTGCGAGCGACCCACCACAAGGAAATTTCTGCCGATCATTATGAGGTTTAGTTCAGAAAACGATCCATAATATCCTAGCTTACAAATTACTCAGTCACAAATCACGGTTAAGTAAACAGGTCCGATAACGAAATAAACACCCCCCTCCCCCCCATTTGTATAATGTGGTCTTAAAATCTGTTCATTTGGCATGGTTGCTGGTCGCGTTTAACAGGTGGTCGTTCATAAGAGGTAAAATTATAAAAGAAGAACAAGTGACCCAATTTGGTCCTTCAAACCAGGTGGTCATTTATACGAGGGGTCGTTCAATACAGGGAGAGACCCATATATGGGTTAGGGCGATGGTCATGGATGCTATCGGTATATTTCAGTCAATTTCCGTATACAGTGTTGGCAAATTATTCACAAGAAACAGTGTTTTTCATTCAAATTCAAATGAAAAATAAATTTAAAAATTGGTCTTCTTTTAATCATGGATCGTTGAGACCTCGATTTTTTCATTTTTTTTTTTTTTTTATCATTTTTTGTGCGTTTTTCCTATTTTTGTCTCCTCCAGAACCACCACTCAGATCAAGCAGAAACTTGGTGGAGAAGTTCCTTGTGGAAGGGTCCAAGTTTTTCACTAGGTGGCACTGCTGTGGATTGCTGATTTTTGCCGGGTTTTTTTGTTTTTGTTTTTTAGCTCAGCTGACTTGTCAGTCAGCTGAGCTTTTGTTAGGGTTCGTCGTCCGTCCGTCCGTCTGTCCACAATTTACATTTTCGACTTCTCAAAAACAGTTGGCCAGATCCACTTGCTGGGGATGTGCCTTGGTAGGGTCTCTACCAAGTTTGTTCAAATGGTCATGGTCCAGTGATTTTTGGATTTTTAATGATTTTTTTTTGTTCTTTCTTTGGTAAATCTTAAATAATCTTCTTCTCCGAAAGCGCTCACCCAATTGCTTTGATATCACACAGGAACACTCCCTAGGACTCCCAGTTTTTAATTTGTTCACCAGGTGGCGCTCTAATTTTTTTCTAAATTTTTTCTAAATTTTTGTGTATTATAGCTATTTTTGACTTCTCCTCCAGAACTGTCACTCAGATTAAGCTGAAACATGGTGGATATGTTCCTTGTAGAAGGGTCAAACAAAGTTGTTCACTATGGGGGAATGCTGCGGATATCTGATTTTTAACGATTTTTTCAATCGGGTACTTATCGGTCAATGCAGCTTGCCTATTGATTACTATGCAAGTCAATGGACATTCTAATGCTAATTCACATTTTTGACTTCTCCAAAAAAAACCCGTCATCCAGATTAATTTCAAACTTGGTGGCAATGTACCTTGGGTGGGTTTCTATGAGGTTTGCTCAAATGGTCATGCTCCAGTGATTTTTGGATGTTTAATGAATTTTTTTCAAAAATCTTTACAAAAGTTTTAATAGGAAAGTTTAACATGGAAATTTCTTCTAATGGTTATAACTTGAATGATTTTGGCCAGATTTACTTCAGACTTGGTGGGGATGTGCATTGGGTGGATCTCTAGCAATTTTGTTCAATTGGTCACGCTCTATTGATTTTTGGATTTTTTATGAATTTTTTTGTTCTTTTTGGGGGCAAATCTTAAAAAATCTTCTTCTCAGAAACTGCCCAGCCAATTGCTTTGATATCCCACAGGGACCCTGCCGGGGACACCTAGTTCTTAATTTGTTCACCAGGTGGCGCTGCAATTTTTTTTATGAATTTTTGTACGTTTTTGCTATTTTTGACTTCTTCTCCAGAATCGTCACTCAGATTAAGCTGAAACTTAGTGGATATGTTCCTTGTAGAAGGGTCAAATAAAGTTGTTCACTAGGTGGCACTGCTGTGGATTCCTGATTTTTAATGATTTTTTCAATTCAGGTACTTGGTGGTCAATGCAGCTTTCCTATTGTTACTATGCTAGTCAATGGACATTCTAATGCTGATTCACATTTTTGACTTCTTCTCCAGAACTGTCATTCAGATTAACTTCAATCTTGGGGATGTACCCTGGTTGAGTCTCTACCAACTTTGTTCAAATGGTCAAGCTCCAGTGATTTTTGGATTTTTTTATGAATTTTTTTGTTCTTTTTGGGGGCTAGTCTTAAAAAATCTCTTCTCCGAAACCGCCCACCCAATTGCTTTGATGTCCCACAGGGACATTGCCAAGGACTTCTAGTTCTTAATTTGTTCACCAGATGGTGCTGCAATTTTTGCCCTATTTTTTAATGATTTTTTTGTGTGTTTTTGCTTTTTTCAACTTCTTATCCTGAACTGTCACTCAGATTAAGCTGAAACATGGTGGATATGTTCCTTGTAGAAGGGTCAAACAGAGTTGTTCACTAGGTGGCACTGCTATGGATTCCTGATTTTTAACGATTTTTTCAATTCAGGTACTTGTCGGTCAATGCAGCTTTCCTATTGATTACTTTGCAAGTCAATGGGCATTCTAATGCTAATTCAATTTTTTTACTTCTTCTGCGAAACCTGTCAATGTACCTTGGGTGGGTCTCTAGCAGATTTGTTCAAATCAAATTTTGGAGTTTTTATTAATTTTTCTGTTCTTTTTTGGGACAAATCTTAAAAAAAATCTTCTCCTCTGAAACTGCTCACTCGATTGCTTTGATGTCACACAGGAGCACGCCTAAGGACCCCTAGTTCTGTTTTTGTTTACCAAGTTGCGCTGCGATTATTTATATTTTTTATGTTTTTTTTGTGTTTCATTGCTATTTTCGACTTCTTTTACAGAACCGTCACTCATATTAAGCTGAATGTTTGTGGATGTGTTCTTTGTGGAAAGGTCAAACAAAACAATTCACTAGGTGGCAATGCTCTGGATTACTGATTTTTCACGATATTTTTAATTCGGGTATTTACTGGTAAATGCACCTTTCCTATTGATTACTGTGTAAGTCAATGGGTATTCTAATGCTGATTCACATTTTGACCTGTTTATGCAAAACCGGCATTCAAATTCACTTTAAAGTTGGTGGCAATGTACCTTGGTTGGGGTCTCTAACAGATTTGTTTAAATGGACACACTCCATTGATTTTTGGATTTTTTATGAATTTCTTTGTTATTTTTGGGGCAATTCTTAAAAAAATGGCAAGGGTATATGTACATGTCAGCAGAGCACAGGACTGTCACAGTCCTCTTGGTTTATAAACTAAGTAAAGCATAAGCAAGAAACTGGGTATTATTTTCATAAATTATATTCAACAAAATGTTTTTGTTACACCAGAACAGTCTTTCCTTCAATCAGTTCAATTTGTTCAACAGCCCTACAGGCCTACACATGCTTTGCCCCTACATTTAGGCCACCAGGCCTTGTTATGTTTTTTTATGTGATAAAAAATAACTTGCCTTCAATTTGTTTTTTATTTATTTTTTTGGGGTGTAAATTTATTTTCTTCATGTTTATCTTAGATTATAAAACATCAAACTACTTGGAGACCAACTTGGCTATTGTGGACAACTCAGCAACACCCAATCTGAAACATTCACAAGTGCATGCAGTAGAGCGTGAGACATATGTAGTTCCTGTGGAGACCGACGATGGGCAGATCAGTGACTGGTTGGGATGCATTGCCAGGAAGACAGGCTTGCCACGACTCATGCTCAGTTTTGCCATCTTCCTGTCTACAGTAGTTATGCTGTGGCTATGCTTCACCACAGCTGTCACTGCACCAGAGCAGCGAGTGGTGCCACAGGTAAGGTCCACCAATTATGTTTACACCGTCATATCATAGGTAAGCTGTACCTTGCCCATGCCACAGTGTCAGAGGTAAGCTGTACTGACTGTTTACATTTATATCAGATGTAAGCTGCATTGTATCCACACTGCAATTTTACATGTAAGCTGCACTGGCTTTGTCCACACTATTATGTCACAGGTAAACTGTACTTGTCTGGTCACACTGCTATTTCACAGCTGTGGTCTACTTACTGTATCTTTACTGTGATATCATGAGAAAGCTGTACTTGTGTGTGTCCACACCATTATAACACAGATAAGCGGTACTTATCTTTGTCCATACTGTTAAGTTACAGATAAGTTGTATTTAATCTCTGTCCCCATAGTGTTATGGCACAAGTAGCACTAGTAACCCAGTATTATGTCACTCAGTGGAACCAGGCAGACATCTTGCTGTGCTGCCTTCTTTTTGTGATTCTGTTAATTAAAGTGTGTGTGTCAGCACACACTTTTCTGTTTTTCTAGGAATTCTTTATTAAAGTGTGTGTGTCAACGCACACTTTTCTGTTTTTCTAGGAATTCTTTATTTCTTTCTTTCTTCTTTCTTTCTTTCTTTCTTTACCGGCAAATTTGTCCGACATTTCATTTGAAAAGTATTACATGTAGAAACTCCAAACTTGGCACAATTATACTTCTATGGATAAAGTCTGGTCTTTTTATAATGAGAGGTCATGCTTTTAAAAATTATGCAAATGAGGGCTAATTAAAGTTTTTATATCTTCAATATCTTATATACTATAGTAGGTGTGGTCCCGAGTGTATAGGAGTTCGATCATAGCAAGGTAAAGGTCATCTCAAATGTCAAGGTCATGTCAAGGTCAAAGGTCATGTTAAGGTCACAGGTCAATTTTAAGCCAAAATGTCATTTTTGAGGTCAAGGTTCACTTCAGGTAGAGGTCATCGCAAGGTGAAAGGTCATTTGAAGGTTAAAGGCCACTTTCCTTGGTGGCCTTCTTCTAGCCATAACTTGGTCAATTTTTATCCAATTTTGATCATGTTGGGCTCAAATTGTAGCTAATGTAACCCTGCATATTTTTAAATTTATGTGTGACCTCTAAAGGTCAAAAGTCAAGGTCATTTGAACCTTTGAAAGTTTCATCCAGTCACAACTTGGCTATTTTCCATCCAATTCTAATCATGTTAGACTCAAATTGTAGGTATTGCAACACTGCACATTTTTATAAGAACACGTGACCTCGAAAGGGCAAAGGTCAAGGTCATTTGGCCCTTTAAAATGTTTCATCTTGCCATAACTTGGTAAATTTTCACCCGATTTGGTTCATGTTCATGTCAGTTTAACTTCTACTAGAGGGTTACTGAACTTTGCGCATGTAATGAATCTAAAACAAAAGTTGTAGCAATTTGAATTATGCTCAATAGCACCATTAGAAATTTTAAATCTTGAATAACTTCAAAGCTGTAATAGACAGAGATGCCATTCCAACTTCAACTCCTGTGTTATGGAATAGTTGTACATTGCCATACCAATATGCTTTTAAGACACACACACTGATTTGGTATGCAGCAAATCATCTTTTCTAGTTTCTTTCTTTCTTCTTTCTTTCTTTCTTTCTTTCTTTGTTTCTTTCTTTACAGGCAAATTTGTCCGACATTTCATTTGAAAAGTATAACACGTAGAAACTCCAAACTTGGCACAATTATACTTCTACAGATAAAGTCTGGTCTTTTTATAATGAGAGGTCATGCTTTTCAAAATTATGCAAATGAGGGCTAATTAAAGTTTTAAATCTGTAATATGTTATATAGCTGTGGAGCTGGCTCTGCTATGTGGGTGCCACCCCACCAAACACACATGGCCAGTGACAGTGAATGATTGGTATCAAATGGCCAGCGTGTTCCAAAGTCCCGGCAACTGGACCAACATCAAAATAAACCCTACCCTTTCCTCCTGAAGTTTATGTGTATTTTATTACCCCCCAATAGATTTCACTCATAATCCACAGCCTTTATCAACATCGTAAGACCTGTGGGACATTTTTACAGGGGTGTCACATCTCAAGTAAACTGCAAACAAGCCATAATCCTGGTATATATTTTACAAGATGTGACATCAAAATGACCCTTTGAAAATGCGGCATGCCTTGACTCATTCAGGAGAGAAGTCTTCATTTACTGTCAGTAAAATTTGTATCAAAGGGATATACTGAGTATTCTTATCTTTTAAATTAGGGGGTTCTGATTTAAAATTTCTGACAATCATAATAGAATATAATATATGCTCATGATTTGTGAGATTCTGACCTTTTTTATTTGTTTCGCACATTGTATTAGCAATGCAAATTTGAAAGAATTAGCAAAGAGCATATCCTTTGGGTTTATCACTGAATGAGTTAATTGTGTCATATAAACATTGGCTGCATTGATTGAATGGCTATGTCTGTTTGGTAATTTAATTATAAGTTAATGTTTTCTTTTTGGACACCAGTCAGTTCAGTGGCTCTGAAAGAAAACATCTTGGGCTACATTATTTATATACAATTACACAGTCCAGGAAATGCTCAAGATCCCTGCTCATGCATTCTATCATTAAAGCGTGTGTGTGTCAACACACACTTTTCTTTCTTTCTTTCTTTCTTTCTTTCTTTCTTTCTTTCTTTCTTTCTTTCTTTCTTTCTGTCTGTCTGTCTGTCTGTCTGTCTGTCTGTCTGTCTGTCTTTCTTTCTTTCTTTCTTTCTGACTGAATTTGAAATTTTCAATCTTGAATATCTTCAACAGTATAATAGAGATGTCATTCCAACTTCTACTAGGGGGTTGTTGACCATTGGCATCTAATCACCTAATGAATTAAAAATAAAAGTTGTAGCAATTTAAATTATGTAAAAAAGCACCATTAGAAATATTAAATCTTGAATAACTTCAAAGCTATAATAGATAGAGATGCCATTTCAACTTCTACTCCTGTTTTATTGAATAGTTGTACATTGCCATACCAATATGCTTTGAAGACACACACTCTGATTTGCTATGCAGCAAATCATCTTTCCTAGTGCTTCTTGTTGTTCTTCAGCAGTTTTTATGCTCTCGTCCTATCGGAGGAGGGGCCCATAGTAGTCTTTCAATGTAGATTAATGAAACTTTACACACAGGTGCATCTGGACATAAGGGTGTGTCCTGTACCAAAAGTAGGTCACTAGGTCCAGTGTCTGGGTCACAGTGACATATTCTTGTAAAATCATGTCCAGTCTATAATTCCTTTACTATGTCAGTTAGATCAATGAAACTTAATACACAGATGCGTCTATACATAAGGGTGTGTCATGTATCAAAAGTAGGTCACTAGGTCACGTATCTGGGTCACAGTGATATATCTGGATAAAATTGTGTCCGGGCTATAATTCTTTTACTATTTAACTTACTTTCATGAAACTTCACACTCACATATAGCTTGACCTAAAGGTATGTCATGAAAGAAAAGTATGTCACTAGGTCTAGGATCTGGGTGACGGTGATACAATCATGTAAAACTGTATTTCACTTCATTTCCGGGCTGTAGTTCTGTTGTCCTTCAAGTTAGATTAATGAAACCTTATACACTAGGTGTATATAGAAAAGAGGGTATGTTATGAACCAAAAGTAAGTCGCTAGGTCAAGTGTCTGGGTCACAGTGACATATCGTTGTAAAATCATGTCCGGGCTATAATTCCTTTACTAGTTAACTTAGTTTCATGAAACTTAACACACATATATCTAGACCTAAAGGTGTGTCATACTAAAAGTAAGTCACTAGTTCAAGTATCAGGATTGCAGTGACATATTCTTGTAAAATCATGTCCTGGCTATAATTCCTTTACTGTGTAACTTCAATTAATTAAAATTTTCACAGAGATGCATCTGTATACAAGGGTGTGTCATGTACCAAAAGCAGGTCATTTGTCAAGTATCTTGGTCACAGTGACATATTCTTGTAAAGTTGTGTCCTGGCTGTTATTCCTTTACTATTTAACTTAGTTTCATGAAACTTCACACACACACATCTTGACCTAAAGGTGTGTCATAAAACAAAAGTAGGTCACTGGGTCAAGTATGTGGTGCACTCTATTCATGTCACGGCTACAACTCACTTGTGCTTCAACTTAGATTAATGAAACTTTACACACAGGTGCATCTTGATATAAATGTGTGTCATCTACCAATAGTAGGTTACTAGGTGCAGCATCTGGGTCACAGTGATATATTCTTGTAAAATTGTGTCAGGGATTTTATTCCTTTACTATTTAACTTAGTTTCATGAAACTTTACACATACATATATGTTGACCTAAAGGTGTGTCATGAAACAAAAGTAGGTCACTAGGTCAAGTATCTGGGTCAAGGTGATACAATCATGTACAACTACATTACACTTCATGCCCAAGCTTTAATTCTGTTGTCCTTCGACTGAGAATCATGAAACCTTACACACCTGTGTATCTGTACACAAGAGTGTGTCATGCGTAAAAGTAGGTCCCTAGGTCAAGTATTTGGGTCACAGTGATTCCCTATTTTTACCTCAGCTGACTTGTTAGTCAGCTGAGGTTTTGTGAGGGTCCGTCGTCCACAATTCACATTTTCGACTTCTTCTCAAAAACCGTCTGCTAGATCCATGTCAAACTTGGAGCAGATGTGCCTTGGGTGGGTCTCTACCAAGTTTGTTCAAATGGTCACGGTCCAGTGATTTTTGGATTTTTTATGAATAATTTGTTCTTTTTTGGGTAAATCTTAAAAAATCTTCTTCTCCGAAACCGCTCACCCAATTCCTTTGATATCACACAGGAACACTCTCTGGGACTCCTAGTTCTTAATTTGTACACTAGGTGGCGCTGCAATTTTTTCCGTATTTTTTATGAATTTTTGTGTGTTATAGCTATTTTCGACTTCTTCTCCAGAATCGTCACTCAGATTAAGCTGAAACATGAGGGATATGTTCCTTGTAGAAGGGTCAAACAAAGTTGTTCACTATGTGGGAATGCTGCAGATTCCTGATTTTATATAATTTTTTCAATTCGGGTACTTATCGGTCAATGCAGCTTTCCTATTGATTACTATGGAGGTCAATGGGCATTCTAATGCTAATTCACATTTTCGCCTTCTTCTCCAAAACTGTCATCCAGATTAACTTCAAACTTGGTGGCAATGTATGTTGGGTGGGTTTCTACCAATTTTGTTCAAATGGTCACGGTCTAGTGATTTTTGGATTTTTTATGAATTTTTTTGTTCATTTGTGGGTGAAATCTTAAAAAATCTTCTTCTCTGAAACCGCTCACCCAATTGCTTTGATATCACACAGGAACACTCCCTGGGACTACTAGTTCTTAATTTGTTCACCAGGTGGCGCTGCAGTTTTTTTCCTATTTTTTTTATGAATTTTTGTGTTTTATAGCTATTTTCAACTTCTTCACCAGAACTGTCTCTCAGATTAAGCTGAAACATGGTGGATATGTTCCTTGTAGAAGGGTCAAACAAAGTTGTTCACTATGTGGGAATGCTGCGGATTCCTGATTTTTAATGTTTTTTTCAATTCTGGTACTTGTCGGTCAATGCAGCTTTCCTATTGATTACTATGGAAGTCAATGGGCATTCTAATGCTAATTCACATTTTCAACTTCTTCTCCAAAACCGTCATCCAGATTAACTTCAAACTTGGTGGCAATGTATGTTGGGTGGGTTTCTACCAATTTTGTTCAAATGTTCATGCTCCAGTGATTTTTTTATTTTTAATGAATTTTCTTGTTCTTGTTTTTGGACAAATCTTAAAAAATCTTGTAAGTCAATGGGCATTCTAATGCTAATTCACAGGACAACTGACACGAAATTTACTGTCTACTTGATAACTTGAGATCTGTTTTGAGTTAGCTACACATGTTGATTATTCTGTATGAAGGTCACGCTGAGACAGTACATGAATGACCTTGACCTCGTTTGTGGGGTCACAGTGCAACATACATGAATTTTACTCATCATTGTAACTTGAGAACTACTTGAACTTTGATGTTGCACATGTAAGTGTTCTTCTATAAAGTTCAGACTTACTCAGAACATGGTGTCCTTGATCCTTTCCCAAGTTCATAGAGCTGCAAGTGTGATGAATGTCAAGATCAGCTGAGGCACAGGCTGTTCACACAGCCCTCTTGTTATTGACTACAGTAATTCCAAAATTAGAACTGTGCTTAGCAAGGTTATAAATGGGGGTGGGGGGTGGGGGGCGTTTTGGATCCAGCCATCTCTGATTGCCTTTTTTTTCATGCTATGCGACTTGAAGAATGCAAAGAAAGTTCATGAAACTTGGAAGTAGTATGTATCTAGGTAAGGCCTATGTAGTGATGGTATTTGGGTCACCTTTACCTAATTCTCCAGGTCACAAGGTTGCTTTCCATGTGATAACTTTTGAAGAACATAGCAAACTGTGTGAAACTTTGCAGGATTGTGCATGTGGGTGAGATCTATGTCGGCATTGTATCTGGGTTACCATGACCTAATTAGCAAGGTCATAGGGTCATGTGCAGTTGGTGTCCATGCGATAACTACTGAAGAACTGACAAACTTAATAGGATTATGTATCTAGGTGAGGCATATGTTGGGATTGTAGCTGGGTCCCCTTGATCAAATTAATAAGTTGACAGTGTCATTTATATGAAATTGATTTTGGGGGGGGGGGGGGTAACTACTCAAGAGCTTAAAATGTGGTGAAATGGCAGGATTGTGTGTCTTGGTGAGACCTAGCTGGGTTGGTGTTATTCATAAGCCAAATAGCCAGTGGCTGAAACGTCTGATTTAGCAAATAACATTTCTCAGTATTTCAAATGTTGAACTGTTGAAATGCGTCATGCATGATATTTGAACTTGTATCATTTTTAGGTAAAAGTAACAAGACAGAATTTTGCTTAAGATGTTTACTAACATAAATAGTATCTGGCTGAGGACCTCACAGTTGCTTTAACCAAATTGGCTACAGCTGTGATATTTCTGGTGCCAGCTTAGCCTGCATTTGGACTGTTTTTGGGTCACTTTGACCTAATTCTCAAGGACACAGGGTCACGTGTGAATTAGTTTTCATGTTGTAGGATTGTGCTCTGGATGAGACCTAGGTTGCGATTATATCCAGATCACCTTGACCTAATTCTCAAGGTCAAGGGGTCATATTTGTAGACGCCCTCTCGCTTTTAGTGCTTAGGGAGAAGCATATTTGTGACATGGATCTCCATATGATAACCACTGAAGAACTGAAGAAAATTTATGAAACTTGGTAGGTTTATATACCTTGTGAGACTAGGTTGTAACTACATTTAGGTCATCTTGACCTGTTTCTCAAGGCTAGAAGGACCTTTCCCTTTTTTGCCATAAAACCTGAATAACTTAACCAGACATGATAAAACTTTGGTAGGATTGTGCATCTACATGAGATCTAGGTTGGAATTGTGCATCTAGGTGAGACCTAGGTTGAAATTATATCCGGGTCACCTTAACCTAATTCTCAAGCTCACAGGATCACTAATGTTTCCTTGCAGTAAAGACTTGTACTCCAGAACTTAACAAAAGTTCAAATTTCATAAAATCATGTATCTAGATGAGACATAAGTTGGGATTGTATTTAGGTCTTGTTGACCAAGTTTTGAAGGTTACAGGGCAACTTGTATGAATTTTTGTTTCCGTGCAATGATATTGTCAATTGCCTCCTGCAGAAAAAATACACCTATCCTATAGATTATTATGTAAGTCAATTGGCATTCTAATTTTTGACTTCATCTCTGAAACTGTGCTAGGTTCACTTCAAACTTGGTGGCAGTGTACCTTAAATGTGTCTCAACCATGCCTGTCCAGTTTGTCATGCTTCAGTGATCTGGGATTAAACAAATTCATTAAAGTGGAATTTGCTCTCTACATATGTCAAGAACTTTTTGAGTGCGGGCATTCATATTACACAGGGTTATAGTCCTCCATGCAACTTTGATTTTGTGAACAAGCTTAGGTCAGCTGAGAATGGGCTTTTCACACAGCCCTCTGGTTTCATATTAATGTAGGTTGATTTAGCACCACAGTCCCTTGCCCAGCATAATGGAGCTTCAGCATGACCTGCCACACCTTCAATGCAAAAACCACCAACCTAAAACTAGGGATGTTGGTATTTGAATGAAAGGTCTTTTCTGTTTTGCTAACCATAGGTTGTACAACTTATGTGATGACTCATGTGTGGCTGGTTATCAGGCGGTCGAGCTGTTGTGGTGCCTGTAAATTATTCTTTCATAGTACCATCTGCAATTTTCAAGTTAACCCCATCAAATTTTCTGGACGTATTCCATAAATGAAAATCAATATCAGGTTTAATTTTAGTGCTGCTACCTGCAGGATTATGCAATATGGATCAAAATGTGGAAAATTTATTAATCCCTTGTAATGTCTTTAGTTTCTGTGGGATTGCTATTAAGTTTGATGGAAATGTGGGAGAGGCAAAATCTCAAACTAGCACGATGCTAGTGGCACCACCTGCAAAGAATGACAACAATGATATAACTTTAACAGTAACAATATATTAACAATGAAAAATCAGTACAAAGTAGGTAAATTAAATTATACACTTAGCTATGCCCCTGTAGTAAAACAGCCTTGGGTAAATCCTAATCCCTGGTTAGAGATTTGCCACAGGTACTGTCTGTCCCACAGTTCCAAGTCCTATGGTAGGTGTCCAATAATCTGGTCCAAATCTCATATTTGGATTGAATTGTGTAATTTGCCTGGGATTAAAATGTCATGTACATGTAATACAGATTATCATTACATGTGTTTCAAGGTAACTGAAGATCACAGCAGGCCTGAAATTAAAAAAATAAAAATAAATAAATTAAATAAATATGTAAATAAATAAAAATGGTTGAGGTCAGCTTTTGGGCTTCTTGTTTTGAAGTTAACTATATAATAAGTTAATTGTATCATTTTGTCTTGCAGAAGCTGAGTATCTATGGAGACCTGGAGTACTTGAAGGATTCAGACAAAGCGGCCTTCCTGTCCCTACTGCACCCACAAGACAGTGCTCAGGCCTCCCCACTGCCTATCAAGGTTCAAGTAGAGAAGATCTAAACATTGTGTCCTATCCACAGCCTGGCCCGGGACACTGCATAGTTGGTGCAGTCTGTCCGGACAGTAAAACCTTGGATACAAGTGCTCCAGCCAATGCTGAACATGAGAAGACTGAGAGCTTGTGTTGTGGATGATTGACTACTACATACCTAGTCCCACCGTTGTAATGGGACACTCTACTTCTCTGGTTACCAGTCCTGTAACCAGGGAGCCATATATTCTCTACATTGCACTTTATACTAAAGCCACTGGGGTATGCTGTGACTGGGGTAGGGAAAAGATGAAGTGGGCAGACAAAATGTTCTTTGGCTGACACAGACCAGAAATGTATAGAGACTACTCGATGGACAGTTGGTTTATGCTACAAGGAGGTGGAGAAATCATCAAGACAATATGAATTGTTGCTAGCAGGGGTTAAATTGACAGAATCAAGGGGATGCAGCATTTTTAAGTGAAGCTGCATGGGTGGCAGGGAACTAACACAGGCCACATGCAGTCAGAACTGTGGGCAGTGTTTTGCCTGTGTGGGTATGCTCAGTGCCATCAATATCAACATTACTGTCCACACTGGCCCTGCACTGCACCCCAGTTTGACTGCTTACCCTACTGGTATACATATATATATATATATATAATTTTTTAGTCGTGATACAGCTCCCTGCTGAGCATGTGAAGGTTTTATCTTTATTTGTATATTTCTATGTGAATGTTTGCCAATAGTCTACTTATGCTGGGGTCACAAACTTGTAGAGACGTTGGTGTTTGTATTTATTACTTCTGGAAGAGGAGGGCTGTGTATAATGCTTTCATTTCTATGTCATGGGACTTTGCCACATTGGGGAAGCGGGACATGATTGTAGCAAGAAGCACATAGTACATTTGGCATCCATGGCCTGGTACATGTATAGGCAGTTCACAGTTACTGTGTACTCGAGGACTTTGTAGGCCATTCCATTATTACATTTCAATTCCCAGGTGTGGCTGGTTAAAAGGTTATTATTGTAGCTTGATATAAAAGTTTCAAGGTTAAGACATGACAATACAACCTGATACTGACAATTCCTAGAGGAACAGACTGGATAAACTGGTGCTTGGGGCAGTGTCGACACGTCAACTACAGTCACTTCTTGTCATACTCATTATTTGAGGGCGTCTACTCTTGTGATGTGGCTGATAAGCAAGCCCACACTCGGAAGACAGTAAGTGGTACTTGTTGTGTAGGATGGCTTATGCCACTGAAACAAGGACTTCTATAACAGCTATCATTGACAATTTTACCTACGTACAAAAAAGTCCTTGTAGGTTTCCATTCATTTATTGGTGTTGATTACTACTCTGTGTGTTTGTGATATGTGTTTGCTTGTCAGCCATACTATTACATATGTTTCGGTGCTACAGTGGGTTACAGTGACACTTTTCAATGCTGTGGTACAGTGGGTTACAGTGACACACGTGTCAATACTGTGGCATGATAGCTCTTATTGGCACACATTTACACAGTAGCACAGTGGGCCATTGTGCTACATGTCCATGCTGTACCACAGCAAGTGCCTGCTGCGATGACTGCAGGTTGTTGCAAGTGTCCACTTTGTACCACAGCAGGTCACTGCAAGTGTCCAGTCTGTACCTTAGCTGGCTACTGCAAATGCCCATGTAGCACAGGTGGGTACTACAAGTGTCTACTGTTTATCCAGGGACATGCTGTAGGTGGTCTACCTACAAGTTCAACCAGGCTTCCTGTGATCTATGTGGGTTGGCGCTGCTCAAGAGAACAATGCTTGCTCCCTTCAACTGTGATGCCTCCCAGAACTGGTCCTAGAATGAGAACATGTGGGATTGCCTGAATGCTAAGCTTGTGAAAGTCCATTTAGATACCACCACAATGCCTGTATTGAGAATTGGAGTGGGCAGCCAAAAATAGCTGCATTGGAATTATACAGGGCAGCACCCAGACTTTAAGTTTCGATTTCCAAAGCAACCACAAGTCATCATTTCTAAGGCCAGCTAGGTTGTATTGTGGATGAATCAAATGTGAAAATTGGATATATGTGTATCTAAATGGATGTCAAACAATTATGACATCATTTTTAGATATCTTGATTAAGTTTTATCACATTACATGGAAGATCTCAACTTGTACCAGTAGCAACACCAGACTCACATCAGGGTCAGTAAATTTTTTGAGTAAAAATGTTGGTGCTATTCCCTTGAATTTGAGCATTTTGTGATTTAATATTCTCCAATTTCTGTAACCAGGTATATGAAATGTCCACCTGATTATTTAGATCTACTCCCATACTGTATGTTCATCAAAACACTTTTTGTTGCTGTTTATGACCAAGTGAGGATGCAGCACTAATCGTGTGCAGTTTCTGCCTATTCTGATTTGAAACAGGATGAAAAAGCTTTGAACAGGCCCATTGTGACAAGACAAGCATCAACAAATGTCTCTTCCTTTGCTTTTAGGTTTGAAAGTCGTCATGCATACATTCAGGATATGGTTCAGTTATTTGGTAAATTACCATAATTCATTCAAGTTCAAATAACCAACGCAATGATAGTGAAGTGGGCAGCATACATTGAACATGAAGGAGAGTTAGCAGGAGGAGTAAGTGCACCCAATATTTTGTGATGATGCTTAGATGTTGCGAAGTTTTTTGCACCTAGTGGTTAACATGTAGCATTGTTTGTCCATCTGGAGCATGTCCCTGTTTGATCACAGCCGACAATTGCACGTGTCCACTCTGTACCAAAGCGGGTTGGATACATCTCCACCACACTATAAAACGGGTACTGCTGTGTGCTGCTGCGTCCTATGTCCATCCAGCTCAAGTCTGCATCTCATGTACAACTTCAATTTGCCTCGTTACATGACTGCTGCCTGGTAACTGTACTTCGCCAATTTGTCAAAGCAGCAGGCAACATAGTAACAAATTATTTCAAAAGTTTTACTGAAACCGTAATAAGCTTGAGAAGCAAGGTGAGGTCAGTGTTATGTTGATTACAGTGCCCAGAAGCTCTTGCTATAATTTGGCTAGGAGCATGGTCTTCATTTTGTCAGGCCATTGCCAGGCTTACGTCAATGTGCCATCTACAGTGCATGGGTATCACCATGACCAGTGGGTCTGGTATGTTTATACAGAACGGAAGCTGTGGGGTTAAGATTTTACCAGTGTCCCTTCACCATTACTTGGGTAGTGCCATAAGTGTGTAGTCTGGAACATCATACAAGCATTTGTAGTATTATTTTATCCTGTGATTGGATATCTATACGCAGGGCTGTGCTAGCATCACACACCAGGTACATAGCAGTCCTCTGTTTCCTACTGACATTCAGGTCTTCCAATACCAGTCTTCCCATATTTCCTGCCTAAAAAGCACACTTGATGAGACAGCTATACTGGTATTCAGTACCTATCCCGGTTAGAAGACAACTCATGTTCCATTCAGCAGGCTTTAACATGCATGTTAGATAAGATTAAAATTTTTCTTGAAGCATCTGTTTTTTTCTTTTTCGACAATTTAAATCTTTATATGTGCACATTGTGTAAAATATAATACCTTTTTGAGACCCCACCATTGGTTGATCTCCAGAGGTGTGCAGTATTTATCACAGGAAGAAAAGTTGCCAGACAAGATGCTGGTCTCCTAGGGTTGGCTTGCACAGCAAGTATCATGCAATAGCAGTGTAATTTAATTTAACTTTCTCAGACTCCCCAGTTTTACTGACTGGCTTGGACTGTCCACTGACATTCTGATTGTCACTTTTTTTTTTTTTTTTCTCCATTACATGCATTCCGGAGTATTTGGGTGCTGGAATAGCTTTTCACTAGGACAGATCTGCAAATAAGTAGCAGGAGTCTCTGGGCTATGAAGACTGTTGTAAAGTTCCAGATGGCACGATGTAGTCACAGTCCTGACCTTTCAACCACATAGGCAGCAGCACCAGCTTGACATTGCACACATATGCACCAAATATTTTTCTATCCTATCGAACAACACCTGTGTTTTACTGAAGACAAAACACTCACAAGTTCAACCCATTGAGGGAAAACGGGATATATATACTTTGATATCATGTGGAAAAAGTAACAGATATTGTGTCCTTTTGTTGGTGTATCGATGCCATGCAGCTGCCTCCTCTGTTTGTCAAGCTGTCTTGCATTTTTATTATGTGTGGTTTGTTACTGTTTGGTGCATATTCTGTCAAAGTATTGTAATTGTCACCTGAGTGCACCAAAGCTATCACATGGTGAAACACCAAGCATGATAAAGCTTAGCAGTAACCCGGTTAGATGCAAAGCCATCCATAGTGTGAATGTTTGTTTCCCAGGAGATTTGTAAATGCCAAGATGTGGCAGTCAAGTTCATCTGTGTCACCACACTGACTGATACCGGTTTCATCAACACACTGACTGATACCCATGTCAGCACAGACTGATACCCATCTGACTACACTGACTGATACCCATGTCAGCACAGACTGATACCCATGTTACCACACTGGTTGACACTTTTGTCACCAGACTGCCTTTTTGATACCTTTAGTGCTGTGTAGAGCACAGTTGCTTTATACCATATTGCTTCGGTCTCTTAATGTTTCAACAGGCTGTGTCAGTAATGTATTTTAGCCCTTTTGGTGTTTTGAACAAAAAAAAAAATGGAAACAGGCTAGATCTTCCAAAATGTTTATCAGTATCCATGGAAAGCATTCATAGATTTACACTCTGTTGTGCATGGGTGGGGGATATCTGCTGATGCAGGCAATGCTAATTATGATTGTTCAGCATAGAATGCTTTCTTTTTGCAACAGGCACACTATAAGATTACAGCCGTAGCAAATTGTTTAACTTCTGGTGATAAATACTTTGTTAAAGACTAACTTATGTCTCTTCTGATTCTAACATTTTCATCATGAATCCCAGGAACCAGCAGGAAAAGTTTGAAACTAATACATGTAGTTGCATGTCGTGGTCAGTGGGGGGCCTTGATTGTGAATTCCCAAGATCTGGAACACTGGATTTTGTTAATAGGTCAACTGCAAGCTGTTTTAATAGACTCCTATTGTGTATTTACTAAATGTGACATCAAACAAGGTACATGGATGTATCAAATATTGACAGATGCAAGCCAATACAATAGTTAGCAAGATGGGCATGTTTGGTAATGATAATGGGTGTGACACAGTTGTATTCAAAGCACATCGTATGACCTCACTGCTGTACAAGTCTCATATGAGGTTAATTTAAGCTGTACTCTAAGAATTACTTGTCTAGGTGTATGGGGCATTTACATGTACAGTTCCTTGCAGTGCGTATCTCGTGCCTGTCATGTTGGATGTACAAATATAACCATAGCAGTTGTGGAGTATGGGGCTTTATTGTACAGTTAAGCATATTAGGTGTAATATTGTGAACTGCCTCTTTGAGGCCATAACTGGGAAATCATGTTGGTCAATAAAATTCTTACATCATAACAAGAGTCTGTAGTCATATTATAGCAAGCGGAGCGAGCTCTATATATAACACATGAAAATTTTTTAAAAAGTAAGGTAATTCATCAATCCAAATGTACCATATACAACTTGGAAAATGTGGTCACATCCAAATTATCATCATTATCAACCTTTAGTAGTTCCCCAGCACAGTGATTGGGAACCCATTCACGTTAGTCACTATTTCAATGGGGATATAGAGATCTTGGGCACAGTACTTAAATTTGTGGAGCAATGTCTAACAAAAACAAAGGCTATACAACTGACTGGTTCGTTCAGCTGCTCAAGGTACTGCGGCTTTGCCCCTCTAGACTGGCTTAGTAAATGGCTGCAAGAGGGACGTAGCGACCAGGTGCTACTGCCTGATCCACTGACGTTATATTATTATCGATACTTTGTTATGTTGATGCTCGCATCTGGGGACTGTGCCTACAACATATTTAGTACAAATGCTCCACTCACTACTAGGTTGAAACTACTTCCATATTAAATCCTGAAGGTCAATGTGTGAAACCAGAAAGTCACCCCCTCCCCTTTGTTTGGAGTTTTATCCTAATTAACCATGGAGCTTCTCCAGCTAAGTCTGCTGGAAAAAGGGGCAGAGCAGAATGCCCCTAACATTTCTGACACATAAGTAGTGAGTATTGGTAAGTTTGGTTTTGATTGGGAACATTTTTTTTTTCTATTTTTGCCTTGTGGATGTACAGATTGATCAGTGTCCTGCATCTGCAATGTAAATTGAACTGAAAAGCCTTCATTTAAAGCATGCTGAGAGTTAAAATATCCAAAACATATTGTGAAAACATGTACAAATAAACTTGCACGCAGGAATCACCTTGTCACCTCCATATAACAGGACCATATCTGTACTTGACAATTGAAGCCAATATGACAGCATAATACTGAGGCCACTACTGGCCTCTGCTCAAGGAACTTCAAAGGAACAGTTGCACATTTTCCAGACTTGTAATCATGAGAGGAAAAGTTTGGGTCTGACGACAAGTTGTTTCAAGTTTGCCAGTTGTCCTGATAGAAATGTTACTTGCCCAGGAATGTCAAAATGGGAGTCGGTAGGCCTTGAGCAAGCAAAACAAATCTGCCAACAGCTGGTAAGATATGTACTTTTCTATGGTAAGAATATGGGTGTTCCTCCCACAAAATGTCAGTTCCAAGTCCTCTTAACAGTCCATCAGTGATCAAAATTCAAGCGTAGTTAAGCTGATAAGTGACTGCAGTTGTCCAAATGGTTTTGTGAAAGCAAAAGCGATGGTCTTCCAAGGCCCAAAAACGTACTGATATGTGTGATGAGTTGTTCTGTTTGTAGAATGTCATCATTGCAAAAAATTTCAGGTTCCTCAGCTTACACTTGCTCTTTTTCAAAGGGGGCACTTTTGAGTTTTGATAAGAGTTCATATGACACAAATTATAATTTAAGGGCTAAATATTTGTCAGCTGCTGTTCAATTCGTGGTTTTCTATTGGTGAATTTTGTGATGAGTTTGTCTATATACATGCAACCATCACAAATAATGTGGTGACCAAGGGGACCAAAAACTTTTAAAACAACTTTAGGCAATTTTATGATGGCTCTACCTTCAGGTTGGTTCAGTGGAATGGAGTCATTTTCACCATGCAAGCTACCTAAGTCAAAACTGACAAGCCTTGGCTCTGTTCACTAGGTCTACTTTCTGTGCAATGGACGCTTGTCTTGAATATCTAATGCTTTGGATGCTCAAGTTAGGAGACATCCATTCACAGATTTGTCAACTTGCAGATTCTAAACCATCCGGTTGCACTGTGTGGTACATTATGTGGCAAGTCCATATAATAATAAGTCAACACATTTATTTCCATATATACATATATATGAAAAAATGTAACTTACAGAAATTATACAACTTGAAATTGTCAACATTAAAAAATGGCTAAATTAACCAAAATTTACCAATAAACATGTATCACAGCTGACTGTCCTGATAATATTTTAAGTATATACAATATCAACCATCATAACTGTACATCTTGGGTGTCGGATAACTAAGCTGTACTTTTATTTATTATATATTTATTTATTTATTTATTTATTTATATTGGTTACAGTACCAATGGCAATGATCTCGTCACGTTGCCTCCTGATTACAATGCCCCTGGTGCTATTATTTTGAACTCCATGGCCATCGAAAAATAAACTTCAGAAAATTGCATACATGAAATACATATTTATCACAGTCATTGCGAGCATGTCACAGTTTTTTTTAATATTTTTTTTATAATGCTGTTCACTTTTCATAAAACATTTCAACAATTGTAAATGAAACTGCATTCTGTATTAACCCAACACATGATGTAGCATAGCTGTAATATCCACTGACTTCTGCCTGTTTGTCCACTACAACAGGTATCTCTGATTTACCAAACACCCTGCAAGACTGGTAGGTGATACTCCATTTGCAGTGAGGACACTGCCCAGGAGCCTAAAGTGTTCCAGTGGTACACTGTACATTTGATGTTTTGACAGTGGCATACAGTCCATAAAGATGTCGCAAGTCTTGCCATATTGACCACCCTAGCACAAGTCTGATACAGTGGTGGGGTGTGTCTTTCTTGCTGTGTTGACCTTCCTATCAGTTCCACTTTGTACTGTGGTTGGTAACAGTTCACTCACTGACTGCTGTCTTGGTGTTGACAGTTTACTCAGTGTGTTTTGGTGTTGATACTTCACTCAGTGGCTGTCTTTGTGCTGTGTGTTTCCAATGTCTCTGTACTGGGTAAGCTCAGCAACACCTTCAGGTCCTGTGAACATAGATGGTCACACAATCAGGTTCTGCACCATAGTATGGTAACAAAGTACTATAATGGAAAATAGTAGAGTGTAAAGCTAAATTGACTCGGCAAACTTACTTGACAAGGCAATGATGACATAGGACATCAAACTTGATACCATTTATCCAAATCAAATAAATACAAATATGTTTAACCATGCTGCCTCATGTGCATAGCTCCAGAGAGAACTAGGACCCAGTGTGATCTAAATTATATATCTCCCAAAGTGACTGTCAGTTTGTGTTGGGTCAAGGCCAGTGCATGTGTCGCACATAAGACTGACTGTATTTATAATCCCACCAAAATGTCTGTTATTTTGAAATTCCAAAAATCCTTTTGAATGTGTAATACAGACATAAATTTTTTGATGATGATCTTGCTGTCTTAAGCACTAGCTCAGACAGTGCTATGACTCTGTTCAAGCTCTGTCGGCCTTACAGGTATAATCCCATCAATGTTTTCTGCAGTTCTCTTGTTTATTTCACGTAGACATTTGTATTGAGGAGCAATGCAACTATTGCATGTATAGACTGCAGGTCCTTACCACTGCTCTGTATGTATTGCACATGGATATCACATCTTGGATAACAGGATGCTCAATCAAGGTCATAAATGGGATGGGGTCAAGGTCATCAGTGCCTAGCTCTTGGTACACTCCAGCAAGCCGCTCCTGAAAAAATACACATTGAGGCATGAACAAACCTAGCAACTGCAGCTAACACTACTTTTCATATTTGTTATTAAATTAAGTATATAGTATTTCAAGTTCTGTTCAGTGAAGTTTCAATATGAAATGACATAGATCTCCTATCTAAATACTGTACATTTTTTTTTTTAGAACTTTGGAAATGTACATGTACATGGCCACTTCCCAAATATCCTGTCCTCACAGGAGTGTGACAGATTCTGTATGTTTGTGTTCAGATAGACATTAGTAATTGTGCATAATAAAATCTTTGGATCACTGAGGAAATCAATGTACTTTAATGTACAGGCATGATTAACAAGGAAAATAAAACTTTTCAGTATTAGTGTGCAAATGGACTTTTGGGAAAGCATATATAACCTATGTCTGACAGAGCATTGCCTCCTTTTAAGACTGCACTACATGTGTACCTAAACAATGCAGCTTGCATGGAAAAATTATGGCACAAACTACCTGGAGATGGCATAACCAAAGACCTACCCTACATTTTTTGATGATTGATGGAAGTATGACCTACCATTGAGAAGGCATCCTCTGGATCAGCAGTGACACTGAACCTGTGTGTGTCCCCACGCAGGCTCTGACCATGATGTAACACCTGTAATACCCATAGAGTAGTAAATATCATCAGTCTTCATCTTGTGTTCAATAAATGGCAACTGTGCCATGTACAGGTGCTGACTTGACAACACCAACTGATTTCTTATCAGCATTTCTACATGGGCCTAAACATATCCTTTAGTCCTCTCCCTTACATTGTTGAACATTAACAAAATATTGGTACCGGTAGGTTATAAAAGATTGCGTGTACTGGTTTTGAAAACCAATATAAAATCTGTAATGAAGCTCATATGGACCTTAAAACAATCTATTTCATTTCAAAAGAAACTATCCAAATGATCATACACTAATGACTTTAAATGTATTTTCATGAACAGTTAATTTTCTATAAATCAGCTTCTTTGATGAACATGTTCAGCATTATCTTTTAGACTGTTAAGATATGCTGCACGATCAACCAACAGAAAGTATTCATTGCTTTCATAATTTGAATCTGACGAGAATTAAACAATTGAAAATACATGTAGTGATAGTACAGTAGTCTATCTGAAAGGCCCCAAATAAGCTTAAGTGATGGTCACTCAATGTAGTTGATATAAAGGGCATCACACTTGCTTGTGCTATGGCTGACAATACCTTATGAAGGGCGTCCAGAGGTACTTTGGCTTGCAATGCAGACTCTGGAATGTCCTCCGGTTCCACTTCAATGGCCTTCTCCTTCTCCATGTCCACAGAGCCTGCCATACTGCAGCCATAACCACACACATATTACACCACATTGTTTACTGTATACATACATGGCTGCATGGCACAGCTATTGCTGTACCTTTATTTGTAAATGTGTGACAAAATTAAAGGCAGAAGACATAATTAGTGAAAGTAACAATATGTGTATCTTGTGAAAATGCACATCTATCAACTTGATCCACCGGTCACAGCCCACAGTAGAGAGACAACAGTTTCAAACTGACAGAACAAACTGTTGTATACACTGCCATTATACTTGCATTGACCATAAAACCTGTCTTGTCACCATTATTGATAATCCACAGCTGTGGCTTCAGGGGGCAGACATTCTCTTCAAACTGGTGCAAAACTAAGATTTACACATCCAATTTTGGATCAGAAACTGATGGTTGTGAAAGGTATGTGGTCCTATGAGGAAGGTGGTCAATGACAAGTGTCCACTTAGGTATGTACCTACCTGGCCTGACTGCCCGGGCGGGGCACCGGAGGCTTGGCTCGAGGGGCATGAGGCATATGTGTGCCTGATGCCACACTGAGTGCACGCAGGTACCCAATGTAAGGATCTGGGGACGCACTGAAGTACAGCAACTGTAACAGGAACAGAAGACATAAGACATACAATTATGTGGTTAAGCATGATGAAATACGCTACATCAAATAATATACAAGTATCTACAGGGATTTGTGACCTGAAAACATTTGCAAATATGTATTCACATACTCTACATTTTGATTTAAACATTTTTAACAAAAGAAAGTTGACGAGCGCACAAAACCTACATGTATATGAATCCTTTCTATGGTCCTTGCTTGTTCCTGGGTGTGCTAGACTGGATGTCATTATCAGTGTTTACAGTATCATTTCTCAAAAGAACCTATTGTGCTTTCAATGTGAGGCATTACTGGTATGCCATTTCAGTTAGGCGACTGGTGCCAAAGGTTGCAGGTTTGAGTTCCGCTCGTTCTGAACATAAAATAGTAGGAATCTACCATGCTAATATAGTCTGCCCATCAATAGTACACAAACATAACCCAACATGCCAACATAAACAGTCCATCAATGGTATACAAACATAACCTACCATGCTAACATAGTCCTTTAATAGTATACAAACACAACCTTCCATGCTAACATAGTCAGTCCATCAATGGTATACAAACATTACCCAACATGCTAGCAATCAGTCCAACAATGGTACAAACATCCTATCATGCTAACAATCCGTCCATCAATGGTAAACAAACACAGACAACCTACCATGCTAACATAGTCCAGCTGAGGCGGGTCTTTATCAAAATCAGCAAATATATCAAAGAAGGCCTGCTTGATGCTGGCGGTTCTGTCATAGGGGTATGGTTCCTTGGGGTCGGCTGGAGTGGGAGGTTTGGTGCCTGCTGTGAACCACAGATCCACCTGATGAAAACAGTACGGTCAGACTCACCATAACATACAAACTCAATAAAGACATAAACAAGATCCTCTTGGTTCAAACATCAAAGTCAGATTTATCATAACATACAAGTTAAATAAATACATACTGTGTTCGTTCCAATAGTAGCACACATGGTTTTTGCAGAGTTTTGTAATAATGGTATGTCTTAATTTACAATATCACAAGCAATGACACCATCATTGAATCCATATAGCATAAAATAACAACAATGAACCATCTTCTTTCATCAAAAGCAGTTAACTTTTCAAAATATTGAAAAACACAGAATTTTAATAAAATGGCCAAGATTAAAAATTAGGGTGTGTGCTTATAATAGGGCATGTGCTACAGTTGGAATGTGGACTCCACACCACCAGCATTACACGAAGGGAGTACTACGTACACACTCAGGAAATTCTGGTAATGGTTGAGTTGCATGTTGGCCAGCTTACCCTCTCAAACTGCTCTCGTGTCACAAAGCCTGTACTTTTCTGGTCCATATCTTGGAAGCGTTGTAGAGTGTCGAGCAGGTCTGCCTGGCTAGGTATAGGCCAAGGATGGGCTGCCGCCAACAGAAAGGTCCGCCAGTCAATGAACTCCCCATCCGGTGACAGGGCACTTGCAATAGCCTCCAGCTGAAACACCAGACGATCATAAAAAATTATACTTACACACGATCTTAATGGATCCAGAGATATCAACACACCACAGTGATGTCAATACTTATTTTTGTCCTGACCAGGATCGGCTACATACATCAACATCAAGTGAAAGCTTCTCTTGTTTTGTACATAACTAAATACACAAGTTTATCATGTCTCCCATTCTGAGCATAGACATGATGAACTCTTATACACAACAATGACTTAATGTGACCAATCTTGAAGAAAAACCATTTGTAATTATTTTTTTCTTTTCAACTTATTTGGTCTGAAAACAAGGTGCCAGAAGAATAAATTTTTATGTTATGATTTTTTTAATTTCTTTTAAAAATTATTTGTCAATGCATCATTAGATATATTATGCAGCACATCTGATTAATGCAGAACTTTTATTTTAATATCTGAATACATTCATACAACCCATACACTGCCCATTTGGATGAAAGATGACAATTCCTTTAAAGAATGACATATTACAATACAAATATCCAAAACTTCCTCAGGAGATAGCAAACTCTAAATTGTGACATTTCATCAGGCAATGTAAAGTACGTCCCAGTGTGTGTACCTGAACGGGTCCTCCAACATTCATCCAGATGTCTGGCATCTGCTCTGTGCCATATGTCAAGGCAGTCAGGTCCTGGAATGTTTCTTGGAAGCCACGCAGTGATATCACTCCACTTGGTGCCGTCAACGCAAACTGTTGACAAGAATGTAAACTTCAACAATGTTCATTTTAGGCTCAGATGGTGGCATTATTTGCAAACATGAGTCTGACACAGAAGTTTAACCTGGGTCAGCCACATGTACCAGTGGCTGACAAGGAAGCCGACAGCACAGACAGACAAACTACATCATAATAACCCATTTGACGGACATCTTTTCTTGAAAGAAGAGCATGTAATTTTGTCATATATATTGGTCTAAATAAGCGGCGATACAGTTCTGTCTTCCTTTGTTGAATACTGTTATTGACAGAAGAATGAAAACATCTTGTGTACAATATTCTCCATCACCAAGGTGTATGTCCTACTTGCTACTGTGTAACAGTGCATGAGCCATATTATCTTCTGTAGACACTGCCAATCAGATATGGTACCCATTGTCACAAATACTAGGCAAAGAGTATCTGGTCTCATCACCATTGTATGAACAGAAAGTAAGCAAGGGTGCCTATTTTCACTCACACTGTGCAAAAAGTAATACATCAAAATACCTGTTTGTATATATTCATAAGCTGGTCCACAGTGAAGGCATCAGACTGGGGCTGTTCCACTGGTGGAGGTCGAGGCACAGGGCTTGGTGTCTTCAACACCTTCACATCCTGTGGAATAAAAAAAAAAGAGGTAACACTGCACTAAAATAATCTTTATGTTCCCACCACCTCAACACTGAAGATGGTCCACTTTAGCACTTTAGTGATAAAAAAGATATACATATACACTGTATATGTATATATTTTTTTCTCTCTCTCTTTGTTGCATGTGAGGGTGGGGTTGCAAGGTGGAGGTGGAATTAAACAGACCATGATGTTTCCAAGCAGCTTTGATATTGCAAATTCCATTCAAACGATGCCCTTTGATTTAATGTCTGAAGATGATATTCTATGTGCCCAAATTACACTTGAACTTGTTGCTGGAATTGATACAAAGAGATTTTTCTCTTTTAATTTTTCTGAGATATGCAATACATTGTTGTAAGTCAGTGCACAGAGTCACTACCTTTTTTCTTGCTTTTTTCCTTTTTTCAAATTATGTTTAACTTTATAGGACCAAGGGTGATATTGTACAGATTTTGCAATATCTATGCCAGATGATTGGTGGACTCTGGTACTATATTAAATTGTGGTAAGTATTCTGTATAACAGTATTTTTGCATTCTTTTAACTTATCTTTGTTAATTTTACAAGTATAGTAGAAAAGTAAAACTATGTGACCACACTAACTGAATTTCACTCTTCACTCACATACCCATGTATTAACTTGTGCCAAACAAATTGGCCAACTTAATCCTGGAAAGTACATACAGGTGAAGTAAGACATTCTTGAACCACTTAGTATTAACCCTTTCCCCTTGAATTAAGACGGAGTCAAAAGCTTTCATTGGCATGGGTTGGGTACTAAGTGCCCATCCCACACTAAGGAAAGCTGTTGACCTGGGGCATGTGATCTTGATAGGTCTCATGTACAATTCTCAGTCAAATTGTTTTTCATTATTGTTGAAATTACGTGTAGTTGAAATCACTGAAGCAGACAACATTTGACCACCAACCAGTTTTGGCTGGTTGAAAGGGGAAAAGGTTAAATTGGCAAAAATTGTGTTATACAGTACATATATCTAGATGGCAATTAATTGTTTGCAGCTCAATATTAGATTTTGCAACTGACAACAATCACACTGGTTTGAAGGTGTAGTGTCTGGATGGTACTGGTATGTGTAGCAGAGTGTAAACAGCTCTGCCACTCAAGTGATCATTCTCTTGTGCACAAAAATGACACAATCAAGAATAAAATTAAAAGAAATGATGGACAGTCATAGGAACATAATTATTTGCATGCAATGAAAAATAATGCACTCCATAACAATCAGGCTCAGATATGAGCCTTGGACTGAAATCAAGTATGTATGTCAGGAGGGAAATAATGGAAGCATATATCAATAGATCTGCCTTGAAGCTGTAATTGTGGTCACTGAACTGCTGTCATGGCCACAATCTGTGGGCATGCCTACTTAGCCAAAAATATTGATTAAATCAATATGGTGGGTAACTTGAAATACCTTTGAAAAGATGGTAAGTACATCCTGCAATGCATGGGTAAAAGAGAAGTATTATAATTAACAGCAAGTTATACCTGCCCCATGCTGAATATGGATAACACATTTACATGTACACTGCACATTTTGTCACCTGAGCTGATAATATTCTAACCAGGACTTCTTTCTCTCTTTTCTTGAGTTATGCCCTACATGCATTTCTTTGATTAAATGTTTGCCAGTTGGCCAAATGATGGAGACTGTCAAAGAAACATAATAAACACTGATCTTCTGAGAGTAACACAACTTTGATCATTTTGACATCCATCAAATTACTTTCTAATATACATGCATTTCTTTGATTAAATGTTTGCCAGTTGGCCAAATGATGGAGACTGTCAAAGAAACATAATAAACACTGATCTTCTGAGAGTAACACAACTTTGATCATTTTGACATCCATCAAATTACTTTCTAATATAAAATTGTACCTACATGTCAAAAGTTTTCATCAGTACAATAATACATATTTGTAGGGTTATATATTTGCATGATCTTTTTAAGTGTTTACCCAAGAATAAAGACATATTGGGATGATCATAGAATCAGATGTTAAGATAAATGTCCATATGTATTGAGTAAAAAAGGAATTCCTTTTATTGAAAGACAAATGTCTACATAAAGTGAGTCAACAAGAAATTCCTGTTGTTGCAAGATAAACATTCATACATACTGAGTCAACAAGGAATTCCTCTTGTTCCAGCATCAGTTCCTCCTTCATCTTATCTCCTGCCTCGATGGCATGGCGCGTAATCTCAGACATGTGGTCAATACTGGAACAACACACCAAAGTCATCATCCTCACCTCTACCTTCAGCTCTTAATTTGATAACACTACTGGGTCCCATAGACTAAAGTTGTTGTAAAAAAAAAAAAAAAACTGTTGGAGTGATGACCAAGCATTTGATGGTGAAACTATTTGCCCAGTGACTTGTTTTATAAAGCAAAACTGTAATATGGCCCTCATGAACTGCTCTTTTACAGCAGAATTATAGACCTCATGTTGGCCACTGAGCTGCACTGCATTAGTGAGATAGAGTAAATGAGTGACTAGGTTCATTACGAGAAAATCTTCAAGCATGTTGTCTGATAAATATGTTTACACTTTTCCTGTACAGTTTAGAAAAAATATAAGTCATGCTAATCTGTAAAAATCAATAGTCAATATACGGGTAAAAGGCTCCGAAACATGTTGAGTAGTTACCCGCTGAAGACCCTTTAATTTGTTTGGGCTGATACAGCCTATGTCAAAATTTTACAGAGGAACGTGTGCAATATAGACAATAGTTATTCCATATATATACAGGTTAGACAGGGACAGGTTAGCTTATGGAGAGTAAAGAGTTCGAACTGCGGAATAGGATATTGACTACTAGGAAGTGGTTCTGGGCAAAAAGACACAAATACATACTGTTTATGTAAGTAATGGATATAGTCCATCACATATATAAACTAAACATGCCTTCACTGCAAACATTGACTGCCATTTGCTCAAATTAAATTATGGTATGTACACCAAAATCTAATCAGTTCATCTTGGCATGCTAGATAAGCATACTGCCAAATTTAAGCAAAATATATTGGAGCATTCTGGAAATATTGTGGAGATGAGCCCTAACAAGCATGTAACTAAGCTGCCATTTGCTCAAATTAGGTCATGGTGACACCAAAATCTAATCAGTACATCTTGCTTGGTAAGGTAAGCATATTGCTAAACTTGAGCAAAATACATGGAGGCATTCTGCAGATATCGGGGTAACAAGAATGTGCACATCCAGATGGACAGACAACCCAAAAACAGAAAGGGTCCTTGAGAATAATCATATCTGCACAGAATTTGGGTATGGTGCACTTTTGTACGTTATGTCTGCTATATAGTGTGACCACATATGTAAAATATAAGCTCCCTTGGGGGGCTAATATCTTCATGCCATAATTTTAGACTCAAAATGGTATGGCATGGTCCCAGCATGAACATGATAGGGGGATGAAAGAAATCATAATACCCTAGTCATAGACATTGTGAAATAATTGAGTGAAAAGTTGGAATATTCAAGGACACGTGACTTAGACCTTGTGAAATAATTGAGTGAAAGGTTGGAATATTCAAAGAAACATAAATTTTTTAATTTGAAGTTTTTAGGCTAACAAATGAAATTCTTCAGAGTTTTTTTTTGTTTGCATACTATATTATAATAAATACTGGCCTATGAAAGTGTCTCACTGCTGCCAAAGTATTCAAGTGGCTTCAATAAGCTTTCTTCTGCAAGTACATGTAGCATATAACTGTAGGTTATCTTGGCAGTAACTAAACCAGTACTGCCTTCAATTTTTCATTAAGAGATATAAACACCCTCATGTCATGTTTACCTCTCCATTTCCTTCAGGAAGCGAGCCCCGAGCCAGTCATTCATGTCTTTGTATGCTGCTTCAGCACTACCCTTGAGATCCTGCAGCACCCCACATCCCACCAGCTTCACCAGCTCTAGCCGCATCTTAACAGCCTTGGCTAAAATATACAACAAAAGCCTTACAAAGTCTATTACCAGTTACTAACAGACCTGCTCTGTACTTAACAACATACTTATGAACTTTCAGCTGCCCCCCCCCCCCCCGATCTGTTTTTGCACACATGTACAATTTCTGTTCTTTTCAAATGTCTACAAAGTAAAAGAAGCTAACAGTTATAAAATAAAAACTGCACTAAATTTCTCAAAGTAGTTACTTTTATACATTATGTGCACAAAATTTCTTACCTGTCATGCCTTTGTGCAAATGTTCTTTTGTAAGAATAATTCTATTGGGAGAATGGCTGGATGAATTTTGTTGTGTAATTTAAAAGTGTCCAATATATAGCTGCATAAGAGTCTGTTACCTTCCTCTTGTGCGGCAGCCAAGAACTCTTGCCTCATCTTCTCCCTCACCAACTTCTTCTGTTTTTCCTCCTCACTCTCCTCTGCTGGAGCTGTCAAAAAATGACCATCTATCCCTATTTTTTTCAACTCCAATATTGCCTTCATATAAATGAAAAGACAGTGTACACATACATCTTGCACAAGGCTATACATGAACAGCTAATATTGCTGAAATTAATCCAGATCTTCTCTGATGAACCCTTTCTCCTTAACCAACCAAAACTGGCTCGTGGTCAAATGTCGTCTGCTTCAATGTTTTTGTTTAATTTCAATATTAGTATAAAAGATTTGAATGAGAATAGTAGATGACACCTACCAAAATAACATGCCCCAAATCAAAAGCTTTACTTGGCATGGGTTGAGCACTACCCATATCAAGGAAAGCTGCTGACTTAGCCTTGGGGAAAGAATATGAAATCTACACTCAAGACAGTCTGTAGCCAGTGATAAGTTTATTTTGTCATTAAGTAATTTAGATACTTTCCTCTGAGTTATTCTATATTCAAGACCCCATGCATTATAAAAATTATATGTATCCAGACTTCACAAATAGAACACTTCAATATACAAGACATGTACACATTTGATATTTTCTGCTGGAACATGTCAGCATGTCATAGAGCAGTAATCACTCACGTGGGGGTGTAGGTTCTGGCTCAGGGGTCTTGCCTTTGCCTTTCTTTGGGGATGGACTGCGACTCTTCTTCCCCTTTCCTCCTTTTCCTCCCTTCTTTGAAGCGGCAGCTTTTTCTTTCTCTCGCTCCCGCTCCTTCTCACGTTCTTTCTCCAACTCTGCTTCAATCTCAGCCTCCACAGCAGCTTGCTCTGCAGACAACTATTAAGACAACCTACAGTTAATATTTCTACAAGGTGGTCATAGGCTCACCATATCCATGATTGTCCACTTTTAGCCTTTGTCATCAACCCTGAAATTTTCTGTCCACAAAAAAAGAAAAAAATCCCACCAAGAAAACAAAGAAAAAAAAAAAAGAAAATGTAAACCATTCTTTGGGTTTCTATAATTTTGATGGCATTATTGTATTGACTACGTGTAAAATTTTCCAAATGTATGGCTCCCATCACTTAAGATTCTGAAGTAGTTCAGGTGCTAATTAAGCCTTTCAAAGTCAAAGTGACCAAAAGTGTCCAGATGCAAATTGTCATCTGCTTTAATATTTTTACTCAAATTCTATGTTAATAGAAACATTTTCACTGCAAATCTTGGATAAGACTAATCATGATGGCATGCCCCAGGTCCATAACTTTCCTTTGTGTGGGTTGGACACAATGAAATCCTGTACCAAAGAAAACTACTGACTAAGTCTTATTCTGACCTGGACAGGGTGAAGGATATGGATCTCATCACCTCAACTCTACAGGTACTCAGGCGGCTAATTATGGTAGTTGTAACATGGCAATTCAAACCCAAATATTTTGGCAACATCCATGATAAAAATAACACAAACATATACATACATATGTATGTATGTATGTATGTATGTATGTATGTATGTATGTATGTAACCATAAGAGTCTGGAGAATGGAGGGATACCAACAGATACAGCTGGCAGTGATAACCACTATGTAAACAAAGGGATAATGGGGATATGGCTATACAATAAAAAATATCCATCCTTCAAACATATTAATCTTTGTATATGAAACTTTAGAACTGGTTCAGCACTTTTTCACAAATGGCCCTAGCTGTTCTCCAGTTACAGGGGAGCAAGGCTGTAGATTGTCCCGTGTTTTGATGGTGCTGAGAGAAAGCGACTTCTTTATTTTTGTATGCTGGTATCTTCTGCAGGAACCCATATAAAAAAAAATTGCTGATAACTTTCGGTTATCAAAAGTTAAGTCTTCAATGTGAAAGTGAGTCTTTGTTTGAAGAAAATCCAATAACATAACTCAAGAAATAGCCACAGCAAACTGAGCTCCCCACCCACAAGTTCAAACAAATCAGAGTTCACAGAACAACCCAGCCCTTTGATCAGCTTTGTTTCAGTAAAATTTGTTTGGGTTGAGCAAGATTATTTCTAGCTGGGTAATGTGTCTTTAATGTACTTATTTCTAATACAAACTCTCAAATTTTTTCTCAGGGTGGAAGTTTGGAAAATGGAAAATAACTCATCAATCTCTGTCAACTTCAGTGTGAAACAAAGCCTTAAACCTCTAGTGGTTTCAGTGCCAACATAATAATGGATGCCATGATGATCATCGGTGGCTGGAAACACGGCCTGTTCAAATTGTGAACTGTCCTCGTGAGCGGATTGTCTCTTGCTGGTTTTTCCTTTCCTTGACTTATACTGTATCTCACACATGCATTGAAAAAGCCAGTTGACCAAACACTATTAAAATCCGGGCTATAGATGCAATGATGAATGCAATTGTAAAATAGTAATACGGATGTCCAATAACACCTCACAGGTTAAATAAAACAATGGATGATGCTGATTTTAGCAGTAATGATGATGGTTAATTTAATAAATGCCCATGACACATTTCTGGCACAGTGTAGGTCTATAGTCATTGTCAGTACCTGTAAAAAATTTGTACATGTAACTTCCATGCATGCTTTTTTCCAAACTGGCCACATTGTGGCTCATAGCGATAGCCATAGCCTAAACCTGGTAGTGAACGGATGGTGATCGGTTGTATTATTTTGTAAATTAGGCTTGTTGTTGAATCACTTTGTTTTATTTCAACTTCAAATGTCACAAACAATAGAAGGAAAACATTCACCTAGTTTTAGTGGGGTGTTGAAACAATTGCTTGGGGAAATGAGTGTCACAGTCAATGGGGCCTGCCGCTGTCACTGTACAATGTTTGATCTTTTATAACAGTTGACAGTCACCATCACAGACATGGTGAGATACACCCTACAAAATATGCTTGATTCCTTGTACAGGGTCTAACTTCCACAATAACATTTGCACAGATGAGTTTTCTAAATGTTGTACTGCCTTATAGTTTACTGTTTATCATCAAAAGTAACACTGGTCCCAACAGGTCGCCACTAGATCTTCAGCAGTAAGGACAGCTGATAATTACACCACATGAACAACTGACTGGCACGCTTTGTTTCAGGTTGCTGAGCACTGTTTGTAAACAAATACATGCTGACTGTTGAGTTGGCAAATCATACTTATAGTTTCTTCTTTTTTGGTACTTTATAACTGAGATAGTGGTTCCAAATCTTAACAATGGGTAGAAAATGTATGAAGACAACCAATGCCACAAAAAAATTTTGAAATGAGCCAAAAAATCCCTGCCAATTCATGTTCCTACTACCTTAGGGATATGGTTTCCACAATGTCAATTCTCTTGTCTCATACTCAGGGTGCTAATTAAGGATATGGCTCCCATCAGCTAAGTAGTCTGTGTGCAAAACATATTTAGAATATCTGATTTGTTTGTTAGGAAAAAAAAAGTATTATTTCTGAGAAAGTGGCCACATACAGCAGGTGACCTGTCACCACAGGTAAATTAAGGAAGAAGTCACTTCTTTGAATACAAAAAATAAGTGACCTCTAATGGCAGTGCTGCATGCAGCAAGTAGATCTGAAATTTATATACATGTACCAGAGAGCAAAATGAAATCAGAACAATTAAGGGCATGTGTTGAAGGGGCAAACTGTCAAAGGAAACAAATGTAGTTAATATGTTAACCCACACAGTGTGTGAAGTCTCCATATACAGTCTGCTGCACTAATATTATATTAAGTGATGATTCTAATATTACACGGGAGAAATCCACTACTTCAAAAATAGCTTTTATGCATGATTGAAAATGTTTCCTCATTTCCTTTCCCCAAACAGATAATGAAGCCAAAAATCACGATCCTTTCTATTAATACATATATAAAAGGTATTTTCACTTACAATTTTGTCAGCGGCACCTAGGCCATTTATGTAGGCATCAAAGAGCAGGCGTTCATCCAAGTCTTCTGGGGGTTGGGGACTCTCCACCCCAGGGTCTGCTCCCTTTCCATCCTTCCCCTTTCCTTTGCCCTTTTCTTTCTTGTCCTTGGCCCCTGCTGCTCCTGCATCTGGTGACACTGGTCGCCGCGGCACCAGAGGGATTCTGGGCAATTATATGTAATTGTGCAGTCAAGTAGCTCTACATTGTGCTTTATAATATCAGTGTGAACAAAACATAGCTTAATTTATGTCACACTACAATGATCCATGTGAACATTAATAGGCTGATATGTAATTATGCAATCAATTTTTTCCTCTTATGTTGCTTCTACATTCAACTCAAGTTCTTCTGATGAAGTGATTTACCTCATGATCTACCCAGTGGAACATGACACTCAGTATTTCAAAGAGACAGTACTGTCCTTAGATCAATGTGTCACATGTAGCAGTCCCAACTATATCATAGCATACTAAGCTTGTCCATTGGATCTTACCTGGTCTTCTTGCCTTCTTCTGCAGGAGGTTCGGACAAGACACTTTCTTCTGAGGGTTTCTCCTCTGCAGCTGATGCCCGTTTGCCCCGCTTTCCTGATGGTGTGCCAGATTTGCTGAGAGAAGACTTCACTTCACGGATCTCTTCTGGTGGAGTCTGGATGGAGGTTGCAGAGCCAGCAGCAGGGGGCGCTGCTGCTGTTTCACTTGTTGTGCTTTTGGCTGGGGAGCCAGGGCGCTCTGTAGGTGGAAGCTAGATAGTGGGGACAAAATATAATGGACTTTTATAACCTGATCAGTTAGCATGATGTCAGTTGTTGAAACAAGAGCTGTTAAATCCCAGCTATCAAGAGAAGCAACTTAAATTGGCAAAAGATGTGATACTGATAGTACTCCATACCTCCACCAGGGGGATCCTGACAAATTCTGTCTGCTGTTCATCAGGGATCTTGCCTTCCATGCCTCTGTAGTAGTCCTTCAGCAAATGAACAGTGTCTTGATACCTGTCTACCTCCCCCTGAAAACAAGGGAACAGCGTATGTATTAATATCAACACTGGTCTAAATGTACACTGACACCACAGCGCTCATTCATATTAATCTACACATTGGCAATATATCATCCAAATACACTGACAACATAACATTAATAGGCAAGGGCCAGAACAGAAGGTTCAAGAACTGCCTAAAAGAGGGCACTGCAGTCAGTGGAGGGCTTGGGTTATGTATTCCCATTACTTTACATTCATTTATAACTTGCAACTTAATAACTTGAAAACTACTGCACATAGAAATACCAAATTTCAGACAGTAAATGTAGATGCATAACTGAATACCTCACAAAAATCATATAACCACAGCTAAATAAGTGACTAGTTTATTTAAGGTTGCTTTAACATGCAAACTAATGGGAATACACAGCTCTAGCCCTCCAAAAGTTTGTGTATTCATTTGTGTATTGGGGTGAATACACACCTTAGAGTTAATTCTGACCTTTCCTATTCAAGTTGTATACCAGCAATATATTGTCCAGACATACAAACATCATGTGTTGATATCAGTAAGCATACAAGCAATATATGTAGATACACAAAAACAGCATGTACATGTATTGGTATCAGCAAGCATGCAGGAATAATACTGTCTAAACACACAAACCACCAGCCTCACTGTGACATGCTGGTCACCAGGACATTTCACTTTGTGTATTCTTGCCAGCCTCACTATGACCTGGCAGTCAAAAGATGTTTGACACAGTGTATTCTTACCTGCACTACTGCCACAAAGATGCTTTATTTTGTGGGGTTTTTTTTAATGCATCACTGTTAAGGATGTTTCACTTTGTGTATTCTTGCCTGCATTACCATCACAGGGCAGTCATAAAGATGTTTGATTTTGTGTATATTTACCAGCCTCACTGTGACATATGATAGTCTCAAGGACTTTTCAGTTTGTGTATCCTTACCTGCATTACTGTGATGTAGTGATTACTGAGAACTCCCAGGCGATCCTCCAGCCAGCCATCTTGTATTACATTCTCCCGTTCTTTCTCAGCTTGCTCCTTGCGTTCATCACAGATGGTCCACAGTGTCTCCCGCAAGTCATCCACTCTTTCATGGAGTTCTGCTCTGGTCTCCTCATCTTCCCGCATGTCATCAGAAACTGCATTATAGTCCTTCAAACAAATATCACACATAGTACAGGGGTAAAAGATCCAGAATAATCAAATGTACATGGAAGCATATAATAAATGAAACAGGTGTCTTTTTTTCCTACCACAGTCCATTTGTGGAAGGAACTATCTGCTATCACTAGGGAATCCCTTCTCTTCAGACAGCCAAGTCTAAAATATTCCAACCGATCATAAGACCCACAAAACAAACGGTCTTGCACAATCATTGCAACACACTTCTGGCAACGTTCCAGTCAATTAAACTCTCGTCTTTAAAAACTTGGTGTCCAGGATTCTCCAAACTGTTTGTGCAGTGCACACAGTGAAGATATCTGGTATCACTTATTTATTTTCATCTCTATTTGTTTTTGTCCTCCGTACAGTATTCAATACTTGAATTTTCATTCTGCAACTGTCCAATTGCTCCCTTTTCTTTGCAGACAGTCCTCATCTTTAATATACACGTATAAGTTGTAGCTTAAATAGTTCTTAAATGAAGTGTAAATTTTACTTAAGTGGCGATGCAACCTTGGTAATCAAGCCAAGGTCAGCTATGTGCTATCTCAGGCTGGTCTTTACAGATGACCATTATCAGGTGCAAAGTTTGAGCACACAGTTGTGGATTTATCATCCTGAAATGACATTTACTACTTACTGTACAATTTACCCTTTCCCCTTGAAAATGACATTCACCACTTACAGTAAAGGCTGCCCTGTCCCCCTGAAAATCAGCTCAAAGCCACTAAAACCTAAATGTAGTCCATACCTAGCCCTTAGACAAAACAAGCATCATGCACAAATGCACAATTTGAAAGTCCAAGCTCAAATATATAGTTCTTGAGTTATCTCCCAAAATCTAAGTGAAAACTATACTGTGACCTTGGAAATAAGGTCCTCACCCATGTGATCAAATACAAATTATGGACAGATTAGACAACAAGGCTTCAAGATAAGCTTTAGCTGAGTGACAAGTCAATAAGACCCTGTCCATTTTACTTAACATTCACCAACACATTTTTGGTTGTATGCTATTTCATAGTTTTCATATTAAAGAATACTTAATCTACAATTAACCTATACCAAGCTGTACAGAGGAAAATATCATGTTTTTATTTGATCATAAGTAGCCAGACTTACTTTCTGCCATTGTGACACAAACTCTTGTTTGTGGTCTGGTCTTCTCAAGTAGGAAACATAGTCTTTCCTGAAACATAAAACACCTATTTTGACAGGCCTGTCACATGAAAATTACAATAAAATGTTTCTGTTTCCTTGGAAACTTACGATTATATAACTGTAATTCTGGGATATGTCGATAAACTTGGAACATAAATGAGTTGTAAAAGAATGAGCATCAAATGGGGTCAACCAGGTAAATGCCACAAGCAAGTTGTTCCAACTACTATATAATGTTGGCAATCCCTAACATCTCCTGAACAAATATATACCAGATATGGTCAAAAGATATTTGAAGACAAATAAGAAGTAACAAGTAAGTATTTCCTTTCATGAGAAAACACACTGATGACAATGCACAACAATTTTATGTATGAATGTAACCGTAAGACAGATCCACAGCAACATAAACAAGCTGTACTCACTTGATCTGAAAGAAGTATCGTATAATGGCTTCCCTTTCATCACGTATATTTTGGAAGACACTCTTACTGCTGTTGACATAGGTGTTCTCAATGGCCTCCCAGTATGGGGCCAAGATGTGAGCCAGCTCCTGAAATATCCAACAAAAGTGGAGTTTAACCCTTTCCCCCTTGAATTGACACTGAGTCAACAACTTTCCTTGGCATGAGTTGGGCACTAATTCATGCCAAGGAAAGATGTTGACCTGGGGCAAGTGATCTTAATAGGGCTCATCTACAATTCTCAGTCAAAATTGTTTTTCATTACTGTTGAAATTAGTTGAAAATGCTGAAGCAGATGATATTTAACCCCCAGCCAGTTTATGGGGGAAAGGGTTAATGTACCCTTAAATAACTGGTGCAACCAGTATCTACTTGTCCTTCATCTACCTACATAGAGACAGTCTACACTTGTCACTGGTTTATTGTCACCTAACGAATATAGATGACATTATAGGTGAACCAGATCCTGCCATGACATCACAGAAATATATGTAAATATGTGATGCCAAAACTGTCAAAAATACGCTTGGTTACAACTACCTGTCAAAGCTGTATATGTTACAACTATCATAGGTCAGTGGTTGTGTGTACTTTCTATATGTCCGCCACACAGGAGTATGACATCAGAGCTGCCAGATATACACATGTGACAGCTGTCATAACTAAAATATGTGAGCTGTTAAGGTGGCATCAGCAAGGCTATTTTTTCATAAAAATCATCATCTGCACCAAAATGAGATTTTATATGTTTTGAAAAGCTAAAGTGGTCATCTACATGCTGAATGAAAAAAAAAAAACTAAAAAAAGTATTATTTGAGCACAAAAAAATATAACCTTTTAGTCAAAGATCCACAGGACCCTGTGTTTACAGCAGCATGTAAATGTGTACAGTGTGCTGTCAGTCAAACACAAGCCTAGGACCAATGAAATTTGGTCAAGCTGCTCATTGGTAGTTGCGTAATCGAAAAACCACAAAAGCCTCTTCCATCTACGGTCTAGTCCCGTCAGATTTGCCTAGTTGCCTAATTAGACCCTTCTGCAAAACTCCATTTTTGTCATAAAAATACATTCTAACATTATTTTTTTAATGTAATTATAAGCTACACATCTTGAGCATAATAAGTATATATAGTTTTATGGGTCCAAAAGTAAAAACCAAGGCACAAGACCGGGCTGAAGACCACATTCCTATAAAAGCATAGCTCTGCTAACGCCACCTTAAACATTGTTTACACATGTCCCACATAATTAGACATCCAGTTTGTTACACCATACTTAAAGGGTCTGCCACCATAAACCTGAGATCAACCATGGCAATTGTGAGCCAGCGTTGAGGACTTACATCATCAATGGGTTCATCTACATACTCCCATTCATCAGAGCCAGGTTGAGGTGGTGGTGTGCCAGGTGGAACTTCGGGTTCAGGCTCTGGCTCAGGCTCTGGAGTTTTACCTTTCTTGCCCGAGCGCCCTCTTTTGGGTGACTTTGGAGATGATCCTGGAAGAATGATTACACTTCTATTGAGAATGCTGCATTCTTATTGGTTTGACAGTTTTGGTCTTTTTTTCTCCGCAGAAGACCCTTCCACACTAAAAGGCCTCACACAAGTAGCTTAATAAGAATATCAGTTTAGTTGTACTGATTGACCATGTTTAGGCAGAGTCTTTTCAAAGACAAGCCTTTTAACAGGCAAATTTCCACGACAGCATGAAGATAATTTGTCCGTCTCATTGCTGGGATTTGTTCACAGACCCCACTTAAACATGGGCAAGCCTTATGAAAGAATTCAGATTTTTAACACCAGGATCAATAACAGAATGAGTGGATATAAAACATTACAATGTTTGCCTACTACACAGTTACACCTGATATTAAGGAATTAAAAATGGCACATTGTTACCTAAATCACAAGAGCAAGAAGTACCCATACACCAGGATATCTCATGCACAATGATGTGCAAAGTATGAATACATTAGTTGAGCAGACCACAGTCCATGAATCACTATAAACAATTATAAAGTGGACTGGGCAGTTAAAAATATGATACCATTATTGGCTACAAACCTCGACTGCCTTTCTTGCCACTATCTGCCTTGCTGCCTGGCCGGGACCTCTTTGGAGACTCACTTTTCTCTCGTTTACCCTTGGAATCCTTGGATGATGCTCTGGATCCAGATTTCTTTCCAGACCCTGTTTTTGGTGGAAAACATTTTGTTTTACTTCTTATGCATTTTTCTTTTTTGATTTGATGATACTTCAAATAAATGGATGGATGGATGGATTCAACAACAGGAAACACCTGCATAAGTCTGTCATAATATGATTGCAATATTGCATTATTACACTAACAGCAACAATGTACAGGTATGGCAAAAGTGTCATACAGTACCTGTAAGCACTATAGCAAAAATATCTCAAAACTGTCCTAAAATAAGCAACCAGTTTCAAAATGTCCTTAGAGTGTGCCCCATTGTGAGTGAAGCCTCAAAACAGATCATCCTGTCACATTAGTAAACAGTCCAAGATATATCAAAATGGTCCTCTAGTGACCACACTGTCCAGAAACAAATCCTTATTGGCCTACAATGACCCAGCAGTCTGCATACACAATATTTTAGTTGTTAAGACAATAAGTAGTGCTTATGCACACTACATATAACACTGTACAGCTGTCATACAGGAGCAGTCCATACACACCTGATCTGGAGCCCTTCTTGGAGTCTGGTCGCACTTCTTCCTTAGGGGGTTCTGGGGGTGGTTCCTCCTGCAAAACCAAACAACGGTCATCAAGGAAATCAAAGGCACACATTGTTCACTTGAATATTCTTATTTTGTAACTTCTAACTCAGTATCATCCTTTAAAATTCAAAATGTAAAAAATCTGATTCAGCAAAACTTTATTCTGTCCCAAAAATGTGTTGGGAGACATTGAATCAACATCATTACTCATAAAATCAGCAGCATCCAAAATTTAAATGCCTTATTTTACCTGTGAAATATTATCGAAAATCCCAAAGTATCTGTGTACGGGCTTGAGCCCCAATTTGATACTTTCTACAGGACGATTCACTTGTTTGAGAGAGTGTAAAAATATGAATATAACTAGCATCAAATCACACAACACTCTTGTGCTCAGCAACTTGCAAAAAAATGACAATACTGGCACATTCATTGTCCTTCTGTGCATATCTTTTCAAAAGAAAACTGATCTCTGGATTTCAGAATAATCACCAGCATTCAAACGTTTTCTTGTTTTTCAAATTATCTTAAAACATTTGTATCACTGTTAAAACTCTTCATTATTGAATATAATATAATAATGCTCCACCCCCACCAAAAAGAAAGAAAGAAAGAAAGAAAGAAAGAAAGAAAGAAAGAAAGAAAGAAAGAAAGAAAGAAAGAAAGAAAGAAAGAAAGAAAGAAAGAAAGAAAGAAAGAAAGAAAGATCATATAAGTTATAAGACAGTGGAATCATCATTTTTTTCTGTTTAGTAGAGCAATCATTCTCAAGAAAATGACAATGTATCACTGACCACGGGCTTGGGTTCTGGCTCTGGTGGCTTCTCCTCCTCCTTGGCCTCAGTTTCCAGCACCAGTGACTCCTCCTCCTTACCCTCCAGCTGTCAATCAAACAATGCTATTTAGCTACTAGTCCCTCATCTGCATATGAAAATGAAGGAAGATTTTGTTTCGTACGCTTTTCAATATTTTTTTGTCTCTGCCACAAAATGCATTAAATCAACAATCCTTTCACATGTCTATATCTCTGTCTTCCTATACTCACTCATAAAGAGCCAATAATATTCTTGAAGTCCTCAAATCTATGATTTAGATTACAACCAAACAGCAGGAACACATTAAGACCAAAAGAAGCAGTTCTACATCATGCAGTTACCCAGGTAAAGTGTAAACTATTAAAACAAAAAACACAACAGTGACATGTAAGGGTATTTATTTCCCTAAATGGAAGAACATGTATTTTGTGTCAACAGGTATTATGCTTCCACTTATGCATTATCAGACCCAGTGTAATTTTCAACATGTCCTTGTCATACTAAAACCTTATTGGGAGCTGGTGCATACTTACCCTGCGTAGAACATTCTCAAAGATGTTCTCTACTTCCAGGAAAACAGTCTCCTCAGCGTGGCCAGCATCAATCTTCTTCAGCGTACCAAACTTGTTGAACCATTTCTCCATCTTTGGCCAGGCATCCTGGAAACTTGTTATTCTGTAATAATTACAGAAAAAGGAGCATTATTCAGTTAACTGTTAACAAAAGTTTTTTTTTTTTTTTCACGCCACATTTTTCATTTACTAGTCTGAATCACTATATAATTTAAATGCTCTTTTAGATGCTGACAATCTGGATTGATTGAGGCTGACAGATAATGTCCATGAATCACACCATGCTATGTGCCTCAAGAGATTCATTACTTTGATTTTTAACATAGTTTAACAAGAGGTTTGTGTGAACAGCCTAGTCCTGAGCTGACCTTGATATTCAACCCACAAGAAGTCCCACTCTGGTCTAGGGGTACCCTGAAGGGTTCCTGTTACAATTTCTAAGAAACAGGCCAAGCTGTCTGAGAAAAGATTTACCCCCCTTACCCCCCCCCCAAACAAAATAATAAAATACATAACATAATTAATTAATTTTTAAACAAGCAAATTAACAAAATTAAAAAAAAGGAAAAAGCACTGAAGGGTGCCCATTTGAACATACTAAGTATAGACCCATGCAAAATAAATACTGAATTGCCACATTTGAAGTGAATCTGGCTGACAGTTTTAGATAAGAAGTAAAAAATATGCCATCATCTTACAATCCCTTTGGACCTACATTGTATTAGTATGAAGGAATGCATCTGTCAATAAGTACATAAATTGAAAAATTAATAAGAAATCCAAACTCTATGGCAACACCACCCAGTGACCAACTTTGATTGATCCTTCCACAGGTACATGTCCATCAAGTTTTGGCAAAATATGGTAATGGTTTTGTAGAATTCATAAATTGCAAAAACACACAAAAGTTTATAAAAGCACACACACATATGTGTATATATTTATATATATATATATATATATATATATATATATATATATATATATATATATATATATATATATATATATATATATATATATATATATATATATATATATATATATATATATATATATATATCACAGCAAGAAGTTGAAAATAGTAAAAACATACAGAAATTGCTAAAAAATAAAAACTAGTGAGGCTGATCCATCCTACAGAATCTCTACATGCCATTCGTAATGCCAAAGTTGTTGAAGAAAAATGTCAATGACAGGACAGGTATGAGACTGACCAAGTAAGGCATCATTGATCTGTTCACAAACCAAGCTGACTGTAAACTTTCAGTGCCAGGCTTGAGGTTAAGGGGCCCCAAAGGCCTGCCTCCACGACGTCATGCTTTGAAACCAGTTTGTCACTGTCACCGTTTGACAGATTGCGAAAGAATGGTTTTTGTACTTCAAAGGCTTTTTTATTCATGTGATGGGCCTATAATTGATTGACAACCTCCCAAATACACTCCATATTGTACAAATATCCACTTGACTTGAGCAAACATTATTGTTTTAGAGTCAAATGATCAACATCAAAAGCCTTAGAAAATCGCTTTCCTTGAAAGGATAATAGGACAAGAATCCCACTTGGGAATGGTTATTCGAAGAAAATGGCTACGCCAAATTTAATCCGGTGAACAGCATTTAATTTTGTAATGTCTGAACTGAAAAAACATATCAGTGATTTTCACAATGTTGCTTTGTTCTTTTTCTATGAAATGAAGAGAATGAACATCCTGGAAATCAAAGGGCAAATTCAAATGTCAAACTTTCAGGATGGATGAGACAATGTGAACAATCCCAGGATCTTTTCGTTTTTTTTTTTTTCTATTTGTTGCCAATATGTCAGGTAATCATTTGGTAAGTTTACCTGTGTTGTATCTGCTCCTGGTCATGTGATGCGTCTTCCACTGGCATGACCTTCTCTACTTTGCCAATACCAGTTGCACTGCCCTCTGGTGGAGGTTTAAACTCCTGCTGGTACTGCTCCTGTGCCTGGCTGGCATCTTCACAGAAATAATCACAAATTTTGAGCATTTCCTCCTATAAGTCCATAATCAAATTTCCAAGGCATTTCAATAGCTCCTGAATATTTTGTTAACAAATCAATATTTTCTATTAAACACAAATATTTCCTTAGCATTTCATCTCAGTCAATATAGCCATGTCTTCAAGTATCTTTCTGCAAGTTAACTGTTCAATCTCGTAAACATTTCTTCTGTCAGTCAATATCAATTAAATATCTTAGTTTATAATCATTTAGACAATTTATCTTTACTAAAAGTTGTTACTCCCATAAATATATTATATTTGGGTACAACAAAGTCAACCACTATATCTCTTTTATATGTTGACCAATTACCTTAAAGTTTCCAAGTAAGCAAACATAAGATGTACATACTTTAATTGGTAATGGGATGCAACATGTCATTTGTAACTTGATTCTATTCATGAACATCAAAAACCCAGACAACTTAACATCCTTAATACTTCATTCACAGCAGAGTAAGAAATGAACTGATGTAACATATATGACAGATACAGTACCATTACAACTTATTAAAGCATGTATAAGATCCACTCACATGTCCTGCCTGCAGACCGTTTAAGACAAATTTCATTGGGCAGGTCAAAGAGAATGACCACATCAATGCCACTACTGGGTTCTGTTGGTACTGGTGGAGGTCGTGGATCTGGGGCCAACTGTGATTTCTTCATCTTCCCTTTCTCTGCCTTCAGGTTTGTCTTGGTGCTCTCACGACTCTGAGCATCAAAACCACTGAGCACTTTCTCCAGCAGCTTGGCCTGGGCGTAAGTGGTGGGGAAACCATCCAGAACCCATCCTGTGCCTTCAGGTATGCGTCTGCAACATAGCGCACTCATCAAACCTTACTCCTAAGTTGAAATTTAATTCTTTTTAACCTCTAAACGGAAAAAAGAAAGAGTGATGTAGGAGTGGCAGCAGGACTAACAGATACACATGTATGAACTTACTAGTATAATACACATGCACACGCATACACACACAAACATACATGTATGAACCTACTAGTATAATATATATGTTCATGACTGGATTGTGATTGGGCAGTGCTATTTCTTAACCCTTTCATTACCAACTGCAGCTTAAGTCAAGCTACTTAAAACAAACTGCTCAGACTTACAATAATTAAGGGCATCAGATTCATATTCCTTGTAAAAAGACCTAGCTTCATTCAAGTAGTTACATAGAACATAACAGTACAGATCAACAGTCTTTCCTCGGCATTGCGTCCAAAACAAGCCGAGGAAAGTTGTGGACTCTGTCAAAAATGTGGCACTGAAACAATTCAAGGTAATATCAAAACAGGTTGTCAGACACTTTTACCAAAGAATCAGTTATATGAATTTTTGTTTTGCTGCTTAAAACAGTCATTTTTGGGGGCCAAATAGGAAAATTTAACATACAACAACAATAATTATTAACAATGTGGAGAGTGCCAGAAAAAAATTTAGATTCTATCGTCTTCAAACATATAATCTAATTACCCTTGAAGTGAATGTTTGGAATATGACTGCAGCGTTATAATTGAATCTTTGCCAATGAAATTACTCACTTATACAATGTATGACACAATGTCTTTAAGTAGCAACACTGGCATCTCACATGTTTCAGTACATAGTCTGCATAATATCATCAAGCAGTTTAATGGCTAGTACATTCCCCATACAACTGAGGCCAGTCACGATGAAGAATGTGTTATCCTTACAGATTACTGCTGCATCTAAGCCTTACACTGAAGTCTCACTAATGCATGCAATATCATCAGTGAAGAACATCCCCAGTCACTTACTGGATAGCTACTAGACATTACCTATTCACATACCAGACAGTTTACTGTTTCCCCCCTGAATAACATTGTGTCTGTTGACTGACTGGAAAGCTTCCACCGAAATGACAGTCCCTGGTGTTTTACCTGAGAACTACAACCAGGTTCACTGACTCTAAAACATTGTATCCAGTGACATACTGGACAAACATTGTATCCAGTGACATACTGGACACCTACCACCTAGAAAACATTGTATCCAGTGACATACTGGACAGCTACCATCTAGAAAACATTGTATCCAGTGACATACATGTTCAACCAAGCAAGGTTAACACCGTAATCAGCAACTGATCAAACAGATTCAACCAAGTAACATCATAATCAGTGACTTACCAGACAGCTTCAACCAAGTAACACCATAATCAGTGACTTACCAGACAGCCTCTATCAAGCCACATCATAACCAGTGACTTAACAGAACATTTTATCCAGTGACTTACCGGATAGCTTCCACCAGGATATCCACCAACACCTGATCTTCCACAGGTTTGCCCCGTTTCAAGAATCTGATGGCCTTGGCTCCAAGTTTGGCACGTGCGGTGGCCTGTAAATTTTTTATTGAAACAGATCCATGTCATGCTCAGAAATGTTTATCATTACCAAGGAATACATGTATATATTTCCTGTACATAATAATTGTGTTTTCATTTTATTTTTTTTTCTTGAACTGTTAAAATGATATATCACTTTACAAAAATTTGTTTGAAAGCACAAGTCAAAAATGTACTCCACCATGTATTACATATTTTGAAGTCAATAATAATAATGACATCTCATGAAAAAAAAAATCATAGCATATAGTTTGGAAAAATATGATCTGTTACAGCAGATTAATATCCAAACTTGCTGGTCTATGGAATTGCGGAATACTGATGAAACAACATAGTGAATGAGTTCTTGAAAAAGGTATTAACCTGTTTACACACTTTTCTAGTTACATTTAATACATGTATGTGTATATTATAGTGATTTGTAAATCCTATCTTGGGGGAGCCTAAAGTATACCCAGCATGCTTTACACAGTGAATTAACAAATATCATAACTGATATAACAATAAATGGAAGTACAGTATAACATCAACTTTAACATAATATAGTGGAAGTTCTCATAATTAAGTGATAAAAGTTAACAAAACCACTGCCCACCTCTTTGTTCTGTTTTAATTTAAACTATCATAGAAATAACTCATTTAAAAAAAACATCAAAATGGAACAGAAACTAAAAAAACCCCAAAACTCCAGAGCAATCTGAAGTTCCCTTGTACAGGTGAATGCATGCAGAGTGGGTGTAGTGTCATGTTGTGACGTAGCCTCCATGCAGTGCTCACACCACACCAATGCTGTATGTGTAGGGCTACTAATCTCAGATCATTGGCTCTGCTGATCTCAAGCCACAATCCCTGTTAGCTTGAGTCATGGGCTGCACTGGGGTAAGGTCATGAGCTCATGAGCTCTTGTGACCTCAGATTGGCTCAGATGACTCAAGCCATGGTTAGTGACATGAGGTCATGATGTCTGCTCTATGTGTCTATCACATATGCAGACATTAAGTCACCTTACTAACAATGAAATGGAAACTGATCCCCGGGGGGTACTTCCATTAGTGATGATACTGGGTGTGTGCTACTCTGAAACTCTGAAGGCCCCTCTTTTTAGCAAAATTTCCCTAACAAAGGTCCACTTTTTTGCCAACAATTCCCTAAAAAAGTTAATTTTTCTCTTTTATGGCCCAAAATTTGGGAAATTTTCTGTAACTAAGGATGAAAATTTCTTTCTGGAGCACTTTTCCTGCCAATTTGGGACCATATTTCCTACTATTTTGGTTAAAAAATTCCCTAACAAAGGGTGGGTTCATGAAAGGTCGAGCAGCACACCCCCACCAAAAATTTAGGAAAGTATCCCCTCCCCTGGGAAACAGATACTCTCTTGTCATGTGTGACTTACATATTTCCTGCCACTGTTTTATATGTTCAGCACTCAACGTTCTGACTGCTGCACATACCAAAACATTGGCTACCATCTTGAAATAGTATAGTCAGCATTAGGACACATATTCACAGAACTATATGCATGCAAATTCTGATCAGTATTCAGTATTGAACCTTGTATATTTTTGTTCAGACAATCCTATATGTACAAACTCATGCACTAGTCAACAACTTTACAGCAAGATTGTTAATATGCTGAGATACCATCCAAACTAGGATATGTACATGACAGAGCCAAGACAATCTAATAAATGTCTGCTTTATTTTTGTCATGGTCTTGCTGTATGCACAAGAAGCATGACTGTGCTATATAAGTTTGAATTTGCACCACTCGTTTACAGTTTCTTTTATCATCTGTCATGCAAATCTGTCATTTCACATACCAGATAATCTACTATAAAACTTCTTTCTGTATGCTTGGAACCTCTAAAAGTTGTGACCACCTATTGAAATTAGTCTCTTTGGTACCAGGTGCCAATGCTTGCATCACCATGGCAACATTAATTAGTACAGTATGACCCTAGCTCTGGGTATCTATATCCAGCATAACCATGAATCCAAGTGTCAGCATCACCACGACAACAGGTATCAATGCCAGCATCATCATAGCAACAAGTGTAAGTGCCAGCATCACTATGGTAACATGATTGTGTCAGTTGCAGCATTCCCATGGAAACTCCTGTCAGTGCCAGCATTCAAAAAGCAGAACATGCAGTAAAAACCAAGCCATAAAGCAACAAACTGCAACCACAAACACAAGACCTACCAACCAGGGTTCATGAGCATATGGCTACACACAAGGCTGCTTGAGCTGTTAAAGGCATGAACCAAGTCCATCCATGCCTCAACATCCTGTAGAACTCAGCCAAAAAATACTGCTCAACTACTGCATTATGTACAGTAATTTGATGACATTCACTCGAGAGTTCCTATGAAGTGAACACAGCTAGCCTCAGTCAATAATGCCTTGATCATTTCCAGCAGGCTGCTGTCTCCTCATACTTCACTCACTTGTCTTTTGGGTCATCATTTAACCATATTACTGGGCTATCACCTTCATCACAACTCTGGTTTAAAGTTCTTATTCATCATAGTTCAGCTGTTGTAAGTTTGGTCAGTAACTTGTACTTAAAGTTAATACTCAGCACACTTCAAGTGTTTTTCTCTACTAGCAAATATATGCTTTCTTGGTAAATGTACATCATAATATTGATACAGGTTCCCTCCATTTATCTGTCAAGAGACAGGACACTTCCCTTTTAAACTCAAACAGTGAATATGAATGTGATTGTAGGCCTGACACCGCTTTATCCTACACTAAATTTTTGGCTTTTCTAGTTATGAGTAAGCAACTCCACTCACTGGTCTTTTTGCCTTGAAACCTAAAATAGCAGCCTGCAGATAACAAACTTGCAAGTCTGTCCTGTCATCATTGATCCCATACCTTTGACATGTTAATCTATGTATTGTGGTATCAATTTCAAATACAACACTGTAGGTACGCTTCTATGGACCTTTTCACATGAGTGGGAAGCTTGGGAAAGTCACTGCATCCGTGGATATTTCTCGAAATGCATGATTTCCCATGTTCCAGAGAACCTGACACCTTACAATATGTACAGACCACTGTAGTTTCTGACATAAATCCTCATGGTGTCATATTCCTATTCCCTACCTATGTCTGCATGATGACCCACTCACTTCCTGCCCTACCTCTTGCACAGTACCATGAGCTATTGTTGTGTGCATCCAGGTGGCCAGAACCAGCAACTGGATCTCAAAAGGCCCATGTTCATGTTCATCCACCTGATAATATACATCTATATTTGACTAATTCTCTGTGACATCTACCTGTCCCACCCCATGCCCCCCAACCCAATCTGACTCCATCTTCCTTCACTTCCCAGCATGGCATGCTCAGTACCTTTGGCTTGGCAGGTTTTTTGTCTGTGGCACGTTTAGTAGGGCCTGGTGTGGCAGATGATTGGATTGAGGATTTCACCATTGTGCTGGGCTCAGCATCCTCAGCCTTGTCATCCACTGGCTTCTCTGGGTCACCTACAAACATAAAGTCCAACTTAAAAACTCAAAATTTTAACTTTTTTTTTGGTCTATACAGAATCATATTTTCTGTAAAAACTAAGCATAGACAGGTATGATTATGATATGTTCCCAGATTAGTATTTTCTGTTGCATGCAAAAAAAAAAATAAAAATAGAAATAAAGCAATTAATAAATTAAAATGCAATCTCCTGCAAGACCTACCCTTCTCCATGCCTTCCTCATGTACTGGTGGCGGATGAGAAGCACCTTCCTCCTGGTCACGGTTATCTGGCTGGGACCCAACAGCACTGGGGCCAACACTGCCTACAGCACTAGCAGGACCACCCTTGCCCACAGCACTGCCCATGGTACTACCAGCGCCATCCTTACCCACTGACTTAGCACTGGCAGCTGTACACAGAAAACCCCAATATCACATTATCAGCAAGACAGACCATGTACAATACTAAAAAGCTATATATTGGTAGAGTTGTGTTATTTTTTCTGATATAAAGAATTAATATGCAGAGGAAATTTATAAAATCAATCTGATAAATTGGCAACTTAGTCAAGGTAAAACCATGATGCCTTATTATGTGTCAAATAATAAAAATATATAGGTGTCTGTTAAAAGACAAGCTTAAAGTCTTGAACATTTGCAGAAGTAAAAATCAACAATGCATGTCTATTAAAATTTGAACTGTTTGCTTGCATCTATAATTTTAAACACTTGCAAAACATATTAAAATATTGTTTTGTTACTATGGTTACCAATAAAACATTTTGTGGTCACACATAATACTCCACAGCATTACCCTCAGCTGCTTGATCCTGTGCACCAGCTGGTTCTGTGGATATCTCACCACCAGGGGGCACTGCTGACATCTCTGATGGCACAACCCCTGCATCTTCTGGTTCATCCTGTATGATATAATCATCCACAGTTTATGGTGCATTTTTCAGCATTAATATAATTGATCATTACTGTGCACTCTCATTACACCCACACACACATACAAATGCATCACAGCTTATTTCTCATTAGCTTTATGACATGCGCTTATGTTCTGACTGCCTGAATTACTGCTTGACAAACTAAACATTTTTTTTGTTACTGAGGCACCAAGTGAGGAACACATTTTCTTTCTCAACATAAAATGTTGCAGATTTAGAAGACATGTAGGGAAATAAAAAAGCATCACAGTCTGTCAGGAACCCTGCCAGGCAGCTCAGCATAATTCGTCATAGATTATAAAGCATAGCAAAACATGATTTTCTGGCATCATAGTAACAAGTGACCACAAAGCTAACTCTTCTAAACACTATGAAATACTCTCAATTTAACTCTTTCAGTGCCAAATTTTGGACTGGGTCAACAGCTTGTCTTGGTGCACATTGGGTACATTGCGCCCAATATGCACTGAGAAAAGCTGTTGACCTGGGATATTCTCTCTGGAATTATAGGCATACTGGTACTTGAATGAAAAGTCTTTTTACAAGGAATACAAATCTGGGATCCTTACGATAATTCAATCTAGTTTGACTTAAGTAGATTAACTTTAGTTGTGCTTGGCACTGAAAGAGTAAATATATTTTGAAGTTATAAAATCCAGTACTAAACAACTGCTATTTTGATAACAAATTCTGCATAGACATGTAACAACATAATGTATGTAATGTAATGTGACAGCTATATTCAAATTTCATAAAATACAGGTGAGACTTTACCTACCCAATCAGGTCAATAAAATGATCTATTTGTCACCTACCTGTATTTCTATGACTTCTCCATTTTTGTGGGCTTCCACAGCCTCAGCCACCAGGTCCTCAGTGTTCAACACAACCAGTCGGTGGTCTGAAGGGTACAACCTCCACATAATTAGGACCAGTACACTTTCTTTTATTCACTCATAATGAAATAAAATATCTTTAATTTGATGTGTAAGTTGTCAACTCTCCAGGGTTTAGAATCATAAAACATGCCACCATGTATACTATAGGTGACAACTTATTAGAATGACAAAACAGCTAATATTGTGACATTTAGGCAAATTATACTGTGTACCTACCCATGTTAGTGTTTTCAGGCCTTATCATACATTTCCAGACAACACACAGCATGATCTTATTTTAATTATCTTATTTTCAACAGATCATTCTGTGATTATCCATGATTTTGACATGTCGGAGAGTTATACAGCTTAAAATAAAGGTACATACTTTCTGCCAGCTTTTGGGCACAGGATGTCTTGCCGCTGAACAACTTGCCCACCACGCATGCTTTGATTGGGAATGGTGGGAATTCTGGTGGTGGAGGAGGTGGCTGTAAATATACAAATATACAACAGGCAATTAGGACTTTGACAAATAATAATGTTTCAGACAGCATGCATTTTTATGATTAAATCAACAGAGCTTCACACATTTCATTCAAGTGTAACTTTTTGGAGCACAGTGTAATGAAAATAAATAAGGCATTACATATGGCACCAGTGTGTGATATGTATTCTCTGAAAAAAATAAAATAAAAGACACCCACATGTACATACTGAATGTAGCTTTGCACTCTGCTATTTACAAATGATCAGAAATCATCTGTGTTGAAAAGGTATAGCTAGCAAATCACAATTTTCAGTATTCCATTTGAAGAAAGTACAAATTGCAAACTATATTCTATTAAAAGCATAAATAAATAGCAATTGGTATTCTATGTAGAGAAATCATAAATAAAGAACAATCTGTATTCTATAATCTTTGTTCCATGTAAAGAAAGCATAAATAACAATTTGTATTCTATTTAAAGAAATAAAGAGCAAGCTTTATTCAATGTAAATGTAGCATACATGTAAATGAAGAGCAATTTGTATTATATGTAAGTTAAGTATATATAATAGCAGTTGTTTTTCCCATGTAAAGAAAACATCATTCAATAACAATCTGTTCCATGTAACAAAAGCAGTAATAAATGGCCATCATGTCCCAGCATACAACTCTGTTTACTAATTGTGTAAACGATACAGCACAAATGAAGCACAATATGACGTGGGTTTTTAATGAGGCAAGGCAAAACATGTACACCTACAGAATCTCCTGTGATGAAGGTACAACTTTAAATTAAATTCATAAGACATGATAAATTTTAAGTTTGAGAGTCATCTATAGATCACTGTGGCTTCATTTCAATGTGAAGTCAGATTTGTTGAAACTGTGAGCTCACCTTTGTTTCAATATGTAACTACATGATGAAAATTAACTAATTCTATGAAACTATAAGCTGTGAAGGGTGTGAACTGAACAAAATGCTATTCCAAGATTGTGAATTCAATATGGTGAAATCATAAAGTTGCTCTTTGCCTTCCCAAGCATCATGTACATAGACATGATGCATGAATGAACAGCCTTTACCACTGTGGATACCATAGGATCAGCAATGGATGTGTAATGTTAACACAGATATTTGGCATTTGCAAGTGTAATCATATTTTCTTTATATATCCAGCTGTAAGTTTGCTTTCCTCATGTCCATAAGCATTCGTGTATCAACAAATGTTTTGTAACACATCTGAAACAGCAGTGTTCTGGCCCATCCAAACATAATTATGGCATCAGTGACTCGTTAAGACTCTTGTAATTTTAAATTTGTTTCTTTTGGGTGGAGGGAGGGAGCCCTAGATACTGGGCCTATGGTATCTTGTTGCTCAAACATTTATTCTCAAGGTGTCCTGGGCAAAGCTCCCTTCATTCAAAGTGCAAAATTATTCAGCTCACTTCAATAGCCCGTAGTATCTCAATGTTTGAGGCCAACTCTACAAAACTACATATTTTGCAAATTGTTTGAGTCCTAAGATTTCAAATAAATTTAAAAGAAATAAATTCACAACATTTTACATATGTTCATGGGATTTAAACAAAAAATATAAGGTTATCTGTTCAATGCTTTTTTTAAAGTTGAAAGGTTAGAGTGTCAACTGAATTATAACTGAATGTATCATATCTAAAGTGTCACAACGCCACAGAACTAAAATTCAACATATTTAAAAAAAAAAAAAGACAGCAAATCAAATTTACACAAAATTTGTTTGCTTTAGGTATATTTTCAATCCAGAGATACAACTGTAATGAAAATTCCCCAAATCTATGGTCTTGCTTTAATTTTCACAAATAAGAACACTATGCGTAATTTAATAGAGCTAACAACTTTTCCTTATTGAAAAAGGTGAGCTTTACCTGGGCTACCTTACCAGACCAGAGTGTATACACAGTGTTATCATCAAACAACCAGTCATCATACGATGTATGATTTATGTCTCGTGTCCTCTGATCTACTGATGTATTGAAATATAATATACATGTATGTATATTCAGGGGAGGATGTCTTGAAAAAAGCCTGTATTCTTTTGATCAGCACATGTAAAATGATCTGCATTATCTCCTTAACCTTGTAATTTGTCCATCAGTTACTTGTCTTGTGAAGTTCCCAGTATGATAATTTATGGCCCCCAGTGCCTGATCTTTTGATCTGTGTCTGCAGTCCTTAACCTAGTTATCACAGAACACCAATTCCAAGTCTAGCTACATCAACTGTAAGTTGCACAATCATCAGTCCTTTCTTAATCTTGCGATCTAAGTTTTCAAGTTCCTAATTTTATGATGAAAGTCCATGGGACTTGAGATCCTTTTCATTCCCTGGTCTTTGAACCTGTGTAATCAGTCTGAAATCAGCTCCTGCTTAGCCCCCTATAATAGACATGTACCATGTGATTACATCTTTGTTCTGGTCTGGGGTATGTGCCTACAAGTTCTGCCATTGCTGTACCCAGTCACCTCCAGTGGTTTGAATGAAGCAAATTAACCCAGTGAGAGACAAAAATGTGGCCAAACCCATCTTGCCTTTTTCACAGCTTTAAATTGCTAAAACAAAATTGTACACATTTTATGACTGCAAGGCAAACCACAATCAAGTTCACAGATAAGAAACAAGAGACATACAACTTAAAACACAAAACATACATATGTCCTTATCAGTTGAACAACACACATATCCTTATCAGTTAAACAGTATATATATATATATCCTTATCATTTTGATTTATAACTCCATACAGGTCAGCATCTACTGTTGAGCAGGAGGGCACAATGTTGACAGGCATATACATGTAATCTGACAGGGTGGGCACAATGTTGAAAAGCATATACATGTAATCTGACAGGGTGGGCACAATGTTGACAAGCATATACATGTAATCTGACAGGGTGGGCACAATGTTGAAAAGCATATACATGTAATCTGACAGGGTGGGCACAGTGTTGACAGGCATACTTACTGTAGGAAGTGCACAATGTCCAAGAGTGTGATTGCACAATGACAATGTCAAAGAAAGCACCTACCATAGGGTTCACAATGTTGAAATGTGCAAGTACTATTATAGTAGAGTGCATAATGTTGAAGAGTGTAATTCATGTAGGGGTGTTGAAGAGAGTACTTTCATGTTGGTGGTTCATAATGTTGAAGTGTGTGTACTTACTGTATATGGCATACAATTTTGAAGACTTGCTGTGTTGAGTGTACAATGTTGCAGAGTATACTTAATGTGGCAATTCCATAATGTTGAAGAGTGTACTTACTGTAGGGGGTGCATAATTTGAAGAGTACTTACTGTAGGGGTGCATAATGTTGAAGAGTACTTATTGTAGGGGGCATAATGTTGAAGAGTACTTACTGTAGGGGTGCATAATGTTGAGTGTACTTACTGTAGGGGGCATAATGTTGAAGAGTGTACTTACTGTAGGGGGGTGCACAATATTGAAGAGCCTCTGTACAATATGCCCCACAATAGGGTTGTTGCGAGGTGGCCCAGCAAATTCATTTCCTTCTGGGGGTTGCCATTCTCCTATCATGTTCTGAAATGTAGTGTTACCCATTTGTGTCAACAACCGAAGTATATGTCACACAAAAAGTACATTGCTGTACATGTATTTTGAAGCATCTTCAGTAATTCAAAATAATTGTCTGCATATCCAGCATGTGGTTATGAACAAAACTGTCATGTTTACTTTTAAAATTGAAAAAAAAAAAAATAATAATCAAAGCCAGTATCAAATTTAGAAAATAATGCATTTAGCATCCTTTCAAGAATTTACTTTCTCTACTTCAGTCTCAATCTAAACGGTCATTCAATATTTTGCACTCCAAATAGACATGATACACTCACTGAAGTCACCCTTATCATCCTCACTATAGACACCCTAAAGCACACTTCCTGTGTGGACTGTTTTCATGTGCATTCTCAACATCCACATTATAGACACTTCTCACTTCCTGTGCTGACTACTGTCATCATCACCATCTTCACTTTGTTACGGTGAGTTCTCTTTTAAGTAAGATCATTTTCTAAAAATTAATCAACAAAAACAATCTGCACTTTTACACATAGCAGAAGAGCATACATAGGGTCTCCTTCCCCCACCATACCCTGTGTATGCTTGTGAAAATGTTGGAATATTAACTGGCCCCCTAAATCGTACACACAATTACTGTGCTGACTATTGTCATCCTCATCCTCACGATAGACACACTGTAAATCATACACTCACTTGCTGTGCTGATTGTTGTCACCCTCTGGAGGTTAAACCTTCAGCCAGCAAGAATCACTAGTCCTCACACATACTCACTCTGTATTCATTGAAGTCCCCCTCGTTCAGTAGTTGTTGTCGCTCCAGCTCAAGGATCTGCTCTGGTGTCATATTCTCAGGGTCTGGAGGCAGTTCTACAGCCTGTTCATAGAGTGGCTTGCCCTCCACAAACAGACTAGTCCAGTCTCGCATTAGCTTGGGTGGCAACAAGCTGAAACATTCAGGACAATGATTGCTGTTTAATTCTGAAATACATGTACATATATGCAGATGAAAATTACAGAGTTTCTTTCCCATAGCTATACAGGCCATATATATTTATTTTTCTTATTGTTTACCGGGAAGAATAGTTTTTACCAATAAATGTATGCTGAGGTGAAGGGACCTCACACGAACAAAGCTATAAGAATGAAAAGCTTACAACTAGAATTGCAATTAAACACTTGGTAAGTGCAAAGGTGGCAGATGTGCCCGCTCACAAATACAGTGGTACCTGCTCTAAAGACGACCTCTCGTAAAAGACAACACTAGATTTTAGGATCACCCTTTCAAGACACTGGCCTCTACTTTCTTTGCTAGCTTACCTGCAGTGAAAGACCACATCATATGTGACCACTTTTGCCTGGCATTATGGGTGGTCTTAAATAGCAGGTACCACTGTTGTAAATTAAAACAATTCAAATTGGAAATGGCCTCACTTGTTAGTTAGGTCTCGGTACTCTCCTACTTTGGTAGAGAAGTCCACCATCTGTAGCAGTGTGTCCATGCACATGTCATAGTGTTTCTTGTAGCGTTCCTCTGCCCGCTGTGCTGCAATCTGGTCATGTAGCTCCTTGTCTCGTTTAGTCTGCTCAATGTACTGCAACTTTGCTAGTCGAGCCAGCTCCTGCAGAAGCAAGGCCAATAAAAATTAGAAATAAATTCAAACCTTCCAAATCTGATACAGTACTGATCTCATATTTGTAGCCCTTGTGACATGCCAGCAGAATCATGCATGCGAGCCAAGCTATCATGAAAATTTGTGCTACTGGCTCAAATGACGATGTGAGCATAATGCTTACACATTTCACACAAACTTCTTGTTGCCAGGTGCACAAGCAGTTTACAAGATGCCATTGGCACTTGCTACATAGCAAGGCGCATCATGGTCACAAAATAAACTCCCATGTGTTTGACTTGCAGCAAAGAAATCTCTCAACCTCGGCCCTTGCCAGTGACATTGCACAGCGCATCAAGCCTTTTGCCATATGCTATCTTTATCAACTAACCACCGTGGCATTATTTTACACATGCAAACTGTCTCTATTTTACTTATCAGAATGAATATATGCAGATGAATGATTTTGCCACAAGACATCAGATACATTTGCAGAAGGATGCATTGTAAAGTATTACCACCCTCACTGGCCAGCATTATGTGGATAAGATTTCCCCCCACAATGGTACAGTGGACACAGTGACATCTAAGATCTAATCTTCCAGCAAGCTTACACCAGACCCCACACTGCTAGAGTTAGTAAATAGTATGACAACAACATCCATATGGTGCTCTGCCTGCATGATCTCCAGACAGTGTCGCATCCCTACTGTATTTGTAGGCATAAATTGAAGAAAAAAAAACGCGAGAGAGAGAAAATAGTAGTTACAGAAATCCTGTCATCCACACACCAACAAAATGACTTCCCTGGTGCCTGGCTTACATGAATCAACAAAGAGAAATCAAGCTGGCTGCTGCACGTGCAAATACCCATTGAAATCCATTGATTGCTGCTTTGAAAGTGGCGCAGTGCAAACTTCATACCACTTTGGCCAGTAGCACTTGGCATTTTCCAATCTGCCCACATGCTCAACAATTAATTTCTTGCCTAGTATAGCTGGGGCATAAATTTCAAGCATGTTGCATTTTCATTCAAGCCAAGCGCCCTTTTCATTTGAGGTGCTAGCCTGGCGAGCATCAACAAATGCTCAATTTCTTGCATGTGCACCATGATTTTTTGCATGCCACAACTTCTGGCATGGCAAAAAATGTGTTCTCATGCCCAGTAGCCAAAACTGCACAAATGTGAGATTGGTATTGTATGTCTGTAAACATAAATCTATAAACTGGTCTTCTCAAGTCCCAAAGACCACATAGAGGAACCTGTATTTTATTATATATTTTTGTGAACTTCTTTAGTCGGCTCACTAGCTGCACCTCTCCCATCCAATAATGACAGCTGGGCACAACAGCTCAGCACATAGGCAACACACACAGCTGCCAGACTAAACAGATTTGTATATGGGCTTTACTGACACCTGTATGCCGGACACCCCAGAATGTAAACAACGACTGTTGGCCAAACAACCCAGTATGGGCAATGATAGCATGGCTCAACAGCTCAATACAAAAAATGACATCTGGGTATCAGCAGCTCAACTTTAGCAACAGCTAGTCCATTGTGCAGTTCTACCATTCAGTATACTGCATGCATCATTCATATTCTTATGCATTATACGTCCAAAGTTTTATTTGGACAAATTGACCCTTACTTGATTTCAACTTTGTACATGTATATAGCAAAACAAATTTCTGTGTCAAATTAAATTTCTAGAAATGCTTGCATGTGGTCAGTTAATTTTGCAGAAATGCCATTTTTTGCTAAATTTGTAAATTTGTCTGCACGTTAATTTCAGGCATTTAGAGGCAGCATGACATTAAAATTGCAAGTGGAATTTCTAGGGAAGCAGATAGGCAGGTATTACCAAAAAGGCTTGAATTTATGAACTTGCCCTGTAAGGCACTTGGAAAATCACTGGTCCACAACCAAGATAATGCTTTCATATGTCATTTTTTGGTGATGTAATACTTGTGACAGATTTACCCAAAGATTTACTTTTCAAAGCTGTCATACTAAAGGCCAACAACGAAATGACACTGAGGACACAAGGTTTCATGAACTCACAGCCTCTCTGTTGAGTGCCTCCTCAAAGTCCTTTAGTCGCCTTTCTTCATACTGCTGCTCCCGTATCATGCGGTTGGAGCGAATTGTCTCTTTCTCATGTCTGGCTTGTAACAGCTGTACAGCAATACGCCGCTCTTGCTGTGACTGACGCATCAGACGGTTGACCAGCATTTCCTCACGACGTGCTTCCTACATATTACCAAATGTACAGTGTGGTTATAGTTGGCAAAGTTCATCCTGTATTAAAGGAGCCAATAGTCTACTGCTAGGCTAAACAAATTAATAATGACTTTTCCTGGTACTTTTTTCTCTCCTGCACTGATGGCCTTGAGCAGTTTCTTACTCCTCCAAAAATTTACCTTCCATTTGATTGTAATCATTGCCAGGTAATAGGAACCTGTGGACAGTAATTTATTTTTCCCCTCATATTTCTTGGACAAATTGCCAAAACAGTCACAAATTACAGTTCATAAATGCACAATTGCTGTATAATCTACTTATGCTTTGACAAAATAGGGATTAAAGTATGAATTAAAAATGATATGCATTGTAACCCAGAAATTCATGTATTTTTATGCTTTATACACAGGTTCTCTTTATCTCTTCAGACATTATGTCAATTTATGAAAACATGAAAATAAATAGACATAGGCATGATATCTGATTTTCACATAATTGTGTAAACTTTTACACCATCCATTTCTGTATGAAGAACTTCACAATGTACCTCCTGAGCTTCGTGTGCCTTTAGTTGGTCCACCAGCACTTTTCTCCGCCTCTTCTCTCGTTCTGCTCTGGCTGATGCATCCTCATTCAGTCTTTTGCGGATCCTACCAATGTATTCACTGTTGTCCTTGGTTCTGATGAGGTCGAGGGTATCAGGCAGCCCTGCTACTTCCTTGGCTTCTGACATGTCCATCAGTACCTCATCCCTAAAACATCAAGCACATTGTTCAACTCATCCAGAAAGTACATTCAATACTCATCGGAGAATTTACTTTCCTTTTGATTGTAATCATTGGCAGATAATAACAACTTGTTGATGGTAATTTATTGACCATTTGAGTTAGCAAGTTCACAGAAAAAATCATCTCAACAGGTTGGAATCAAATGTCAATAATAACTATCAAAAGAAGCTATGTTCTTATATAATTTAAAAACTTTTCGCACTGTTAAGAAAAATTATTCATGAAATGCGATTTTATTGATTTGTTTGATTCACTGTTCATGGACCAAATACCTTACTGACAGTGGGAGTGTGCAGAATAGGTGTGACAGCCCCATGGCTATTGCATAGCAACTGTGCAGTGCTATAATGGGGTTGCAATGATTGTGTGTACAGTGGTACCTGCTGTATGCAACCACTGCCGTGAGCGGCACACTGCTTTTTGTGGTCACCTTGCTGGGACACAAGAATCAGTTTCTTTGCAAAGCTACCTGCAGTGACAGGTCACCTGCTGTATGTGGCCTCTTTTTCTTGGCAGAAGGGGTGGCCACATACAGCAGGTACCACTGTATATCATAGAGCTGCATGTTGGGCATATGTCTGCAAGACTAAGCTACAGACACTGAATGCCACCTTTTGTCCTATTCTGATAGACAGACTTGAGTAAATGTAAATATTTAACTGTAAACCTAATAAAGTTAAGAATAATTATATTGGTTCAGAGTTCTGACGAATGTAATTCAATGGAGTTGAAGCAATGTACATGACGTCTGTTGAAGCAGCAACTGTGGGACCTAAGCTGAACATTTATCTATTCATTCATAGTTAAATTACCCAGAAAAGTTGGAGAATACACATTGGAAGATAAAGTTAATATCCATATCCTCCAGGAGTAACTCAGATGTACTCTTGTTATTCTGGTTTCTATTTACACATGAAATAAATTTCAAAACATATATTTTGCTGTTATTGTCTTTTTCTGACATTTCATTTTTAAGTTAAAATTGCTTCATAGAATAAAAGTGGCTGCTTCAAGAATAGTATTACCCGACTGACCAAGTTCTTGTGGTAAATGACACTCCACGTGCTTTACACTAGAAACATTTGCCACAGGAACTCTGCCAGTCAGCTGAATAGTATTCTCAACTTGGCCAGTTTTATCATTGTATCAGCAGTGTACCCGGTATGGCCTTGGCAGTATACATACGATTAGTTTTATAGTATTCATGCGTCTGGTTGAAGTGATACAATGCTGATGTTGTGCATACTGTAAATTGCTTTAATTTCGCTGTATTCTTATTTCGCTTGTTTCGCTGATGGCAGAAAACCGTGAAAATAAAAACACAGTGAAATAGTATTTTAACATTGTTTGAATGGAAATTATGTCCAAAACGGTGAAATTAAAACTACAGTGAAATGTCAAAAATACAAAAACCGTGAAAATTTATACACGCAAAAATAAAGTAATTTACAGTACATGGCAGCAGACCATAGCAACAATATTTGGCATGTACGTGGCAGTTTATATCAGTTTAACTACACATAGGACACTTAGATTATGCTTTCTTCCAATCTGTACTTAGAACTTCAAAAGAATTTTTGTGCACCCCAGAATTTCACAAGTTCTTTCTAATATCATTATCCATTGTAGTGTTAATTAACAATATGTCGCAGGGCTTTAAAGCTGCCCTGACCATTTACAATACCATTATATTTACGAGAAATGTTTGTCTATGTTAAAGATTCATGCCAGAAGAAGTTGAGGTCTTCTACAGAGGGTAAATTATACTTGTTACAACCTAAGACAGATTATCTGAAAGTATCACTGGCATATTCTGGTGCAGTTATTTGGAATTCCTTACCAAAGAACATTAAGGACTCTGCAAGCCTTGTAACACTTAAATCTGAATACTTAAAGTTTATAAGAAATATGAGAACTGAGAGTACGAAATAGCTGATTGTACTTGTAAGTATTCTACTGTGTTTATAAAACCATTACTGCATTGTACTGATGTTGTTGAGGGCCTTGGTGAAGATAAGGAATTGACTTGTTAATTCCTAACCAAGTTACCCTCATTAAATAAAGCTTATATATATATATATATATATATATATATATATATATATATATATATATATATATATATATATATATATATATATATATATATATATATATATATATATATGATGTAGTTGGGGGGTTTTGACGGAGGTGAGTGTGGTGTGAATGTATAAAATGGCAATTATTCCAATTTGTTGTAGTTGTCTGATATCAGACAATTATTACATTTACTAAGAGTGATACACCACTTATAAAGTAAAAGAAATTGACAAATAAGAAAACTGACCCCTCATCAGCATCAAATGGCTTGGTGGGTGGTAACATGCGCTTCATACGCTCCTCAAACTGAGCAATATCACAACGGGTGTCCTGTAAAGCAGAAAGCCAGTTAAGCTGACCAATCAGCAGTAACATATGCATTCAATAGCCTTGTTGCATACAAATTATGTACCTTATATTCAATATCATGCCTCACTGTCATCTTGTTGGAAACTTACATGCCTCATTTCATTTTGCAGTCAAGCATTAACATCAGCAAACACAAGATATATGTACTGCACTGACCAAAGCTTCACATTATACTCTACTGCCTAAAACTTGAATAGAGGAGACTACACTTCAATATTTAGTGTCTATGAAGTCTTTGTAGTAAAGTTCGCTTGAGTGTATGCGTTATGTCAAATTTTATCAAACTTAACAGTAAATTGCATGAAATGCCCACCGAACCCTCCTTGTCCTTCCGCAATTGCTTCCGTCTGGCAATGCCTTCCACTGTTCTGCTTGGAGGAGGCTTTGGAATCTGTACTGTGGCAGCTCTGTATAAATGTACATGAACAAGATTAAAAATAAAAATAAAAAAGGACATACCATTGCAAAAACAAGAAAGACGCACCACAATATATTTGTATCAAATATAACATAGAATGCACCACATCCAACCATGCTATGCATACAGAATGTTGAATAATGGCAAAATTTAATAGCTGTCAATTTTCATATAATTTTTTAAATTTCAAATTCAGTCAAGGAACAGGTCTGCATAAAGAAAAGTAGATAGAGTACTTGATTAATACTAGAGCTTTCCTCTTTCCTGGGACTTTGGTTATACAGTATCTATGACATATATCTCCATATCAACTTATATTATATGAATTTAATTTTGTCCTCATACCTGTACATTGATATTCAGAATTCTTTCTTCATACACAAGTTGTATTACATGTGGACCACTGTGAGAGCCACAAAGATAAACTACCCAACACTCTTCACAGAGAATTTGTCCTAACATTGCATTGTCAGCATCAGTTCACTACTATGGGCTTTACTTTACTGTCAACTTGATAAGACATTTTATTTTAGCAAGGAGAGGCACTAAACATAAATATTTTCATTGAATACTTGCACACCTATTAGTTAAAATTCTTAACTAGCATTTATAAGCCCAGGAGACTTTTTAGGGGACACCATACTTGTGCATATCTGAAAGAATGTTCCCTAGAAATGTCCACAGAAGTGTGCAGGTCTATGAAGATGCATGCACATGAATGTATTCATGTATTTGACAAATTAAAGATTCAAAATGAAGCAAGATGTAGAATAATGCATAATGTCAAATAGACACATTCAGGGAAGTCATGCAAGGTCACCAACAGAGGACATCACCTTGTACCAAGTTACAACCATGTCATGCAGACAGTGATCGTGCTAGGGGGTGGTGGTGTGGTGGTGGCGTGGAGTGTCTTGGAGTGCCAGTAACTGAGGCTTTCATGATCCACCGTACAAAATACATTCTGACAGGAGGCCCACACAAGATACCTGGATATATCATTAGAATTACATTTATCCAGGATTTAGCCTCTCACAATGTTACAGACACACTGTCAGTGAAAATCTTCAACTTGTATGTGTTGTGTCATGAGAGAACCCTGCCTTGCTCCATCAACAAAGCAATCAAAAGTTATCAACACTGTGTATGAATTTGTTGTCATTGAGTCTAAATCAACCTAAATGATGTTTTTATTGTTAATCAGTTACCTGATGCCAAACAGAAGCCATTGTTAACAAGCTAGTAGGAGGGTCAGTCACTGACAATACAGTAACTTGATCACCCATACTCCAAATTTTCTACTGATTTTCAAAGTGTAACTGCAAATGCTGAAACTTAGGTGATATATATTTAGAATGTTAATCTCTCTCTCTCTCTCTCTCTCTCTCTCTCTCTCTCTCTCTCTCTCTCTCTCTCTCTCTCTCTCTCTCTCTCTCTCTCTCTCTCTCTCTCTCTCTCTCTCTCTCTCTCTCTCTCTCTCTCTCTCTCTCTCTCTCTCTCTCTCTCTCTCTCTCTCTCTCTCTCTCTCTCTCTCTCTCTCTCTCTCTCTCTCTCTCATTGAAACTTAAAGGTTGTTTAACAATTTACAATTATACCAATAAATTGATGGTGTACATGAAGCATATTGGGGTCCTGATCTGATGGGGACACAAGTTATATGAGTGGAGTGTCAAGAAAGTATCATGCAACACAGAATGCTTGCTTGCATTTCATCCATGGTATAGAGCCATGCAGAAGCAGCCATTGAGATATGTGGCAGAATGCTGAAGAAAGCACAATCTCAAAGTAACATGCAAACCTTCTTGGAACTGAAATGTGTAACTGGAAATGCACAGTAATCAGAAAGCTTTAGACAAATTCTGTCCTTATACAAAACAATGTGTTATCACCTTTGTAACAAATTAAAGTTTGTTCAGTCAAACATATGGAAATTCAAGCATGATGGCTTCATGGACAAGAGCATAATCTATTAACGCGAGTGCAGACAAATATCATTCAACAACAGGAACATGTGCTTTCAACATGGCACTAATAGCTCCCAATTTGGAAATTACATATTTGTGTTGTTTTTTTTAATAACCAGATGCAGAGCAAAACAGTTTTTTATATATTGTGAAAATGAAAGTTCTGTGTTTTGTCTAAAGCTTTCATTAGCTTATCAAAAAAAAAAACAAAACAAACAGGCACACATGAATTCACCAAAAACCATAAAAGAATGCCAAGAACAAGAAATGTGTATGGAATTCTGGGTATAGGTGAGGGACATGGTAACTGGTCATTTGTTTATTTGTAGTACCCTTGTCTGCCAGCAGTGAGTGATGGAGATGATGTCATCCTGGGATATATTCTGCTGGGGTCTGGTGAGGTGGATGTTGCTAAGCTGCGACTGCTGTCATGTGGGAAAAAAAGGTTGACAATTCATTCCATAGGTCTTTTTATAACTACACTCTCCTCTCTAGGGTTAGTAAATGATTTTTTTTTTATCAAATGTCAGAGATAAAAACAGTCACTGGAAGTCATTAGATTGTTATTTAAAAGAAAGATCCATGAATATAGAAAATATGCCGATTATTGTTACACACCACACAAACCAAAACCAATCCATCACAATAATAGTTTGTTAGATCATGCACTTAATGTTTCACTTACTTTCACTTTGTATTACTCAGTGTTATAAAAATTAGAAGAAAAGGGCAATCCATTAAGATAATATCAAGGTTATGATAGCAATTATCATACTTCAAAAATTCAAAACTAAAGCCAGTTTCAATTAGCTACCAAAATATACATTGATTTTTGTCACAACAATCTCACCTGATCTTGGCAAGCATCTCCGACTGTCGTGCCTTGTTGTCCTTATATTTCTGCAGGAGGTCTTGGCGTTTGCTCTGCAGCATATCTTGGTGGTAAGTCTGTTCCTCAAAACGCTCCTTGAATGCTGTTGTCTCCATCTGGATCTGTTTCTGGTGGAAACGAGCCTTCAGGGCATCAAGATTCAGGTCTGTCTGTCGTGGTGTCATGTGTTTTAATCTCTGTTAATCACAAGAAAGAGCCATTGATATGACTTAACAAGTTGGCAGATTTATGTAATACTGTACATATAGTCTCTATCATGTTGGACTTTCAACATCGCTGCCCCGCCATGGTTATGTGTATATAAATGAACCAGGGAGTTTTATCATACCATGAAATAACTGCAGTTCAGTTTCTCCTCTTTGATAAAAGATCTGGCCTTTTACAAGACTACCACTAAGGGAATCATGCACCTTTGTTGATGTATATATGATATCCTCCAAAAGGACAAAATCCTAAACATAGGTAACTGAAAGTGTCTTACACTTTGAAGTGTACAACATTAAAGTACCAACTTATCAAATGGCAAAATGTGGATAATCCGAGCACGGAGATTGCTCAGACCATCACTTCTTCCCTGCACTTCTGCCCAGGTGTCAACAACATGCTGTTGGTGAAAGCATGGATGTCGGGCACAAGAAAAGCAGGAATTCTGGCTCTTTTGATGTTGTTAAAGTGTAAAAACTTTGATATTTTTATAGGATTAAGATACAGATAGTTCTTATGAAGCTTAATTTCTGTTACGATTGCAATACATACGGTATGGAAGGATATTCACCATACATTTGGTACCGATGAAGGCAACTTCGTGTACCTGGACTCTATTTGCGCATTGGAAAGCATTGCAATTTTTCAAACATATTCATTTTGCATGATATAAAACTAAAATGCTATAGATATCAATAGCATGTGGCAACAGTCATTTCAAACAAATTATAGTAGAATAAATATGTGCCATTTTAGAGATGTATCAAGGATGACAAATGATGTGGCTGGCACTGCAACCCAAGTAGGGGAAAAAATTTGCATCATAGCGTATCGTATTTTTTTTCACTGTAATGCATCACGGATCATTAGCCCATTCACATCAATGCATCGATGAATTGTTTCACCCCTACCGCTGACCCTCCGAGATGTCGGAAGTCGATCCTGAGAAAAGATGGTCCCGCATGCAAGAGTCAGGAGTCCTGAGACTTACCTGACTTCTTGGCTTTGCTGAAGTGCTTGCTCTTCTCTGATCGCTAAGCTCACTCTTCCTCGGACATTGTGGCACCGAAGTCAGTTTGCGACTTGAAAGGCGAGTAGGTGGAGTCTGAGTGCCATGCTTTGGTGCTGAGGTGGCAAAGATGAAAGTGACCAAACAGCATTGGTCAACGCCTTGGCGTGGGTCTGATCGGCAGAGCCGGCCCGAAGGTCCTGCAACTGCCAAACAACTTCTGCCATCTCTCCTATGAACAAGGCTCCAGGAAGAGGGGCTCCATTCTGGCTCTGTGAAATATCGGGTCAGGCAACCTCTGACCCTAGAGGTAGGCATCTCTCTGCACCAAATGACCTGTGTGCCTTCAATTGCACAGGCATTTCGGACCTGATGGTCAACTGCTTGTGACAATGAAGCCGTATGTAGTGACACCTGGTCAAGCCAGTCCTGAACAGCCTTAGTGATATGCACAGAGCCCTTGCGGTCATCCAGGAGGGACCTCAAGGTAACCAAAGAGACATCTGAATATGATGCCATAAGGATGGATCCCCTGGCATCCTCTCCTAGTGTATTGTAGGCCTTGGCAGATGCAGTGATGGACTTCCGGTGTTGAGCATCCAACTGTTCCCAATCTAAATCCACCGGAAGTGGATGGGACAAGAAGCCATCTTGAAAATTTAGGTTTCAAGCCAAACAACCAGCTCTATTCCTGGTTATTTCAGAGGTATCTGCAGATTAGATATCAGCTATCTTGGCCTCTGAAGAGTCAAGTACTGCTAACAAAGGATTTTCCTCAGATGGGAATGTGTGTGAAGCACAACTCGAATGAGCAAGCCAGTAATGGTGCCCAAAAGAGGAAGAACGATTGGGGAATATGTGCACTAGGAGTCACCACTGGATCCATAGGAATTGAGAGATGGCACCACAGGACTGTCAGGTTTCTGGAAGAATCAAGTGAGTGAACTCAAGTCAATTGCCTTGAGTGTTATGCCTTGACACAGAGGTCTTGGCAATGGTGGGTGAAAGGTAATGTTATAGTATTTGTGTCTTTTTGTCCAGAACCACTTCCTAGTAGTCATTACCCTATTCCGCAGTCCAAACTCTTTACTCTCCATAAGCTAACCTGTCCCTGTCTAACCTATATACATATGGAAGTACTATTGTCCATATTGCACATGTTCCTCTGTAAAATTTTGACATAGGCTGTATTAGCTCAAATAAATTAAAGGGTCTTCAGCGGGTAACTACTCAGAACATGTTTCGGAGCCTATTACCCGTACATGTCTCTCTGAGTAGCGGCTCCTTGTCTGAGCTAAATATTCAGCAAAGACAACCCACATAATAATGAATAAATATGAACATGGCAAATGATGAATTAGCTTTGCTTATAAATGCAGAGCTTCATTATGAAAGAATACCTGTCCAACAAACCATAATTACTAAATTTGTATAGTACAGGTTCAGATAAGAACAATTTCACTTACCCCTGAACCAATATGTACCCTTTCTAGCTGGATAGCTTATCCTAGTTAAACCACCCACCAGTGTATAACTGCAGTGGAAACAAGCTGGTGAATTATATTCAGTCCCAGTGATTGTAAAATAAACAGTTGCAGCTAGACCATCTGTACAATATATATATATGTGTGTGTGTGTATGTATGTCTGTGTGCATGCATGCATGTTGTTCTGTTTTAGAGAATACTTTATTAAGGTCTTAATGGGCATCAATTCATATCAAGTAAAAAAGATGACCTGGGGCATTTAACTGTAATTAGTTGCTAGTAATATGCATTGTCTGTCTGCATTTCCCTTTCAAAATGTTTTGGTTTAAAAGAAGAAAAAAGAAAAGAAAATAGAAAGCACACATCACATAGGGGCCTTTTGGGCAGCTTGAAGATGAAAGCATCAACATGACTAATAACCACCTAACTCAGTCATCCACTTGTCTAGGAGAATGAACATACCTCTTTGTATATTCCACTTTCTACATTTTCCAACTTCACTGGAGCAGCAGGCCTCATGGTTTCCATGGCAACGCCTGTAAGGTTGGCTTTGACTTTCTTATTGAGAGCTATAAATGTCTGGTACATCAGTCGGGTGGCCAGTCCATGTTTCTCTGTCATTATCTCATGGGCAGTATTGGTATCAAAAGGAATGCCCAGCAGATGAAGCACTGGCTCCAGTCTGGTGAAGTTGTTGAGCTTTGAGTCTGCACTCCTGTCATAAAAGAAAACATTTTTTGAGAGCTTTCAACTATCTCTACTGTTATGCATTTATACCATGTATGAAGCAGACATCTGTTTTACATATGTGAAGAATATACGTATGAAGCTGTACATTTGTGAACACTCCGTCCAACAGGTTGTAAAGGTTGCAAAATCAACAAATATGGAACCTTGAATGGCTGATGATTAAGAATTATTTGCTAAAAAACAAAAAAAGTATCAAAAGAATGTTACTACAATGCAAATTTAATGTAGAAATATCACAATAAAATTGGTTCCTCTTATTAGAAATTGTGTAACTGATTTAATTTGGTTAAATTAATGATAAAATCTCAATAATTAATTCTAAACATACTTGCTCTGGGTGAATGGTCAAAGTCATAAATATCACAATAAAATTGGTTCCTCTTATTAGAAATTATTTAAATGATTTAGTTTTGTTAAATTAATGGTAAAAGCTCAATAATTAATTTTAAACATACTTGCTCTGGGTGAACTGGTCAAAGTCATCCTGCAATTGGTATTTGGAAAGTACTTCTCCTATGAGGTAACCAGATGCAAACTCTCTTGCAAAGCTTGCTTCATCTGAAAATATTGACATTCCTCGTACATATGCCACAATGACCCGTACATCTTAGGACAAAAAAATGTATAACAGTTTATAATTGCACCATTTCCCTGGCTTGCATGAGGTACATTATACCTTACTGTTGCTGTTGTTAGCAGGTTGGTCTTGTGAAATACCAAACCTAATTATTGACACACAATATTGGTCTATATATAGCAGACCAAGACAAAATGATATTAAGTATAGTTTTAACGAGATGGTTGGAGTCGGAATCAGAGATACCGGATATCCAATCTGAAATTGTACACCACCACCACCATCAGTATTTTATATAGTTAGAAAGAAGACACCAGTGGGTCTAGTGCTCTGCTGACATAATCTGATGACCATCATCAGAAATTCATTTCCCGAAATGCATCCTTTCCATGACCCTCAGAAGTAAGGTCATCAATATGATGCAACATCAAACTTCCACATGATCACACATTTGTGGTACATTCGGTATTGTCACCTTATTCTTTATCAGCATATTGAATTTAGTGTCCTTTTCATAAAAGTGCTTAATGACCTTCAAAATAGGTCAAGCTCAAACAGCATATTACAAAATTTGACCATTAGACTAATGCATATTTGGTGTAAGTTTTGCAGTTCCATCTCAATTTGTTATGTCATGGGCATCACAATAAACTAAATTTCCTAATCTGGGTTCTCTCTGTGACTTTGAGAAAATAGGCCAAGGTCACCCATATTATGCAATATTAAACTTCTATATACCACACACATTTGTGGTAGATTTGCTATATTTAGCTTTCTTATTTCTCAATATACCAAATTTAGTGCCCTTCACAATGACCTTAAAAAGTAGGTCCAGGTCACCAAAGTTTTCCAAAACTTGAACATCAGCCTAACACATATTTTGGTGTAAATTTTCAAATTCCATCTCAATTTATAATCAAAATACATAAATTTCATGTATTTTCAATACCGGTACCCAAGATGCTAGTTCCACTTAATACCACCTGTGGTGCTACCAGTACTCCACAAGTCATACACTTTTGTCTGTACAATATTCAAACGCATATCTGTTGTTGAAAATTCCCTCAAGGTCACTCAAAATTTGATAAGATCTGAGCATTAGCCCAATGCAGATCTGTTGTAAATTTAAAAGCTGCACATCAATTCATATTCAAAATAATGAATTTATTGTACTTTTTACACCTGTTATGCTGGTTCAACTTCACACCTCCAGTGGCACCACCATGACTGCATACATCACAGACTTTTCTCTGTATAATGTTTCTGTACTGGTATATTGATATGCGTGCACAAGTTCAGCTTTTGTTCTATATCTTCCGTAGTATTATAGGTGGTGCCACCAAATTTCTACACGTGTTCGTCTTTTTGCCTTATCAACATTCCCATCAAGTTTCATGATAATTCACGAACAACTTTTAAAAAAGCCAGCATTCTCAATTTTTTCCTAACTTAGGCCCAAACATTACATAATACTACACTACAGGTGGCACCACCAATATTGAACTCGACCTGGATTTTCATACACTTGATAAGTCCTGAAAGCAATATTGGGCTAAAATGAACATTATTGACTGTATCATGTTCACAAGCAAAAGTTTATGAAAGCAATGCCATGCTCCCCCAGCCTCCTAGTAAACTATCAGTAGTGCATAATAATGAAAGCCCAGTTCAGACACTTTTTTTCTTATTTTTATCTAAATTTTGTAGTAATTAGAATGGAGTGTTTATTACTATATGCTACAGAAAATAAGGCAAAAGGGTGACGATATTTAAGAAACTGGGGGAGATTTTATCAGTCATTACAAGATTCATTATGGCTTACAGATAAAAGAGGCTGTCTATTTGTTAGTGGGATTCATATATTTGATTTAGAACAGTGCATACCTTCTTGACACACTTTATCTGACTTAGCATGATCCATGATGTTGTTAAATACATATTGTGTAAAATCTATCTATATGAGTGTTTTCACTTCACAAGAGCTTCTGGTTTATAAATAGATGGTCATCGTGGTTCTTGATTCATTTCAATAGCCCCCATGCATAGGCCCCCAGGTTTGATACCCAGCTGAAATACAATGTTGGTGTAATGGTGAACATGAATACCCATCAACAAGTTGCTGTAGCTGAGGGTGGTTCACCACCAGGGCTATTAAAACTCTTGAGAATAACAAAGCTCCAGGGCTTGACATGATATCTGGTGAATTAGTCAAAGCTACTTCCAAGAACTTATCATTGTATTTTAAAATTGTCCATCATATACTTCAATCTGGTAACATACCCCTCTATGTTGACAAATGGATATAATGTTTCAATACAACACTACCTGCTGTACATGACCACTCTTCCAAGGAAAAGTGGTCACATACAACAGGTGATCTTTCCTCACAGGGAAATCTACCAAGAAATCAACTCATCTGGCCCTAGAAATGTGGCTACAAACAGCAGGTGGTCTCTACAGCAGTGGACACATAGAGCAGGTATCACTGTACTTAGGAATGTCTAACCCTGAGTAATTATAGAGGGATTACGATTAATAGTTGTTAAGTAAGCTCCAAGGCACGACTTTTTATCTGGTGAATAAGTCAAAGCTACCTCCAAGAACTTATTACATTTTAAAATTTTTGGTTACATGTATATACTCCAATCTGGTATGTGAAAATATGTTGACAAATGGATTTAATGTTTTAATACTTAGGTAAGGCTCATTCATGTCTAACCCTGGGTAATTATAGAGGATTGCTAAAAATAATTCTGCAAACAAGTTTTCTTTTTTTTCCTTTTTTGTACTGTTCGAAATAAGGGAACAATATCTTAAAAAGAAATATGCCAGATCAGTTCTAAAGGATAAACATGTTGACCTGAATAAGATCTAAAGGATAAACATGTTGACCTGAATAAGACTAAGTTAAATGTATACTTTTATCAAGCAAATTATACCAGGCGAGGCTCACAGCAGTGAATTCACTTTAAATCTGCTCTGAGGTGTTTTGTTGCATCGCGTAACTCATTAGAGACAATACATGCAGTTAGTGTGTCCATGCTGTATCAGGATAAAACATGCACGCAACTGACGTTCAGACGCATGTTTGCACACACTTGTAAAGGCGGGCGTAGGGTGACAATATAATAGTAAATTGTGACATAATTACACTGTTGGTACCTTTCAACTGTGATGCACTTCAGGTATAACCCTGTGGCCACAGTGGGACAAATACCTAGGGGACCTTTGGCACGAAAGGCCTAGAGTCCTCTCATTCTCAAGTGGAAGTTGTATCTGATGATAGCTTCCTTTCTTGATGGCAAGATTTTCAGAACTACTGGCTTATGAAAAATCATGTTTTCATAAGTGAAAGATTTAATGTGACAAGACAGATGTACTCAGAACATAAAAATTTAGCATGAGACTTGGCAAGTTCATCTGCTCATCACGTTAAGACCAAACAGTTAAGTCATGCACAGCTGATTGATCCAGTGCATCTCCCTTGCAAGTCTCAGTTTAAGGGTCTTGCTTAAAGGGGGTGGCATGTGTATGTGTTCCAGGATTTGAATAATTGATTCCTGGGTGTCATGATTCAGCAAAGCAAAATGCCTGCTTTTTACACTTTTGTCAAATTTAAAAAAGAATTTGACAGTGTGGAGAAATGGGTTACTCTATAAACTACAACAGTATAGTATTAAAGGTAAATTTTACAGCAAATATATCCAAATGTCATCTGGTGTATTAAAGTCGGACAATCAAACACAGTTAATATAGGTGTGAAACAAGGTGATGCATTAAGCCCCCTCCTGTTAAATATGTATCTTAATGATGTTCCTGGTTTCATTGGATATAATGAAGATTGTCAGCTTCTTCCTGAGCAGCCAGTCCACTGTCTGATGTATGCAAATGATTTTGTTTCAGTATTAAAGACATAGCATGATCCTGTGACCTTCAGAGGTCATTAAATAAGCTCCATAATGTAAAAAATGGTACATAAAAGTTAACACAAATAAAACAAAAGTCAAAGAATTTAACAAGAGAGGCAAAGGTGGTAACATACTCTTTCTGTTTAAGGGATATCAAATGCAAAATACTAAACAGTATTACTATTTAGATGTTAAATTTAGCAACAATCGTTCTTCACTTTGGCCAAACTTAGTTTATCCCAAAGCTAGCAAAACTGTCCTTTCTATGAAGAAATCCTTCAGTTGCCAGGAGTTACACACCTTTATTGGCCTCAAATTATCTGAACAACTTATTACACACAATGGTGAAAAATTTTTGGAACTTGTTGGCAGCTCCTTCACAGATCGTAATTTTGAGGGAGTTAAGAAAATACTAAAAAAGCTGTTTAATTTGAGGCATAACCAATTGAACACAAACTTGACAAAGTTTGATGCCTATTTTAAAGGTAATAAGCTTAGGCTAAGGCTTAGGTATTAGTGATCATTCATGTCTAGATAAGAATATGAACACTATATTTTAATATTATAAAAAAAAATCCAAAATACAGGAAAACACAGACTTGGTTGCACATAAATACTCACAAACTTGAAATAAAGGTAGGTCATTACAAGGCCACACCCCAAAGAAACAGATTATGTATAGATGCAATTATAGTGCATGGTGATTACATTTTATTCTTGACTAAAATACAAAACAAAACAAAAAAATGCTTTATCTATGTATCAAGAAATCAATTATTCGCCTGTCATCACCTCAGAAACTTGTGTACATGATGTCTTAAGAAGCAAATTGTAACTTATGTGGCTGAATTTTGCCATGCAGCATTGAAAATCATGACATGAAAGCTGGCCCAAAATATTGTTGACTTATTGTGATTATGACTGGGGCAAGTGGGCCTGAGGTAGTGTGTATACATATTACATGTTACTTCATGTATATCACATAGGATGTAGCCTTCAATGGTCAATTTATATGCAATGATTCATGAATATAATATTATCTATCTATCTACCTATCTATCAATTTGCAGTAAATGCATTCAATTTTCACACGAGACATCATGTTACGTTACTTGCGCTGACTTGGCCTTGGAAAGGTCAGCGTATATACCCAATTTTGCATCACCCGTCACGCGACTCGGGGACACTTTCTCCCCGGACTCGAAATATGAATACAATACGCCAAAATTTATTATATGTTCATTGATCTTGGATTCCGATAGTGTAAAAATAAGGTAATGCATGACGATCCAATTTGGATGTGGGCAGATCATCAGATCATGACAATTGACATTGTCATTGACAGATGAGATGCACAGACTCGCTAACTATGGCCATATGATATACTATATAAGCTATAGCCTTGCCCAGGGCCTGTTGTCTCTCGTTATCCATTCAAAATCAAACTCACCGATATGCGTGGAAAGCTTAACTTCATTGTTAAGCCATTTACAGAGTATATCCGTCATTGTTTATGGTGTACTTGTCCCATATGAGACACACAGAATATGTCTGCAAGTAGAACACTATGCAACTCAGAAACACCTGCAAACGAGGGAAAACAAATTTTCAAGATGGCGGGTCGTCATAGAAACATATAATGTCGTTGGAACCATATGCATTGAAATCCGGTACTTTTTGTCCATATGCTTCACTGTGACTTTAACTTATAACATACAGGATTCTGTGCTTCAACTGAATCAAAAAATTACAATGTTTGATATATCTAAATGTTTCTTTCTCGCGGCATTGCCGCAAAACGTCTCATGATTTTCCAAATTCCACCACTAGAGGTCTCCGTGTTTTAGTTCCCCGCTACCTGTTCACTGCAGTGCCAAGGCCATGCACAAGTTCGTCTGCTTGGTTTCAGAGATGGGCCACCGTATTAACGAAAATTATGCTTCGTCGCCCACAATATTATGCGTTATCTCTACCAATTGAAATCTGAGGGAAAAGAAATTCCCAAACACCTGGATCTACATATAATAACAGATTGTAAATGCTCAGTATGAAATCAGTTTTGTATATTTTTAAGACTAAAACACATAGCACTTAGCAGTTGTAAAACACATAACTTCATAAGACAAGATATGTTTGTAAAACCATAGACCTCGATATATTGACCCCGCCCCCGCGGGGTCAATATATCGAGGTCTATGGTAAAACATAGATGCACCCTGCCCTCATTACCCTTGCCCTCGCTACCCTATTGATAGTGGTAGATGGGGCACTCCTGACCTTAAGAAATTAGTGAAGGTTGATCATACATCAATGTCACATATCTTTAAACTTTAACCTAGCCCTTAAAAACGACTAAAAACCTGGACAATATAAAAGTTATAGCCGAAAAATTAGTCATCATTTAGAACTCATATTCAGCAAAGTGGCTTTATGACCTTGGAAATTAGGAAAAAGTCACTCATTTTCACTTGACCTTCTTCAGTTGTTGTGCAAAAACCACAGGAAGTCTACTGTCTGTGTGTGACCCTCAAAACTGGGTCAAAATCACCCATCTACAAACTCAAACTAGCCCTTATAGGCAACCATAAAGCTGTGCAATATAAAAGTGCTTCCTCTAAAATGCAAGTTATCATGCAGAAACAGTATTCAACCAAATGGCTCTGTGACCTTTGAAATTAGGTCAAAGTCATCCATCTTCAAACTTAACCTAGCCCCGAATACGGACAATTATCCAATGCAATATAAAAGTCCTAGTTTAAAAACCTCTTCAGTCATCATGTGGAAACCAAAATTAACTCAGGTACCAACATGACCTTGGAAATTAAATCAAGGTCACCAAACTTTAAACTTCTTCTAGCCCTGAGCAAGAACTATAGACCTGTATAGTATCCCAGTCCTAACTTAAAAACTTCTTGAGTTATTGTGCAGAAACCACAGGAATTCTACAATCTCTCTGTGACCCTGAAAACTGGGTCAAGGTCACCCATCTTCAAACTCAACCAAGCCCTTACAGAGAACCATAAAGCTGTGCAATATAAATTTCTTCTCTCTCAATCTCTGTGACCTTTAAAATGAGGTCAAGGTCACCCATCTTCAAACTTCGCCTAGCCCCAAATATGGACTATAATCCTGTGCAATATAAAAGTCCTAGCCCAAAAACCTCTTCAGTTATTGTGCGGAAACCAAAAATGACTTAGGTACCACTGTGACCTTGGAAACTAGGTCAAGGTCACCTATCTTTAAAGTTTGCCTAGCTTTTGACTAGAATGATGCACCTGTACAGTATCAAAGTCCTAGCTCAAAAACTTCTTGAGTTATTGTGCAGAAACCACAGAAATTCTACAATCTCTCTGTGACCCTGAAAACTAGGTCAAGGTCATCCATCTTCAAACTCAACCTATCCCTTACAGAGAACCATAAGGCTGTGCAATATAGAAGTCCTAGCTCCAAGGTATAAGTTATCATGCAGAAAGCATGAAACCATATTCAGTAAAGTGGCTCTGTGACTTTTAAAATAAGGTCAAGGTCACTCATCTTCAAACTTCGCCTAGCCCCAAATATGGACTATAATCCTGTGCAATATAAAAGTCCTAGCTAAAAAATCTCTTCAGTTATTGTGCGGAAACCAAAGTTGACTCAGGTACCACTGTGACCTTGGAAATTAGGTCATGGTCACCCATCTTCGAACTTTGCCTAGCTTTTGACTAGAATAATACACCTGTACAGTATCAAAGTCCTAGCTAAAAACCCTCTTGAGTTATTGTGCGGAAACCACAGTCTTCCGACCGACCGACCGACAGACCGACCGACAGACCGACCGACATGTGCAACGCTATATGCCCCACCTTCTTCGAAGGGGGGCATAAAAATACCAGATTTCTATAAGGGATGTAACACAGATGGCAATGTTTTGACAACAAATGATAAAGAAAAGGCAGATACACTAGCAGGGTTTTTCTCTACAGTTTTTACAAGAGAACCTGATGGAATTTGGGAACTTCTACAAAGGCCTGAAATTACAAGAAAATTCAACTTAATTATAAATGAAGACATGGTACTAAAGCAACTCCAAAAGCTTAAAAGAGACAAAATCTCCAGGACCAGGTGGAATACATCGAAGAATTCTATGGGAAGTCGGCCATAATATTGCAGAACCCCTTACATATATCTTTAATACTTCTATAAAAACTGGAATAGTGCCACCGTCATGGAAGGAAGCGAATATTACATCTATTTTTAAAAAGGTGACAGACATGCACCAGGAAATAACAGACCAGTGAGTTTAACAAGCATTGTCTGCAAAGTCCTTGAATCCCTAGTGAGGGATTCAGTTGTAAATTATATGAAGGAGAACTCACTATTCAGTAGCAAGCAGTATGGATTCATTTCTGGGCGATCTATGTACAGTTTTGCAACTTTAAACAGTACCTATTAGACAAATGGACAGATTTTAGAGAAAGGAGGATGTGTGGACATCATATACTGTGATTTCACGAAGGCCCTTGATAAAGTCCCCCACAGAAGACTAATTTCAGTGCTCAAATATTATGGACTTCCAGATATTATAACAGTTTGGACCGAAGACTACTTAAAACAGCGTAAACAAAGAGTAATGGTAAATGGAACGGCATCAGATTGGCATGAAGTCCTAAGTGGAATACCACAAGGATCTGTTTTAGGACCAATACTCTTTGTAAAATACATTGATACATTGGCAGATACTTCGGTAAATTCAGAGATACATCTGTTTGCAGATGACACTAAAATTTTAGGGGTATTTTTAAGATTGTCTTAAACTTCAGAATGATGCAAACAGAATGTCAGAATGGACAGATGGCTCCCTATTAAAATTTCATCCGGATAAATGCAAAGCAATGAGGATAGGGAACAAAGATATACCAAATGGGACCTACACAATGGATGGACATACACTTCAAGTATCTGAGGAAGAAAAGGACCTAGGAATTATTGTAGATAATAAGTTGTCATTTGAGAAGCATGTTGCATGTCAAGTGAATAATTTAGCCAATTCTATTATGGGAATAATACGCCGAACAATGGAGTACTTAGATGCGGAAAACTTTTTATCATATAAATCACTGGTGAGGCCCATTTGGAATATGTCAATGCAATATGGAATCCACACATGAGGAAGCAAATCACACCTATAGAAAATGTACAACGAAGGGCTACAAAGCTCTTGCCTGGTTTTTCAAACTTAAAATATGAAAAACGATTGAGAAAACTACATCTATCGACACTTGCGTATAGAAGGTATAGGGGTGACATGATTGAAATTTTTAAGATTGCTAATACTGTGAAACAATTTGAAAAGAAGTTAGACTTTTTGTGGAAAGACAGGGAAGTTACGTACAGCCTGGACATAAACCAACAGGAAAAGACTGGAGCTCGCACCACCCATTATGCACTGTCTAATATACAACGAGCGTTCACTTTGATTAATAGGGGCTGACACTAGAGGCTTTATAAAGCCTGTTGTCAGTAATTATCTTGTAATAGACTTTGTGTCAATCAAGTAGCCTAGGCCTATGTAATTTAGGGGTCGTGTCAGTGTCACACTCACAGTTAACCTTATAGGAGTCTACACGTTAAGGGGCAAGAGGGTCCAGAGCTCAACATTAACTTCACAAAAGCGTGGCAGAAACTTTCTAGCGCTTAAGATTCATCCATTCAGCCTTCAGGGTCCATTTTTGTGGTGTGTCCATCTCGCATTGCCCCAGAAGTTAAAGTGTACTTTACAAAACCATACACAGCAACTACAGTGCTGTGTGAAGTGCTTGTGCAGTTAATCTATCTTTGTCACCCTTAATTAATAATTTCATAGCATATATTCTTCAGTTCAGGCACTTTGGTGACCCTCTTTGGTCACACTGTGACAAGAGCATACAATTTCAGAAAGCTGTTGACTCAGTCCTCACTTTACACAAGAATAAATCAAAGAAAAGGATTTAAAATATCTACTCAAAATAACCCAAAAAACATTGTGAAAGTAAATTCCTGTATTTTATTTGCATGTTATATATATATATATATATATATATATAATCTTCAGAACAGCATGTTCCAACATGTGTTCATCGAGCATAATAATAAAATGAAATCCTGTTCTAAACAGTCCATGTACTTATACTTTATAGGCTGTGCAAAGTGCACTTATGAAAACAGCCCACACGTCTGAATAGCGTGTTAAAAAGTGATGTGGTGTACCAAGAACCTGGGCCTACCAGTGGCGATTTTAAAGTGAGACCATGTAGGCCTACCAATCACATAGTTTATGTGTCTCTCAGGTATTTGCGGTGAATATTTATGTGACCTGTCGCAAATTTATGTTTGAGTTTGAAGCTGAGTGATGGCTTTGAATGTTTCAGGACAATTTTCACAACTCAGAACTCTTATATTTATGACCAACAAATGGTATTATACATAAATATTGATACAAGAAGAAACTGTCTAAGTTGGTCAAGGGAGACTCTTGCTATAACATTATACATGTCGCTGTCGCAAGAGCCACCCTTGTAACAAGAATTGTGGTTATGAACATGATGATTTTTTAAAGAAATATGTTATACATCAGGATGGGTAATAAATTCTTGTAACTATCTTCAAATGCTATGGTGTACAAAGACCTTTAGGTTAATTATTTTGTTGACAAATGTAACAATCATACACAGTGCATTCATGGCTGTATTTGTTCCAAAAAAAAAAAAAAGTTTGCAAATAGTTTGAAAAACCTTTTAGGCTATGAGAATAGATTTTATGTATTAGGAAAGCCACCAGTGAACTTTGTAGCTACTACAGTAGAACCTGCCTATCAGCCCACCTCTGCTAAGGGACCAGTCTCAACATCCCTATTAGGACATTTTAGTTTAATTTGACCTGCCTTAAGGGACCATCAGTCAGAAAGGACCATTTTTCACGTCCTGAGAGTGGTCCCTTAAGACAGGTTCCACTGTAGTGTGACTTTCCCGTTGCTTGGCGAGGGTTCTGGTGCCAATATAGACCTTATGCACACGGTCACAGAAGGATCGTTTTGACGCTAAGGCAGGCGGTGAGGGGTCTAAAAGTCTAATAACGTTGCAGGACGTTAACTGGGACACTGACAGGATCCCTTAAACACATTATAATTATCAATATCAATCAAAATTTTAAAAAAAATCTTACGACGTGTTGTCAGCCAAACTGTCCTTCAAAATGTTTGTTTGTTCCATATATACTAATGTCACTCTGTTGCCATGGGCCATGGTGTGTTCAACATAAATCGTTTAAACATTTCATACAATATATTGGCTTACATGCTTATTATTATGACAGGACTATACTGTACTTACTTTATGTAAATAAAGTGCATTCATTCCTTCCTACCTTTTTTCCTCTTTCTCTCATAACAACTGTCAGGGCTTGTTTTATTTGTGGCGTGGTTGTTGTGTGCACTTTTCCCACCATGCGTTTCCTTACCAAAATCATGTAGTTTTGAAAATAAAAATACATTTTAAATATAATTTGATCCTGTTTATTTGGTCAGATTTCAATCAACTTTTGCAGGTGTCTACTTGCTTGTTTTCAAAAGGTGGACAAATTTAGACCACTGGGCATTATATGCCAATTTTAACCAAATTTAAATCTATCCCATTCTTCTTATAGAGATTAATACATTATGGACACGGCAAGGATACTGCAATTTTATAACCCTACATGGGGGAGGGAATTGTTTTACTGTACAGCTCTGCATGAAAAGTATGGTGAAACTCTCACCTGGCTATCAGAATGACAGGACTATATGTAGCCTTACATGGTGAGCAGCTGTTGCATAGTGGGGCACACTGCACATGCATGTAGGCATTGAGTATTAAGCAGGGTAGTGTCAGTTACTCAGCCTTCCCATTTCAGTGCAGTTGTTGGAAGCCAAAGGATGTATTTTTCCCTGTTAGTTGGAGGATCCTACTGTTTACAGTGACAGTCATGAAACTTCTCTTCTTACACAGCATGTCTTAGGCTTGCCTGTGAAGCAACTGTCTGCCCAAAATATTACACAAATACAAAATTCAGAAATGGTATATCCTCTTTTCTGCTCAAAAATACATGAGAAGTCAACAGCTTTCCTTGGAACAACAGGGCTCTACAATTCCCTTTGAAGTCCACTTATCCTGGGACAAATACTCCTATTTTCTGCATGTTATATCTGACAAATTTTACTTGTCCTGCACAAATTTTTACTTGGTTTGGCAATAAGACGTGAATTGTAGAGCCACGAACAGTGTGGAATAACACCGTCAGTCTGGCTGCACAAGTCCAGATGAGTTGTTGACTCCAAGTACCCAGAGGGTTTACCACAAATGGTGCAAGTACTCAAAAGCCAGTTTGAAATATAGCATGCCATATTGAAGATCTGTCATGAAAGACCTTTTCCAGTCAATTTTTTTTTTTTTTGCTTAGAAGTCATGTCACACTAAGGCAAACAGTGTATGTTCTGCATATACTTTAGACCCATAATCTGAAGTTGCTGTCACCATCAAATTGTAAATTATCATATTTAACTGAATGAAAACTTACAGAATATAGACAAAGTAGTCACTGAATAGTTTTATTGGTTATGTACATGATATAAGTGTACCATAATGCAGTTCCAATGTTCCAATAGGTCAAAAAAGACAAGACAATGTACATTTCCATAATTACAAGAAGACCTTGAAACATTTAAAATTAATTTAACTGTGAAACTTCTCATGCAGTCCCTAGCCTTACTGCTGTACAAAGTGTATAAATTAAAGGGTTATTCTAAGGTTGCTTGTGCACTCCTTATATATATATCATTTCAAAATGTACATGTACTTTACACAACAACAAATAAACCATGCCTCCAAGCCCTGTAACACATGTATGTGAGTGCTCCTCAGCCTGTATAAGGTTTCCCTTGTATGTTCAGACACTCCGATGTATACCCTTATCCCACACACTTTCTAATTTGAAGCTCAAACTCATTATAATCTGATCCAGTGTACCTTATAGGTAGATTTATCCCACACACTTTATGGTGTCTTTTTCCCATTGACAGTGCACAGAATACTTTGCTTTCACAGATGTTGCAGTTTAAAAAATAAAATGTACACCAGAAACTTGTTCATCAAGTCTGAACTGTTTTGACTTTGTGAAAATAAAGATTTGTCATGTGTTTTGTTCAAATTTACAGCAACCAGTATCAAAAGACACGCCTTAGATTTGCATTCCCCCTGCTCATTAGAGAAACTGTAGTCTGTTCTTAGGCTATGTATCTACCTCATACGTGCTGGCTGAGGACCAACTCCACCATTCACAAGTCTGCCAAAGTATCTTTCTCCCTCTGTCATTCACACTTCGCTCTCTTAAATGTCAAGCCAGTAAAATATATCTCTCCTTCAGACATTCACACTTCACATCAGACATCATCCACTGTTCACTACTGTTCACTGCCACTTCCATCTATAGTCCTCCAGTATTTCTACAATCGAATTACAGCAATTTCCACCATTTTTTACCGAGAAAAAAATAGGCTGATCTGCATTTAGCATTATTTGTAAAAAAAGTAGATGTTTGTCTTCTTGGTGCTCCATCCTTTACACTGTTGTGTGCACTCAATGTCCTGTACCAGCAGTTGCAGCAGTCTGTACATTTGTGTGCACCAGTATTTATGTCAAAATCTATAAATTCAGAAAGTGAACACAGACAACTGTGACTTGAAAGATACAAGCTATTGAGCAAAGCAGCTCAATTCATCTATGGCAGTGGTTCGGCTTTCCAACGCTTACTGTCATTTGTTATAATACAGTTCATCATGCTGAAAACTGGCCATACAAGTGCACCCATATATCTTAAGATTCAGTAATTTGGGGCCAACATGTAGGGCCTTCATTGTTACATTCTATCCAAGCAACAATGACAAACATGGCCAAAAAGTTGAACCACACTTGTTATGGACTGCTCTGCAAAATTTCTCACATCACAAGAAAAGTTACTCTCTACTTGTGCAAAGTTTTTCTTTTTTTCCTCATTTGTACACCAACTGAATTGCGGACCTTCATCCAGCTCATATAGTTTAAATTCAGATTCCTGATGTATACTTGAGTACACTTATAAAAGCAGAACAGTAAACACATTAGCACCAGTATGACCTATTAATATCTAATTCATCCCAAATAGCAGTTGATGTTTCGGGTACATACATGGCTCCTTTCCAGTAGTCCCTATTTTGACAGACCACTCCTGCATTTTTAGGACCTTTACTCAGTACTTTCCATGTAACATATATCAGCTATGGATACCACCTGTCTTGAGAGACCCCAATTTGGTCATCCCTGGGGTGGCCTTTCAAATGAGGTTTCACTGTATCATTTGACAACTGTTTCCAGTTGTTCTGGTTTATGCATGTTTGTCAAACACTGTCATAAGAATACAGAACATGTTTCACATTGTCCATTTCACCTGTGATCCAAGCTGATTATTTCATAGCCCCAGCAAGAACTGTTCAGATCATAGGCCGATTGGTGATTACTTGTACACAGCATGACTAAAATTTGTCTTGTTTATCCATGCGCCAAACACATCAACGATTACACAAGAATGAAAATTATCCAGTTTATCCATCACAAAAAAACAAAATTCAGATGGATCTGGAACTGATTCACAAAGACATGTACACATTATTCCATCCGTCAATACATTAAAACAAAAATGTGCTGCAAATTATAAATTTTTGGAAAGGTAACAAACACATGATTTTTTTTTTGACACAGTCAAATGCTTCCTTTGCCCTGTGCAATCATAGAAATGCATCATCCCATTTTTCAAAGAAATATGGATTCAACTTTTTTATTTAAAGGAGTATTGTTTTAATATTGGTGAAAAAATAAAGTTCATACACTTGTCTAAAAAAACTGAGTTTTGTTTTTTTTTGTACCTTTTGTTTTGTTGTGGAGAAGTTCAAAGGTAACCCCATGCTTGACACATCAAAGGGACTGGGCTTTGACTGGATCTTTTGAGAAAACTAACCTATGCATTACAAATCCAAGACAGTGATTTACATTGTTTGGATGAGTTTGCAACAAACCTGATGTTTTTATGAGTATAAATAAAAAAAGTCAAATTATATTTCTTTGAAAGCTGGAATGATGTATTTCTACAATTGCTGCATAAACACATAACAAACGACGCATATTACTGTATTGGGAAAACAATTCACTCTTTTTCTAGCTTTCCAAAAATGTATAATTTGTAGCACTTTTTGTTTAAATCTATTGACTGATGGAATAATTTATATGTCTTTGTGAGCCAGTACTGGATCCTTAAAATAATGGGGCACAAAACCTAATTGTTACAAAACTAATTTTAAATTTATAAAAGATTCATAAATGGCATACATACATAATATATAATCCAAGCTGAGCGAGATTTACTGCCAAGCTTGTCAAGCAATGTTCATATCTACCTACCACCAGCCATGACCTAACGCAGCACACTCTGTATACTTCATGTAAAACTGACCTGGCTGAAGTAGATAGATTTCACCACACATAATCAAATAGCTCAACATCACACAACACCTTTTCCCTGATGTCATGAAGAACAAAATTTTACATCGTATTACAACTTCAAATGAAAAGTAAAACTGACCCATTGATGTATAAAATGTTATCCTGTGTCCTTTAAATTCATTTCAATAATTCTTTATGAACCTGTGAATCAATAAGCTACTTCATTTTCCGTTTGGCACCTCATCAGTCTTTGGTCATGCATGACACAATGATGAATATGAACATAGCAGTTGCTCTACAAACAAGAAAAAGTGCACAGCTACCATGATTGGGTCTTGAGACAAAACTCCCAGCATCCTGGGTTGTGACATTTAATACACCACATACTAGACCCATGATGTACCTTTTCTGGCAATACTGTACACATTTGAATTGTTGGCACATTCCCTAGAAGCATAATAATATCAAATGTAATGCAGCGTTTTCATAAAATTAAGGTCTGTAGAATGTAGAGGCTTTAATACTGGTAATGACCTTTTCAGCTTTATGAATAATATTTCAAAATGTGGACCACCCTTATTCCAAATAAACAAGATTCACATCTTATCCAGTTCTTAGAAAATCATAATAATCCCCCCTCCCCCTCCAAAAACATGTGCTGCAGCATGGTGTGCTGCCATCTGAATGAATATGGCATTCCTATTTATATTACAATGGAATGTGTTGTCACAATAACCTTGGTGTTTATGCCTTGGGGCTGCTGTATCATCAAATGATGTGATCAAAGTAAATCTTAGACCCATCATGTTTTTTGAAAATTGCGCCTATAAAATACTATCCCATATCTTCTTCAAAACAACCCCACCCCACCCCACCCCAACAGAGGTGTCCCTGCAAATGATAAAGTGTCATCCATGTTTCATCTGGGACAAACAAAATTTTCATATTCAACTATATTATTATTATGCATACATGTATGGGCCTGGGCACTGATAATTTTCAAAGCCCTCCAGGCTGTGATAGAGTATTGATTTCCCTCATTTATGTCAGTATACAGTCACTTGTTTACATGCCTTTGTTGATCTGACCACAAGTTCTTCAGCCAGGGGCAGATCAGTGGCCTGGGCAGTGGCAGACAGAAGGCACCAGGTGGCAGCACAACTACTTTCACCTGGATGCACCTGCATGGCTGTGTGGTGAAGCCATACTTTGTGTTCGTCGTGTGTGCGCCTGCCTCTGTCGTGCAAGAAATGACTGGCCTTGTGTACTGTTGGCTAACCGGTCTTCTGCAGCCTTGCGGTGTAACTGCATGCCCTATAACCAACAGTGGCAAGATATCTCACATATATACAAAGTAGCATGACAGGTTTGCTATAGATAAAGTTGCATCCGTCAAAACATCATCTGAAGTACATGCATATCCAACAAATGAAAGTTGTGAATAGTATACATTGTAGACAATCATACAGCTTTTTGATAATTTCCATGGCTACAATACTACCTCTCATGGTTGCTAGATCAGCACATATTTACTTACTGTAACCAATGGACTACATGTAGATACTTGTCATGTAGTAGTTGAGCATGCCATGATGCAACTTTTAAGCAGACCACTGTAGTCTGTGGTAAAAATTCCAGCAAACAGGCAGGTGATTGAGTACATCACTGAGACAATGGACTGAATGGAACATTAAAATTTATCCGTCTGCTATGCATGCAAAGCTTAAATGGAAGATTTTAAATGCTCACTAACTCTTGTTGACATCATTTATCTAATCTTTCAGCACATATGCTTTGATGCTGGCATACAACTCCCTGCAACCCAGCTTTACATGGGCAGTGTTAGTAAGAAAATATCACAAGGCACATTTATTGACATCACTAGTAACCAAAACACTGCTGCATCACCAATAACTATAGCACTACTACACAACAAGTAACCAGAATACTGCAGATTGTCTTCTCTTCCCCTAAGATGTACAAGCTGGTCAGAAGCCTTTTGGGCAACTGTTCACAGAATGAAATATTCTTACTGAAGAAACCTAAACCAGCCTGATAGATGGGTTTACTGACCCTTTACACCCTACCCTTGGGAACAAGGACAATGATACGCACCAAGTTATACCAAGCTGTGACCATCAGCTTCTCCTCCTGCTCACGAATCACCTTTGTCTTTTCACGGTCCCTCTGCAGGATAATAACAACATGTTCAACTTGCTTACATAAACATCAAACATAAAAATACACTGAATCAATAATTCCTCTCAGTTAATATCATGTATTTCATCACACTTGAACAGTCTTTCCTGTTTATTTCTCTTCCTTCAGCAGAAAAAAAGAAAAGAAAAACAGTGTCTTGACAAGAAAATTCACTTCACACTTTGTAAAAGAATTTGAATTTTTGACCAATGTGTGGAAGTCAACCATTCAAGTTTCAGCAGAAAAAAAGAGAATTTGAATTTTTGGCCAATGTGTGGAAGTCAGCAATTCAAGTTTTAGCAAGAAAAACAGTGTCTTGACAAGAAAATTCACTTAATACTTTGTAAAAGAATTTGAATTTTTGACCAGTGTGAGGAAGTCAACAATTCAAGTTTATCATCATCAAACAACTACTTATTTCAGACTGAATTAATCTGATTTATTAATATTTTTTTCTACACGTTATGCACCAAAATGACAAGCACACACACCTCCAAGTGTTCCACCAGTCGGTCCTTTTCCTGGAGCTGGTTCCTCAGTGCCTGCACTTCTGATGCTGTTCCTGGATTCAGTTTGGGGTCCAATGTTTTGATCACCTGTAAATCACAAAGTGTATGAAACCAGGAAACTAGTTTTTAACAGGCATATGTACATATGTGTAACACAAATATAGGTCCAAATCCGGTTAATTTCTTTTTTCATAACTGAGCATAGCAGTATATGTGTTGCTGCACCATCATAAGGTTTATTTATGTCTGGGATAACGAACAACTTAACATATAATTTAATTTCCCTTTTTTCTTTGATTTACAAATTGACGGCTCTTTCAAACAACTTGAACAACATGTACCCATGTTTGCATATCTACAAAAAGTAATCTTAATAGTAACCTCCTGTCTTCATGTCTGAATGAAATGTATGCTGGATACTTACACTCTTAGCCTTCTCAAGGTAGCGTTTATACCGATCTTCCATAGCTCTCATTTCGTCCTCTTTCTTACTGAGCAGTTCCTGAAGCTCTGCATTCTTCTCAGTCACACTCAGCACCTTGGCCTCCAGACCCTCTATCTGGCTGCTCTTTTTCTGTAACTCTGTGTCATAGTCACTGTTACGCTGCATCTGCTCTTTGAGCTGTTTACGTGCTTCACTGCCACTGTCGTCAGCCTTCTTCTTCTGGTTCTCCTGTAGATCTTCCACCTGTGCCTCCAGCTCCATTGTTCTCTGGTTGGCAATCCTGAGCATGGTAACATGTAAGTCAGTTACATACAAAGTTATATATGCACATCTTATATCAAGAAAATTCTATACTTTTCCATTCTATGAAAACAATCATAAGCTGAATGATGTAGGTAATGTGCAATGTGGAACCAATGATTCTGTCAAAATCCCTACCGGGGAAGCACAAAATGAAAATTGATAGCATCAAGAAACCATTGCATTAGAACAGATCCAATGAAACCAAAACTGGTCAACTGTCAAAAAACTGTCATCTTGACATGAAAACCATTATTAACCACCCTTTGAGCTTCCCAGTGACAGCACAGAGTACTTAGACCAAAGAAGGCCCATCCATTACCCAAGCCCTAACAGGGACCCTGCAGTGGCCAAGACCTGTGCCAGGCAATCTGCAATCATGTGGACTCTGGAGCAGCTTTCTTCTTGAAATGTATTTTAGTTTCCTTACCTGAAACTTCTCTTACTGTCAAGCTTCAAACTATGGATCAAAATTAATAGCACAAAATTTCAAAAAAGCAGTCTTGAAAAGATTTAGTACAAGCACATTGGTTCATGTCACATCAGCACATATATTATTATAATTGCAAATTATAAGATTTCAAACAAATCCTGACCTATTAAAAGGTCTATATTACACGTTGATCCAAATAGTCCTTTGGGTCATTACTTCATCTCATATAGTTCAGATACAATGCAAGCACTTACTGTATGTTATGAAACAAGTCACAGGAGTCAATGCTATATGAATCAAAAACTCAATGAAGGAACAAAATAGGGCACCAACATGTACATGCAACTAAAGTTATAGGAGGCAAGTTGGACAATGATCAAGTCTTCAAATTAAAATTAAATAATGAGTCGAGATCTTTCAGATACAATTGAAGGTGGTCACACACATTCTATAGCATTTGTGTATATCTTTCTTAATAGCAAGCCACAATGTCCCCTCTATCTACATAGCCTAATTACAAGGTTAATTCTGTGTAATATAGTGGTACTTCTTCACCTAAAATGGAGTTTAATGCTTCTTCCAAACTTCAACGTATTGTGCAATATGGTGATCAATCAGATCCAAGTATGATACAGAGTCTTTCACATCTTACAACTGAAAATGGCTTCTTTCACAGTGGTTCTGGATTCTGCCAAAGCTCCCAGGACAACATAGGAGTCCTCAAGCTTTTTGCACCTTTACATATATTTTTCAAATCATACGACTAAAATTTGTAAATATTTGCAGCCTACAAATGTATATTCTGATGCAAAATACTATATTTTATGCACCTGAAATTTAAATGCTTGGCTGCTCCTAAAACAAAAATTATTCATTGTTTACATTATTCACTTTGCTTTTACATTCTCAAAACATGTTCCAGGTCAATTCTGCTGGGATGCTGGATAGTTTTCACAATGTTTTAATGAATTTATACAGCCAAAGGATGTATCTGAACATTTACATACAGATACTGTATTTTTCAGTTTGTGCCGACATTATGAGTCCTTTGTAAAATTTTGCTGAATTGTAGAAAGCTGGTTAGACTAAACACACATCATCATATTTGTTTATGAAGAGACAGAATACGGTCATCTTTGTAAAGAGGCAGCACCAAAATATTTAAGCTTTTAACATCAATATACACAGAGTGAATGTGACAAAAAAAAAGAGTAATATGACAGTATGGGATAAGCTTTTGCTGTGGAACAATAAGCTATGTATCAGACACACTAAACCTACCTTATTTCAGACTCAAGTTCATTCTTCCTTGCATTAGCATCATCCAACATGGCCTGCAACAGCTGCCCTTCCTTATCTTCACTGGCCTCCCGCGCCAGCTTCAGCATCTTGTTCTCATGCTGTAGGCGAATAATCCTCTCCCTACATCAAAGGCAAATCAGCACATTTTCCCCTTACATGTCACAACAAACTTGGGCACCCATTTTATGGTACAAAGATTTGCTAATAATATCTATTGACAATTATCTGCAGAAGGTATCCAGGTGGTAAGACTCATGCACATAAATATAGGCTTGTGGAATTTTCCACCATTCAGTCTCAACAAATCTGATTTAGCAAGTTCTTGCCAATTCTTGTTGTTATGGTTGCTACAGATCGTTGTGCAAATACTGATGACAGCTCACAGCAAAATGTACATCCCAAACTGAACAAGATTCACCATTGAATGCTATCCTTACTACTGCAACGTGCTGTTTATTTCACACTTGCACTTTAAATTTAAAACCAGTCAGCATGAAAAGTTTTTTCTCTTATTGGTCATTTTGCTCAAATTTCAAAAGCCCCAATACTTTAACATGTAACTTGCTAGCATTTTCTATTGGTCCAGGGAATTTTTTATCGGTAAAAAGCGACGGACCGGTACTTTCCGTATGGACTGTTAATCTACCACATACTGTATAGGACAAATTCCAGACATGCAAACTTTAAACAAGAATCACATATATAAATTACCAAACAATTTTACAACTGAACATAGTTGTTGTTGACACTGATTGGTTTGCAGGCCAAATTCAAGATATCTAAACCTAGATCAAGAATCACCCAACAATTTTACAATTGAAAATAATTGTTGTGGATACTACTTGGTTGCCAATGGTCATACACTTGTGTACATTACAATGTAACATTACACATTTCAGCCTATGTTAACAAGCTAAATTTTCCACTTACTTGACCTCTGCAGGGACAGACACCATGTCCAGCATGGAACCCCCACCCAGTGCACCGCCCTCTGCTTCACCCAGCAGGTTGTCTGTAAGAACACAAACTTTCCCTTACTTCATGCAGTCCACTTTCCTCTTCTTTTTCTCTGTTTTCTTTTTTTTTTTTTCTTTTTTAATGCCATGTAAAACTTGTCAAAGGAAGAGACTTATGTGTCCTTGGCATGCACTCACAAAAGCCATAAAATCTCTCGTATCATAGGTCAAAAGTTCTCAGTGTGCCATGTTAATTATCTATCAGAGTTACTATAAATGAAGAAAATCATATTCATGCACACCCCATACAGTGACTTTTCATGACAATACATACACCAGGGACAGAAATGAACTTTGAAAATCTTAAGCCAAAATTGGAAATAAAAAGCAAGATTCCTGGAAAATTCTGCCTTGGTCCTTTATCAATTCACTTTAAACAACTTATCCTTTTGCAAATTTCTTTAGCCAAATGGAAGAAAAAGTAGCATTGGGCTAACTGGCTAATGGTACCAGCAGTCTCTGATAAACCTTATCATTCTTTTTAGTGTCCCTGTTCTAATTATTGTCCCTCCCCCACCCACCCATGCAAATACACCGGGAGGAATACAGTATGTGTAATTTACTTCAACAGAGCTGTTTTCTTTATTGGCATAAAAGTAACAGATACTGTATCACATTCATTGCAAGCATGTAAAAAGTTTACAGATGCAATAATTAAATTTCATTATGATTTCATACCTTGGACCTGTGTGCAGCGGAGTTCTTCATTTGTTTCTTTTAATGAGTCTCTCTCTGCTATCAATCTCTGCAAAATGTAACACCAATATTCTTATAGAATACACAAATACCTTATATTTTCAACCTTACATTCTTTACTATGTTACTAACCTCCCCCCCCCCCAAAAAAAAAACTTCTATCAACACACTCTGATGGATATAAAAGTATTATGTGTACCCCACTTCACCTCAACACATTTTTTAATGTGGAATTCAGAATTCACAGTGCAAGTTGTGGTACAAATTAGACTATGGTGCAATGATAATATCCAAAAAAATTCAAAATTAAGTGTAAATAAGCAGTTAACATATGTTTTCCAATAACATACAACATCTACAGTCATGATGCACAAGAATATCCTATCAGTGAAGTTCCCATTTCTGCATGACTGACAAAAACACAATACACAAACTCCTCACCTCCTTCTCTCTCTGCACGGCGGCCATCTTCTCCTGAACACGCTTGGTCTCAAACTCTGCCTTGTCTGCACGTTTTGTCTCTTCTGTTGACTTGCTCTGCAATTCCTGCACCTGTTTCTTGTACATCTCCAGCTGAGACTTAAACGTCTGACCCTTCCGCACCTCCTGTACAAGGTGAAAGCAGACAAATGTGTACAACAGGACAGTTCTTGCCACAATTAGAAATTGCTTTGCTGCAGGACTGCAGGTATTTCGTTCACACAACAGTATTGATTAAAAAAACAAGAGGCCCACAGACCGAATACTTTGCCAACGTATACTCTGATAACCATCACCAAAAAATTCTCTATGCCACTGATGTCCAAGCTACACCCCGCCATTACAAAATCACCTTTCAACTTTACAGGCATGGTGACCTATAATTAATAGGTCAAGAGGTCAAGGTCACTGATATTTTATAACATATTAGCATCGGGTATGATTTATATATCCTACAAATTTGGCATGTCTAATTCAATTAATTTTTGAGATATGGAATTTTACATTGTTCACCACATTTTGGCAAGTTATGGGTGATGCCACTAGTATCGTAATCAACTGAGATTTTGACCTCCTCCACAATCCCACTAATTTCATGAACATCTATCAAACATTAAGGATGCTAGAGTGCTCACAAGTTGTTCACATTTTGACCCATAAATTACATAACAAATACATCTGAAAATTGAACTAAAACTGACAACATCACTGAAGCTTGTTAACCCTTTCACCCTTAAACTGGCCAAAACCGGCTGGTGGTCAAATCTCGGCTGCTTCAGTGTTTTCAACTGATTTCAACAGCAATGAAAAACAATTTGACTGAGAATTGAAGATGAAGCCTGTCAAGACAACATGCCCCAGGTCAACAGCTTTCCTCAGCATGGGTTGCGCACCAAGTGCCCAACCCATGCCGAGGAAAGCTGTTGACTCGGTCTTAATATAAAGGGGAAAGGTTTAAAGACCGATGGCACAAGAGGCCTTACCTCCTCCAGCTCCATGTTTGTCTGCATGTAGCTTGTATTTTTATCTTCCACTAGTTTCATTTGCCTTTTTAAGTCACCCATCTCCTCTACAAACAAACAAACAGTACACTTATCGTTTGGCACTTCACCTGAAATTTAAAATTCTTCCCTATGGACTGACAGTGTTTTGAACTTACAAATTTGAATGTACTTATGAAAATTTTAAAAAGGTGTATTGCAAACTGCGACATTTTAAAATATTTGCAATTCAATGTAGAAGTCTCTCATTCTGGCAAGAACAAAAATTGTAAACTACATATATTGTTTGGACACCATTTCCAAGAAGTCAAGAATATACATACATGTGTAATCTGTAACAAAAGCACACATAGATGTTATGACATGCAGTGACCCCAACAGATACTGTATAATCATTTATATTACTGGGCACAAAATTTCCCGAATACAATCTAAATCAGAATTTCACAAGATTGCTTTTCCCGATTTTATGCAGGATTTCATTCCACATTCCATGTGCTACAATTTTCCCAAGTTTAATATTTCCAAACTGGGTTTCCTCTAGAAATTTTGGGTTACGTGTATTTATCCCTCATGAAAATTTATGATTATACAGTACTTAAATTCAGTGAATGTACGAAGCAAGCACTTTACATAAAAATCTATAGGAAAACACCATAATCAGTTCAACTATATGTGCATATGACAAAAATTACACGTAAAGTAATTTTTACATTTTTGTCTATCAGTACATAATTTTGTCTTATGCACATACAGTTGAACTGATTAGGCTAAAACAAATTAATACATGTACCTAGTTTCTCATGCACCTCCCCATCTCTCACTTACGCCCCTTATGAACCCTTTCTTTTTGACCAAAGATACTTTTTTCCTTATTCATGCTGTTAAACTTGCCCAGTAACCTTGATTTTGTACAGGAACCACCAACATTGCAAAAATTCTGATATAAACAATGTTACAAAAACAATAAAAGAAAAAAAAAATCCCTCATCTTATTTTAAAAGCGTCCAAGCAATTTTTGTGGCCTAACATGTTCCACCTACATGCATGACTTAACTGAGGCACAACATAGTCTCACACATTCAATATGGGGAAATCAAACTTACCTAGTTTCTTCTTGTAAGTTTCTATTGTTTGTTCATATTTGGCCTGAAATATTGCAAGAATGTTTCTCAGCAAATTGCATAAAATAAGGTTTAATTAAAGGGGACCAGTATAACCAGTGAACAGAAGTGAGACACTGACACTACATCAGACTTTCTCTTAAAGACAAACTTACTTCAAGGATAACTTGATGAGGCACTGAGGCCAGTGGTTCTTCCATCCAGCATGTACTGTTTCCAGTCCAGCCTTTCAGGCCAAAACATTTTATAATTAAAACATACTACTTGTACATATTTATGCTGCACCATGTCCATCCCAAGATGGATGTTTAATATATACACATACCACTAAAAACTATTATGAAAGAAATACAACTTTAATGTAAATTATGATTCAACATTTTGTTATGTCTAAATCACCAGTGGCAGACATGCATTCAAGCCAAAAGGTTGGTCAAACAAAGCATACTATATATGTACTTACTACTTTATATGAAGTATCCCTCAGAATATCAAGTTCATCTTTCAATGTTCTTGCCTCTTCTGCTAACGATGTAAGCTCCTCGTTCTGTAAATAAAGCATCAGTGTGATGTGGTGGTATACCACAGGTAAAATTTTCACTTCTGTATACAAATGTACATGTATATCTACCCTATTTTAATCGCAGAAGTTTCAAAATTTGTGAAGTTATGCTCAATAGTTTAACTTTGGTTCAGATTTTTTTGCATTAAGCTACAACTCAAAATTGTTTTCATTTTGCAAACAAACTGCAGTGTTGAACACAGTCCCAATAATCATTTTTCACGTCTTGCCACCAAAATCAATATAAAAAATTATGCTATTCATTAAACCTAAAAATCCATCCCTAGGTTACAATCATATTTCTCAATCACCCTTTAGTTCATGGGAATTTGTTGAGCCAAATTTGACTTTTGTATGCACAAAATTTATCATAAAGTATGATCTTGAAAATTACCTTCTGAGATAATTAGTCTCGAAGCTTTGCATTATTTCATTGACATCCAGACTCAAACCAGTCATGTGGACCAAAGACCATTCAGTTATGTGCCAAAAAGCCAATAGGCTCAATGAAATATGTCCTGTGTGATGTACTATAAATTTGGCCATTCTAATCCAATTACTTTCTGAGATACGTCTTAAAAAACATTTTTGGCTCATAATTTCCTTTAAATTATAGGTGGCACCACTAATGTCAATGACATCTTGGGGTTAGACCTCCTCCACAATCCCCCTTAATTTCATGAACATCTATGAAATATTAAAGATGCTATAGTGTTCACAGGATTTTCACATTTTAACCCAATATTACATAATACTGCAGATGGCGCTACCAATATTGAACTTGACCTACATTTTCATCCTTGATAAGTCATGAAAGTAACATGGGGCTATCTTGAAAACTGTGGATGGTATCCTGCTCACAAGCAAAAAGTTTAAGGACAGACAGACATGAGTGACCGCATAAGCTCTGCGACCTTTGTCTGACAGAGCTAAAAACTACCATACCTTTTGTTGAAGTTCTAAAATTTCTTTCTCTTGTGCTTCAACTTTAATCCTGTAGTCTTCCTTTGCTGGAAGGAAAAAAATAATGTGACAGTGACATCGAAGTTGTATTCATGATCAGTCTTACACTTCAATCTATGATATATGAGTAAATTATTTCAAATAAACAGATTTGACTTTCAATCAACAGAAACAATTTAAGCATGCACAAACACCACAAAAAATAAAATGTAGCTCACACAAATGGAAAAGAACTTTTGGATCAAACACAAAGGGAATGTTATAATGGAGAGTACTGTCTAGAAAAATTCACTTATTCCACTGCATCAACTTACCTGTCTCTAGACGGTACAGATCATCCTGTAATTGCTCTACCTGGTTCTGTAGCTGCTGAAACCGCCGGCCAGCCAGCGTGCTGAAACACACACATTCCTTGCCAATATCTGTTTTCTTTTACACTTGTATGTGCACATTGTAGATGAATACCAGAAGAGACACTTAATGCACTCCAATGTGGATTTCTTCTTTTTCCTCAGTATTTCTGTGAAAATTATCTGAGTGATCTAACAAGTTGGTAGCAAGTAATTCAGCTGTGCAGTGTAAGTTTACAGTCTGAAACATCGTTCTGCACAAAGCTTAAATCATACTTTGAAATTAGCAAGATTATATTTACTTGTAAATAAAGTAATTTAAACATGATCAAGTATGTATAGCAATACATTGTCCCCCACCAGAAAATAGATTGTAAGATTGACTGTACTGGCATGAAATCTGACAAGCTAAAGCTTTAAGGGGGGTCACAGGTTCAGGTCAAAGGTCACAGGGACCCAATTTTGGTGCACAATGCTATCCTATGAAGTGTCCACATACCAAATTTGGTGGCTGTAGGTGTTACAGTACATAGGAAATATAGCCCGTACAAGCTAAATCTTGATGGGGTGTCAAAAGTCAAGGTCACAGTGACCTAATTTTGGTGCATTACACACCCCTACCCCATAAAATATTCACCCTGCTGTAGGGTGTGATGGTCTACAAAATATGGCCTGAACAAACTTAAACTTTAAGGGGGTCAAAGGTCAAGGGTGACAGTGACCCAATTTTGGTGCCTAACACACTCCTATCCTATGAAGTGTCCACACACCAAATTTGGTAGCTGTAGGTACTATGGCATATGAAATAGGGCCTGCTAAAACTTTCAGGGGCTCAAAGGTCAAGGTCAAAATGACCCAATTTTAACGCTCCATACATCCCTACCCCATACAGTATCTGTCCACCAAATTTGGTGGATGTAGGTGTTATGGTATGAAAAATACAGCTCGGACAAGCTTTGCTGGAAGGACGGCTGGACGCACACGGTGCAAACCTATAGTCCTCAGTGGGGGTCAAACTAAGCAGGATGCATTTTAATACACCTCAGCAGTAGTACCTGAGCTTATTTGTGAGACCAGGATTAAGCAAGCTTTATTTTGTCCAAGCTATTTACCTAAAGGGCTGAAAGACTATGACATACTGGAACAAACTTTGACAGGTACCCTTGTATGTAAGCTTGCAGGTTTCACTGAGTAAGAACAGAAATAATTAATTCAGAATTGATGCGCTACTCACCTGGGATCCTCTAAACTGTCTGCTTGATTAATGCGTTCATTTAGTCTCTCATTTTCAGCTTCAAGATTTGCTTTTTCTTCCTGCAGTGTCGCTACCTAGGAGTAAAGCATTGATCTTTAAGAGATCAGCAGACCCAACACAGAAGTTGCAAGCCAATTCACCTGTTTAGGACTTTACGCTTATTAGAATCTGTGTTACAACATGTGCACCCATATCAAGTTGAATTGTGAACAAAACCAGTGAATTACAGAATACAGCACACACAGATGTCACAAGCAATTTTTCCTACAAAAAGTTATTTCCTACCTGTGCATCCAGCTCATGGCACCGCTTTGAGATTTCCTCCTTGGCCTCCACGACAGAATTGAGTTCCTCTACTGTTCTCTTCAACTGCAGAAATATATATATATATATATATATATATATATATATATATATATATATTTATACCGATGTAAACTGCTTGTTCAAAAGGTGCCAATTAGAATCTACAGCATGTAACATTATTTAAGTTCATTTTGCAACAATTACACAGAGAATAACTGAAGAATATATGTAGTTACATTTTACAAATATTGCGAATAAATTTATTCAATTCATTTTTGGACAAACTGATACACTAAAATGACCATTTTGTAATATACCTAGCACTGTCTCAGGCCATGCTTATGGTTTCCAACAACAACCAGTAGTGGATATATATTACATAAACATTTTTGCAAATCATTTGCTGTTGGTCACTCATTTAACCATCAAATAAAATGGTGAAGACATGACAGAACAAATCTAGCATTGTCAAACTTTTGGCTTTTCACTTGGCAACCCTCATGAAAAAAAAAAAAAAAAAAAAAAAAAATAACTTAGTCTATAAACATTGTCTGCAACTTCAACTCAATGCTGGATTTTCTATTTATCCTTGAAGTACAGTGGCAGCCATAAGTGAGCTGGTTGGAGTAGATGGGACCATCATATCAGTGACCCTACCACTATGCAGTTGTAGCCACAGTTGGCTTGCTTAACTTCCTCTGTTATGGCCATCGAGATACTGGCTCACATAATTTGTCATAGATCGGTTAGCTTAGAGATGAGAACAGCATATTATATAAAAGGATGGAATCACACACACCCATCCATGTCCACCCTAAATCTCATCAGATTGGACTTTTCATAAAAATTCCAGGGAATTTTGGGACTTGTTTAAAAAGAAAGAGAAATACAGCTTTCCCCCTACAGGAAAAATGTAGAGAAATGTTTTTTTGCTGCAGTTAGTACAGCTGCAGGTTTCACATCAGTGAGGTAGCCGCGATACATTGGAACCCAAAATTTATCTGTGTAATGCAGCAAAGCAACCCTCAGGGCTCACCTGTTCTCCAAGCTCAGAGTAGCCTGCCTCCCCGACACTGGCTGGTCTCTCCTTTGTCATCAACTACAAAGTACATACAACTCTCATGTAATATTTACAGTATTTATAAATTGCATGACACATCAGCCACCCTTGAATGCTCCCACTGACAAGGCTTAGCATCTGAGAGTGCTGCCAGGAATACCTGTACACCCTCCAACACTTTTGAAGCCTCCATTCAAAAATGGTTGCAGGTCTTGGCCACTTGCAATTATTTATTTATTTTTCTTAACATTTCATCATGTATATGAAGGCAAAGTGTCCGGTTACAACAATTATTAGGTTTGAATGGTTAAAAATCAATTTCAGATCATCCTAAATTAATAAGGTACCTTCCTACAGCAGAACAATACATGTCTGCAAACTGAGCTTCATCAATCTGTGAAGTCTGACTTTTTATGGTATCCATTGCATGTTCATCAACCATTTATTTCCACTGTACATTCAACAAACAGAAAAATATATCTATGTGTTTTAGGTCCATTAACTCTTTATGCAGTGTATTTTTACATAAATCAGAATATATTAGACAACTTATGAGCCCATTAACCATTTCCTGGTTAAAAAATAGACTCAGTAATCATCTGCATCACAGAAAGTTGTTGACCTCCGACATGCTATCCTGAAAAGTCTCAACTACAGATGTCACTGCACAAATACTACAGTGATTATAATGATGCTCCCATGACTTTTATCTGAAAATGGGAAAATCTGCAAAACACCACATGGATTTTTTTTCCCACTCTCCTGACACCAAAAGACTAGAAATGTTACAGACCAAGACAACTTTTTCATCATAATCATACACAACCCTTCATTTCCCCGTCACACAAATAATCCAGAAACACTGGACAACTCTCGAGGCTTCATCTCATGCTGAAATCTTCACAGACAAGGAAGTGGGAAGAGGTTTCATAAGATCTCAAAACCCTTCTGACATGTTGGTCTGACCCCAATATCCAATATCACTCACATTCAGAACTTTACCTGCCCATATCTAGTAAGAAACATATGAATGAATGCAGCCACTCTGGTTGTAAGTATTGTACCTGTCTGGATTCCTCAAGTAGAGCCAAAAGCACACAAAGAGGACACACATATCGTGTCCCTGAAGGAGGTTGCTGCGAAACTCTAATCTAGTTTACCTCTTTTTTCACTGCTGATGTTACACACAATATGTCATTTAATGCAGCATCCACTTAGGGACAGGCAATGTGAGCACATTCATTTAAAAAATAACGAAGTGCTGGCACAACTGTTGGGCAGACATTCTACCCAATCTGACCACACAACTATGTTTATCTGTTCAGATTTTAGAGTATTTCCATACTTCCCTTTGCCTCGGGTGCACTGCCATTGGGCAGACATTCTACCCAATCTGACCACACTCAACTATGTTTATCAGTTCAGATTTTAGAGTAATTCCATACTTCCCTTTGTCTGAAATGCACTAGACAGCTGTGACTTGACCTGGAGAGACATCAGATGTACTAATTGTGCTCAATAGAGCCATTTGGTCTCAATATCACGGGGAAATGAACTTCCTTACTCAGTTTTATGCTAATTTTTAAATTCATAGTTCACTTCCTTGTGATCTTTCTACTGGGGCGATGCTTTCAGCTGGTTTTTAACAACTGATTTTAACCTCTTGTGTTCACATATAATGTGACAGGAATTGGATATTCTCTTCTCATAAATCAGATCTATATCTGACCTTTTCAATTTAAATTCCAGATTTATCTTATTGCAGCAACAACATAGCATCTGATTCATTTGTGCCTATTTCAATGTTTTACCATTTTTCCCACAAGAATACTGCAAATTCTTTTTAACCTGATATTTGGATCAATTCCAGAATGATTTTTTTTTTTTGAATGACCAAGTTTTGTTTTTATTTTTTTGGGAGAATGAGAACAGCAGTGATAAGGAGCAAGATGTACCTCCTGTATGGCATTCATCACCACATGTTGCACAGACTCCTCCATTGCCATGATTCTTTGAATGTACTCATGCTTCTCATCACAGTTGACAGCACAGCCCAGGATCAACTGTAGTAAGCGGCCAAGCTCAGCTGAGTCATTTGTCTCTCCTGCAACAGTCATAACATCTGTGAAGTATTTATAAATATATTTTTCAGTTAATGTTAACGTATCTTATTTTATAGGCATTTCACTACACAAATTGTCACATTACATTTTTTGTGGGTATTTAGCTTCATGAATCTTCCATTATGCACACTAAACATTAAACATTTGTTTTTCACATTTCTTGCAGTATTTAATCTTGCATTTCTTAGAGACTCATGAAATTTTAACACAGAGACACAACTAGAACAGTTGTTAACAGACTGGGGGGGGGGGGGGGGGAAGACGGCATGCTTGATATGCATTACAAGGAGACCTATTTCTGATTTGAAATATAAAAAATTTCATTTGAATTTGAATTACCAACACCGTTAATTGCCAGGAACTTGCCAATACAGTATACACAAATTGACTCTTGCAACTTGCCAATACTGTATGTGAAAATTGACTATGGTGTGCCCATGGCATTCATGGTAGGTACGCAAACGTTTATCCCATTAGAGGCAATGAGAAAAAGGATCCTAAACCCAATGCAACTATTAATCTTTGTTAAAGTTTACCTGGGACAGTGACCTCTTTAGTCCCATAAATTACACTGTAGTTTTCATCGCAAGTCACCCCATGCAAATAGTTTACTTTTCAATTTGTATTTTTAATATGTTGCCTTTTACACTGTTAACAGTTGTAGCTAGCATCCTAGTAAAAATTGACATATTTTTGTGAATTTGCAAGCAACAATAATCGGCAAATTACGGTAAATGGTTTGTCTAGGCCTTTGTCTATTGATTGACGAAAAAATACCATGGTTATTGTATCAGGTTATTTTTCGGCAAGTGGATTTTGCATGCAGGCAAGTGAAGTTTGAAGTCCACTTGCGTGGCGGACAAGTGATTTTTTACAAAATTGATGAGCCCTCATTACCAGTTCATCTCTCAGTCATGGTGATCTACGTGATAAGACCATGATCTAACAGGATAGGTGCAATTGGAATACTTAAAACTGCAAAACAGGTGAAATATAAATAAATAAAATAACTCTCCTTGTCTCCTTGGAAATTGTTCATTAATAGATGAGTCACAGACAGCACTATCAAATACATGCAACTGGGCTCATCAATTATGCTTTTTAGCTCTTGTTCTCAGGGTAAGTTCCTTTCAAATTCTAATTGCTCCTTTTTCTAATTTCCTTGTCATTCCAATCAAATTTCCCCTTTTATTCTGGGTTGTTCACAGGACAAGTACTTCAATATTGTTACTTTCCCAATCAGATTTTACTTGTTCCTGGCAAGAAATTACAGAGATTGGTCAGCTTTGTGCAGAAAATAGCATGCATACATATAAATATGATGGTACCACCAATCCCAACCAAATGACTTTCACCATGTTTGGTCTTAAAAAATGAACAAATGAAACACTGAAGACTATTGATTATGCCAAATTGACTATCTAATGCTCATTCCACAGTGACCATGTCACATCCACACATTCACTACATGAAAACTTTTCAACAGATTTCTCACAAGTGTTTTCTTTCTTTGTATTTATCAAGGATGCCCCTTATGCTCTGAATGCCTGATATGAGAAATGGTCATTGACAACACAGCTGTATTACTTACCAATGGCATTAACATCTGGCATGTGGAAGTCCTGAATCTGTTGCCCTAGGACCTGAAATACAGCACAGCACTTACATACTGAAACTATATCCTTCATTTTATTTAACAATTTTTTTTCCTTAAATATACCGAAAAAAAAAAAAAAAAAAAAAAACAGGATGTTTTAAATGTTGTGTGCTTTAATGTCTCACTTTAAGAGTAAACAGGAAATGTTATAAATGAACATTTGAACATCCAGCATGCACAAGTGAACTGACTGAAAAAAATGTCCTGAATACCCCCCCCAAAAAAACCCCACACCCCCCCCCAAAAAAAAAAAACAAAAAAACAAAACCCACCCAAAAGGGTTCCATGGGCCTAATACTCTGCTGACAAGTTAACAATCACCAAAATTCATTACCTGAAATGGATTCCCTCTATCACCTGAAGAAATTAGTCAAGGGGGTCAACCATATTATGCAATATCCAACTTTCACATGATACACGTCTGTGGTACATTTGTATCATTCACCCTATTCTTTACCAATACACTGAATTACGCGCCTTTTCATAAGTGTTCAATAACCATGAAAATAGGTCAAGCACGTGGTCGCACAACATATTACAAAATTTGACCACTGGGCTAATGCATATTTGGTGTAAATTTTGCAGTTCCATCTGGATTTATTAGAACAATATTGAATTTAATGTGTTTTGATATCCATGATGTTAGTTCAAATAATTACTACCAGAGGCACCTTCATGACTCCTAATGTAATAAGATGAAATCCATGCCCTCTGTGACCTTCAGAAAGTAAGCCAATATGAAGGGCAGGCAAGACACCAAAAACCTTTGCATGGGCCATTCTGAGATTTTACCAGTTTTTATAAGGTGAATGTCCTTTCTATAAGTTGTCAAAATTTCAAGCTTTTAACTACGGTAGAAATATGAGAAAAGCGCAAAAAAACACACAGGCATGTGGACATCCGAACGTCCATGTGTAATTCCTTTGGTTTTCAGCCACCAAGTGGAACAATGCCACCCATCAATTATACTTGACAGTCTGTCACATGGCTACAGGTAGCAACAGCCCATGGCAAAAGGAGAGTGGTATCATGACGGCACCATGAAATCAGGCGGCATACCAAAAGTGTGTTTGTGGACCGGGAAAAAAAAAGATGCTAACATATCATAGCCTTAGTGGTTTACTTAACTTTATAGTTATCTTGCTTGTTTTGCATTCTAATGAAAAGAGACTTTAAAGTTCAGGAGCAGCGGGAATTGTCAGACAATGTCCCTTCAAAGGCGGTGCCGCAATGGATTTCCCCAGTGGTCCTCCACACCAAATACAGACGTGGAAAAAAACTGGCACTTTAATCAACAATACCAAGGTACATAATAATATTTTATCGAAAACCAAGGATGAGGAAATAAAAGTACAAATATACACATCGAAATTAGCACAAATGTGAACAAAAGAGAAAACACACAAAATAGCAATACAAAACTCAGGTTGGAAAGAGAAATGAAACTCATTGAGATAATAACTACAAAATAATGACAAGGTAACTAACTAAAGTGTACAGACAAGTCTAAAAAATAGTTACTACATCAAGTATGCAGATATGAGTAAATGCAATCAAACACTATCCCTAAAAACAGGATGAAGAAGTAGGGGGCAGAGCCAAACCCGCCATCTATCCACTGACCATGTGCGGCCATAGGTCGCCCCACCGAAGCAAGGCAACACAACTTTCGTTGCCAGGCTTGAGGTCATGGGGTCCAAAGGGCCACCTCCATGACGTCATGCTTTAAAACCAGATTGTTGCTGTCACTGTTTGACAGATTTCTGAATAATGTTTTCGGTACTTCAAAGGCTCTTTTATTTGGCCTATAATTGATTGACAACCTCACCAAATGTTAAGGGACGATGTTTACAATGTTTTGTACAAATATCAGCTCAACTTGAGCAAATGGTATTGTTTCATAGGCAAATGATCAACATCAAAGGCCTTTGAAACTTGTTTTCACAGAAAGGATAATCGGACGAGAACCCCACCTAAGAATAGTTATTCCAAGAAAATGGTTGGGCGAAATTTAATCTGGTTAACGGCTTTTGATTCTGTAATGTCTGAACTGCAAAAAATATTCAGCAATTTTCAAAATCTTGCTTCATTCTTTTTCTGTGAAATGAAGAATATGAACATCCTGGAAATCAAAGGGAAAATCATAATGTCAAACTTTGAGGACGGATAACAGAAAAACTAAACAAAACATAAAAATACCCTTCAAAGAACGCGGTACCCTTCGGCCGCATTCAATCTCTTTTGCTGTAAGTGAATAGGAATAGTGTCCCATAGTATCAGGTATAGTTACCTACATAAATACTACTATTGTACACTTGACCTTTGACCTCAGAAACATTAGGTCAAATATAGAGGTATAACCTTGACTTTCAATAGCCTTCTAGATCACCCTATGTTGCTTCTTTAATTTTAAGATTTAGATTTCTGTATGCACAATGTCACTCAGCAAACTTGTGACCACTGTGTGACCTTGAAAGTTAGGTCAAGGTCAAATATGCTTGCAGTGGTGTACTATCATAGCAATCTGAAAGTCCTGTCTCAAAAGCTTCTGAAGTTATAGTGGGTAAACAAAATTTTAATGAATAGGTCACTGTGACCCAGATATTTGACCTAATGACCTACTTTTGATTCATCCCACATTTTTTGGTTATGATACATGAGTATATAAAATTTCATGTAACTGCCTTAAATACTTCCTTACTTATGCCAGTATCACCATTGTGCACTTGACCTTTGACATCAAAAAGTAGGTCAAATATAGAGCTATGACCTCTATTTTCACTAGGATTCTAGATCACTCGATGAAGCTTCTTGTGTGTAAGATTTAGATTGCTAGATGCAGGCTTTCAATAATTAGAGGGTAACGTCGCTCAGCACGTGACCATTGTGTGAGCTTGGGAATTAAGTCAAGGTCAACTATGCTTGCACACAAAGTAGGCCACATAGGAGTGATATATTGTGCAATTTGAAATTCCTGTCTCAAAACATTTCTGAAGTTATAGTGGTAAACAAAATTTCAATGAATAGGTCACTGTGACCCAGATATTTGACCTAGTGACCTGCTTTTGATTTATGACACATTCTTTGGTTCTGATACATGTGTGTATAAAATTTCATGTAACTGACTTAAAAACTTCCTTAGTTATACCAATACCACCATTGTGCACTTGACCTTTGACATCAAAAAGTAGGTCAAATATACAGCTATGACCTCTATTTTCAAGAGGATTCTAGATCACTCTATGAAGCTTCTTGTGTGTAAGATTTAGATTGCTAGATGCAGGCTTTCAATAGTTAGAGTGGTAACGTTGCTTAGCACATGTGACCACTGTGTGACCTTAAGAATTACGTCAAGGTCAACTATGCTTGCACACAAAGTAGGCCACATAGGAGTGTATCAAGTGCAATTTGAAAGTCCTGTCTCAAAAAGCTCTGAAGTTATAGTGGTAAACAAAATTTCAATGAATAGGTCACTGTGACCCAGATACTTGACCTAGTGACCTACTTTTGATTAATGACACATTCTTTGGCTGTGATACATGTGTGTATAAAATTCCATGTAATTGACTTAAAAACTTCTTTACTTATACCAATACCACCATTGTGCACTTGACCTTTGACCTCAAAAAGTAGATCAAATATAGAGCTATGACCTCTATTTTCAATAGGCTTCTAGATGCAGGCTTTCAATAGTTACAGCGGTAACGTGGCTTAGCACATGTGACCACTGTGTCACCTTAAGAATTACGTCAAGGTCAACTATGCTTGCACACAATGTAGACCATATAGAAGTGTAATATCATGTGCAATTTGAAAGTCCTGTCTCAAAAATTTCTGAAGTCATGGTGGTAAAACCACAGGACAGACGGACAGATGGACGGCGCTGGGTGCGACAATACCCGTCGGCCTCATAAGGCCGAAGGGTAAAAAATCGCACGATTGTTTTTTGTTGCCAATATGTCAGGATTAAGATGCAAGTGTAATTATGATTTTATCACAAATAAGTAGTGACTTTTATCGATATTTATGGGGTGGATACTTTGCAGTCAACTTTCAATTGTTTATTCAACAATTAACATCACAGACACCGAAATACTAGACATATAAATTCTTTGGAGTATGACAGTTACACACATGTATGATTTGTTATCCTAACAGAAATACATTTTGAGCTAGGATTGATTAAAGTGGGATATATTTTTGGTGTCTTAGCTGTCCTTAAGTGATATCAAAGTTGCATGTATGATAAATATTGGTAGCATGCTTGGTAATGTAAGTTTCAAATTCTTTCTCAACATGTTGAAGTCAGTGTCCTTTTGTACAGTGCTTAATGACTTTGAAAAATAGGTCAACGTCACTCATAATTTTGCAAAATTTTACTACTGACCTAACACATAATCAGTATAAATTTTGTAGTCCATCTCAATTTATTATCACAAAAATGAACTTAATGTGTATCTAATAGCTATGAAAGTAGTTCCATTTAATACCACCAGGACCTCACATGAAATAAACTTGCAAATTGTTCATGTAACAGGACATGTATGTCCAAAGTTCAGATGTAATGACCATCACAAAATAATTCTTTTATTTGTAGTTATATATGAATAAAATGGTCACATTTAGGCAACAAAATTGTTTCTGCAGCAAAAATTACGTTTGACTGACTGGAAATGAGCATACAAGGTCTTTGTTTACATAAATAAATGTCCATGCGGATACCCTGAAGATTGTGTTTGTGGGGCAATCCCAACATTAAATTCAGTCGATAGACAATTAACCCCCCAAAAATAAATAGCACAGGAAGGGTTAAACATGCCATATACTAACCTGTGCATAGTAATCCAGTATTCCTTTCAACACTTTCTTCAGGTTGCTGACCTGTAACATCACCCAACATGAAGCTGTTGTTAATTCATATCAAAGTAAACATGCTCCCACATTTTTTCTTTTTAGCAAGTATGCATAGAGGTCTTTTCTTTTTAAATGTAGTTTCTTGGGCATTAGTAATTCCTTAGGCAAGTTCATATGCAATACACAAAAAGGTCCTCAATATAAACTAGACAAGGAGGGCCCTCTGCTTTACAATCGCAATCTTCAAATAAGATTCTCAATATACTGTACAGATAAAGCTTTAACACTCCATTCAAGGCATGTACATGTCTTCCAAATCTATATACAATAGCTCCTCTTTTGAGTGACCACCTTTTTTAGACCATATTTAGCAGGTCCCTGGTTCCATCTTTTACACATTATTTGACAACTTTTAAGTGGAAGAGACCACCTGCTTTGTGTGACTACTTTCAGATTTGCACTCTAGAAATGAGGGACCACTGCATTTGCTATTTATGAATTAACTAATTTGACTGAAGTCAATTTCAGCTTGTCTCAACTTAAAAATCTTCATTTTCAATTCACACAGGAAAATAACTTTACGTTCAATTTTTTCTCATCATATTCAACATTCAGTAACCACATCTGACTAGTGCCAACCAAGGAAAAGTATTGTAAAACTTGCCTTCAATCTCCAGTTCTTGCTTGCTTCTAGCTTGATCTTGGACATCCAGGCATCATCAAAGAAAGCTGGAGCTCTGTAACACATACATGTAAGTACAGGGAATCTGGATGCATGGCACTTACTGACAATACAGTACACATCGTGTTGCCTGCAATCTCTAACAAGCACACACAGGAAAGTGGGAATTTGGTTTCAAAAATAAATGAATGAATGCAAATGTGTTTCCTGTGTGCAGCTGGCACTTGTCAGGTCAAGAGCCATGAGCCATTAAACACACACACACACAAAAAAAAATAAAAATAAAAAAAAAAAATAAAAAAAAATAAAAATCACAATCCAGGCTGCTGTAAAGGAGCACAAGTGATATGAATTGTTGCTCTGGTGGGTAGTGAATCTACTATGGAACCCCTTCATACCAAAGTGAACAATTTTGTGAACAGTGACCTGTCAAATAAGCACATCTATACAAAGTGTGAATGTGAGGTATTTTGCAAAAATAATCTTTGACCCATTCAAAGACACATGAAATAAATGCCACCACATGCACTTGTAGCATACTTTCACCAACTACCTCCTTTATCTATGTACAATGTAGTTAAATATACATAAAAACATCTGGAATCAAGCTTATGGGCTTAAGACCACACATCAATGATTATCATGGTCACAACCTAAGGATGCCTACAGGCTGACACAGTTGTTGCTCCAGTACATGTATTTCAAAGAGTAAATATATAAATACTTGTGCCGCAAGTGATGTATTGCACAGGTTTGTACTGTTATTTTTGTTTTCTATGATATAAATTTAGAATTTTCCAGTGGCAGCATTAGGCATCAATTAAAAAATGATGAATGTGCCATGACCACCTCACTGAGACAGTTTTGTTCTGAGCTGACCTTGTGCTGAATGTGCAAATTTCATGATTTTAAAACCATCACAAATGGGCCAGGGTCACCTATGTGCAATATCAGCCCCAAGACAGAAAAATAGCATTCAGAGAATTACCCTCAGTGCCCCCAATCTCTTTTTCCTCTATTCTGCATTTTTTGAGACTTCACGGTAGAGCACTATAATTTCCATATTGTGGTCTACGAAATGAAAGAGCACTTTTGGAGGTGTTCTTGGGGCAAGCTCTGGTGACAGAGACCACTGTACTGTGCATCACTCAGACGCCATCAAATAAATACTTCAAAAGTTTCATAAGAAGAAGAAGAAGAAGAAGAAGAAGAAGAAGAAGAAGAAGAAGAAGAAGAAGAAGAAGAAGAAGAAGAAGAAGAAGAAGAAGAAGAAGAAGAAGAAGAAGAAGAAGAAGAAGAAGAAGAAGAAGAAGAAGAAGAAGAAGAAGAAGAAGAAGAAGAAGAAGAAGAAGAAGAAGAAGAAGAAGAAGAAGAAGAAGAAGAAGAAGAAGAAGAAGAAGAAGAAGAAGAAGAAGAAGAAGAAGAAGAAGAAGAAGAAGAAGAAGAAGAAGAAGAAGAAGAAGAAGAAGAAGAAGAAGAAGAAGAAGAAGAAGAAGAAGAAGAAGAAGAAGAAGAAGAAGAAGAAGAAGAAGAAGAAACCAGTTTTCAAGAGAAATATGGTCCACTGTGAAGTGCATCTCTAAAAAAAATATGGTGAAGCTGCGTTGGATCCTTGTTGATATATTATGATAAAGCCCCTTTGGGCACCAATCAGAAAGCTTTGATGATAAATACTTTAAAGCTTCATAAACAGTTTATTATCGCAAAGAGGAAGCTGGTTTGGAATAGGAACCTGTTCCATTATAAGCTGCATCTCTGACAAAAATTTGGTGAAGCTGCGGTCAATAGTTTTTAAGACATCACGGTAACATCTTCAGGTTTGATGCCACTCACATAGCTTTCAAATAAATACATTAACAGTTTCATAAAAAGGTAAAAAAAACTTAATCAGAGGAAGCTGGTTTTAAATAGGGTTCTGGTCCATCATAAGATACATCTCTGACAAAAATTTGGTAAAGCTGCAGTCTATGTTTTTTGAGATATTGCGCTAATGTCGTCCGGGTTGACAACCTTGAAATAAATACATTAAAAGTTTCATAAAAAGTTAAAAAATGATCACAGGAAGCTGGTTTTCAATAGGATCCTGGTCCATTAGAAGGTCCTTCTGTGACAAAAATTTGGTATGGTGAATATTTCTTGAGATACCACGGTAACATCAACAAGATGGATGCAGGGGAGGACAATACCCCCTGGCACTTTATGTATAGTCCCAGAACTTACACTGTATTTTTCATCGTTAGTCACTCCAAGCAAATAGCTTACTTTTCAATTTGTATATTAAATATTTTGCCAGTTTCATTGTTATAACAGTTGTGGCTAGAATCACTGTAAAATTTGACACATTTTTAGTGAATTTGCAAGCGACAATAAGCAGCAAATACATTTCAGGGTACATGGTTTGTCTAGGCCTTAGCATTGATAAAAAAAAAAAAAATGTTTATAGAAGTTATATTAGGACAAGTGGATTTTGTATACAGCCAAGTGGATTTTGAAATCTACTTGCCCTATGGACAAGTGATTTTTTAAAAACCTGTCAAGCCCTGATAATAATAAAATAATTATAATAATAACCAAAAAATTAATTATGCTTTTTCACCAAGTTTGAAGAGAATCTAAGCAACAATTTGACAAACTATAATAAAATCAGTATCCCAACGGTAACCATGCTAACCTGCACATTTGTTACCTTGTAACATAATTTCAAGAAGCACAATTACAGTGCTGCTCTATTATGACAACAAACATGATGACATCATCCATACAAACTCTAAGTACCAAATTCAAACAGTTTTCTGGGGATTGTCAAGCAAATAAACACAAAACAGTTATGATAAGATGAGAATTTTACAGCCCTGTTGACCTTGGAAAAGTATGTCAATGAAACCCACAGTACCTGAGATATTACTTCCCGATGTGGTGATTACTTTAACAAGCCCGCTCATTTTTTTTTTTTTTTTTGAGATTTTAAAGATGGGGTCTGTTATTAAACTGCTGACTAAGAAAACATGGTAAGGTACTTCATATTATAACAAAGTGTGTGACCTGACATAATTCGCATTGACGTAACTCAGAAATGCAAATGTGAGATAATGTTAAAATACAAGTTTAACTCAATGTGTTCTCCACCTGCCTTGACAATTCAACATGAAATACCACAGGTGGCATCAATATACATACACACCAAGTCTTTTTAGTCTCTAATATTTATGTGATGTTAGTCACAGTGTCAGTTGTCTGGAATATTGACTGAGCCTATGGGAAATGTGAAAAAGTTAGCTGGTGTAGCATGGGGCTGGGCTGAAGGTGTCAACAAACATTGGCAAGCTGTGATTCTTTTTAAATAAATATATTTGTAGCTTCTAAAACTATTTCCAGAAATATCTGCATATGGGACGGACAATTATTCAGCATTGATTGAAACAAGCCTCCCCCCACCCGTGTGATTTTTTTGTAATGCATGATCTATGTTAGAGGGACAAGTGAATTTTGAGAGACAAGTGAAAATTCAGATTCACTTGTCCTATGAACAAGTGATTCTGGAAAAAATTGTAAAAGCCTGGGAACTAAATATGTAAATTGTGTATGACAGTTGAAGAGTGATGGAATAAGCTCAGTTGACTGACAAGCAAACTGCACTAAATCAACTGAACAGGATATATTGAAAAACTTGGCCAGGATTCCAATGGATTTCAACTACTCAATTTTCTGAACAATATGCAAGATTTTAAAATAATTTTCACTGTGAATGGCACTAAAAATAGGCCCTAAATCTGACCTAGGAAAAGCTCTGCCTGACCAAAAACAAAACTACCTGAGCCACATTCTACTTACATTTGGTGAAGCACTTGAGCCATGGCCACTCCATCTGTCAGTTCATCCACTGTACTACTGCCAGCATCCAACTTGAAAGTCTGAAGCTGTCCAAAAACAAAATTTGTTACTTTACATGTACCCAAAACATGCCTTATTTTTTCAAAGTGACAGAATCACCATTGCAAGGCACCAGGACAGAAAATCACACTAATTAAATTATATATATATATATATATATATATATACACACTAAAATAATGGTGCGTCTAAACCATGGGTTTTCCCCCAAGTCTTCATTTCTTTTAACGCTCTCCCATTCAAATTGCCCAATAGCGCCTGGATATAAATTGTTATCTGCCTTTGAAACATTTTTTTTAAAAAAATTTGTCAGTACTAGAAAACAATTTTGCTGACAGTACATGTAATACCTGTCACGATGGCCCATCCTGGGTCATTGGCTTTTCTTGGCAATGAAATGCTATGACAAGGAAAGCTACTGACTCAGTCATACTCTGACCAGCAATGGGGTTTATTAAGTTTACCAAACAGTGTTTTCTGTTGCATACCTCTCCAGTCTCCCCCATAAGGTGTGAGTCTCCCACTTTTTCACCCAAATTCTTTTTTTTTTAAATTTATGTGCAAAATTTTGCAAAATTGGCAGAATCTCCCCCATGAAAATTTAGTATATTCTATTACATTCTTTGTTAAAAAAAACAAATCTCCCCCATGGATTTTTCAAATAAGCAAAAATCTCCCTATCTTGAGGTGTGGAATGTTGACAGGTATGCTGTTGTGCTTTGCATTGTTCCACAAATAGGTCAATTTTGGCAGTTTTTATCATGATTAAATAAAAGAAATGGTTAGGTTGTTACCCCAGCAACCACATTCAGAGTACACCAGGGTGGAGAAACTACCAAAAGAGTTGTAGGCATCAGGCTGCAGACAACACTTTGTTGCAAATATTACAACCTGATATACTTCAGTTTAATTGCCCAGTGGCCTTTAAAACATGCCCTATCCCAACTGTTCACTTGTAAAACTGTTATGAATCTGTCATGGAAAAGACAGTTTCAAGGCTTTGAAATATGGTTGCTGGAGCGACAAATTTCAAATTAAAGAATTTATATCAAGGGTCCATTTGGGGGCATCAGCAACCAAGTGATGCCCAGTGAAGTCCCAGCATTAATATTCCTGTTTGTTTCAAAACCTATCCATTTTTTGTTTCTTAATTCTAGACTTCTCATCCACCTGGTGGAAAAAGAGCTGACAAGACCAGTAATGGAAAGTCATAATTCTGCCCAAGAAAAAGTTTTAAATCTTCAATATCTTATATACTATAGTAGAAGTGGTTCTGAGTGTATAGGAGTTTGATCATAGTACGGCAAAGGTCATCTCAAGGTCAGAAGCCACTTTTAATGGTGACTTTCTTCTAGCCATAACTTGGTCAATTTTTATCCAATTTTGATCATGGTGGGCTCAAATTGTAGCTATTGTTACACTGCACATTTTTGAAGCTTACATGTGACCTCTAAAGGTCAAAGGTCACAGTCATTTGGACCTTCGAAAGTTTCATCCAGTCATACCTTGGCATATCCATCAAATTCTTATCATGTTGGACTCAAATTGGAGGTACTGCGACACTGCACAATTTTTATACGAAAATGTAACCTCAAAAGGGCAAAGGTCAAGGTCATTCGGCCCTTTGAAAGTTTCATCTTGCCATAACTTGGTCAATCTTCGTCCGATTTGGTTCATGTTGGGCTTAAATTATTGGTATAGTAACACCGTGCAATTTACGTGTGACCTGTAAAAGTCAAAGGTCAAGGTAATTTGGACTTTGAAACTTGCATCCAGCCATAAGCTTAATGTAATGTAAAATACCAAAGGATAAAAGTTGTAGCATTTAAAATTTACAACTTTTGAAGGCACACAGACAGATTTGCTTTGAAGCATATTTTCTTTTCTATTTTCATTTGTTGTCTCCTTAATGCAAATGCTTACAACTTTTCTGGTGGCAAAATGCTTGAAATACCAATGTTTATACTATTTGCTATGGGAAACATTCCTTCAGGCACGAGGGTCTGAAACTTTGGAATCATCTCCATGTGATCTCAAACAAAGCGAAAATGCAATAGTACTGTGAATTCACTTAATTTTGCTGTGTTCTTATTTTCACTTACTTCGCTGCTGCTTCAAGTCCATGAAATTAAGAACACAGAGGAAAAAGTTTTTAACATGGCATTGATTGGAAACAAATCTAAAATAGTGAATTTAAAGTCTCAGTGGAAGGTTGACTAAGCTAAAACCATAAAAATAAATGTCCTTGAAAATAAATGTATTCACAGTATTTAAACTGAGCATAAGCAAATTACATGGAAATGATTGTACACTTTGCACTTGAATAACCTTTATTGCATTCTATATGCATAAAATTACCCTTCATTTGTCTCAGAATGTGTCCCCTTAAATTTTTATTATACCTGTTTCTTTCATTACATGTTTATCATGGTGATTTTAATCTTAGTTCTACAATATCTATATGTACCAATGTTATGTCATACCTTTCCAGCATAAGTACCACAGCACTGTTTCATTTTATTGTATCCCACTCCACTTTAAATAGAGCTATGTCCAGGGGTGAGATGGGATATGGTGTGAGTGTGGTGGCGTACCTCCCACCCTCTTCTCCCATTAATAATGTTGATGTTTTTCTTCATTGAAGCTTTCCCCCATTCTTCTCTTTCCCTTATTTATTTGCTTCTATCTCTGGTATCTCTTCCTGTCATCAAGAGATTTGAGCCAACAAACAGAAAGTTTTGCCCAACACTCTCCTCTCTTTCAACTTGGGCTGCAGATTCCCTTGCCTGTCTCAGTATCAAATTTCATCATACATTTGAACCAGGAAAAGATTAATACCATAAACAAAAGGCACATGGGTCTATTGCTCTGCTGACTACGATCACCAACAAATCATTTTTTGAAATGCATTCAATCTACGAACTTGAAGAAAAATTAATCAAGGTTAGTCATATTATGCAATATCAAACTTCCACATGATACACATTTGTGGTACATTTGGCATCACTTGCCTTATACTTTATCTAGATATTGAATTAAATGTCCTTTTCTTAAGTGCTTAATGACCTTGAAAAATAGGTCAAAGTCACACAATCATTGAGTCATGGTGACTCAAAACGTAGGTCACCAAGTGGAGGTTTATATACAATGTACTCAAGTGCAATTTTGATCTAGCGGCTCAACTCTCTTTGCCACTGATGTCCAAACTACATGTACACCCTACCATTACAAAATGACCTCTTCCAACTTAACAGGTCTGGTGACCTTACAAAACAGGTCACTGACCTTACATAATATATTAGCATTGGACATCATCTATATATTCTATAAATTGGGCAAGTCTAATTCAATTATTTTTCGAGATATGGAATTTTGTATCTTTCAAGACATTTTCGCTCATAATTTCCATCAAATTATAGGTGGTGCCACTATTATCATACAGAACCGTGATTTTGACCTCTTTGATAAGGCCACTTGATTTCATAAAGATCCATCACAAATTAGGATGCTGGACTGGTCACAAGTTTTCCACATTTTGACCTGTACATTACATAATACTATAGGTGGCGCCACCAACATTAATGTTGTCAAATATTTTCATACACTTTATAAGTTCTTAAAGTTATACTAAACAATTGTGGGGTGCAGAGCATTCATAAGATGAAACCTATATTCCAACTGGTCATTTGACACAGCCATTTTTTCATACATGATTTGTTTGTTCAGATTGGTTAATAACTTTTTGAGTTATTGAAGAAAAACAATACACTTGGACAAGTGCCAAACTCCATAATTACTGGGTTACGGTGACCCAAAAAAAAAGGATGGGTCAGCAAGTACAGTTTCATGTCTAATGTAGTATTTAAGACCCGTTCTTAGTTAATTTGTTATAAAACAAACTGTTAATGAACATTATAAAAATAAATGAGGGGGCAGTCATAGCATCGAGCTACAACAAGCCAGACCACGAAGCATTCCTGGAGAGGAGTGAAGAAACGGTCTTTTAATTTTAGCATAGTTCCAGTCATGTCCGTTCGGCAATGCTGCAGTGCCAGTCGAAAAACACACCGGCCAGGCAACAGCCACCCATAACACGCAGACCCAGGAACTGCGCTGCCAGCTGTGGCACAGAAGTCTGGGCAACATCCCACAGAGGAACAAAGTCAAAATTCATGTTGCATTATACATTTTGTGAACTCAGTTGGGCGACAGTCGATCAGGGAATGGGTACTCTTTGATGACACGGGTTGCAGCATGATATGGTGATGGCCAAGGAATGTACGCCTACTGTCAGAAAGGTGCTGTGAATAGTAGCACAGAAGCTTTGGCTTATGCAACTGAGTAACTAGTTTATGTTGCCCAGTAGGCCCATGATAAGAAGCTTGTCCATTGGCATTGGAATCGGAGTAGCTTCTGCTACATAGATCATAGAAGATGCAAGTAAACTTTACGTGTTAGAGGATATTGACAGTAAATTTGAAAAAAAAACAACAACCCATAATTATCTATTTTACACTGTTGTATTCTACATACAGCATGAATGATGTAATGGGTTTATCATGTAGTCCCAGTGGTTAAGCTTGCAAAGCCACTGTTTTTGCTAAAATTTGCCTGTATGATGCAACATGAATTTCGACTTTGTTCCTCTGTTGGATGTCGCCCAGATTTCTGTACCACAGCTGCCAGCGCAGCTCATGGTCCTCTGACAGTGTTGCCCGACCGTAGACCTGCTGCAACATGTGTCATCACTGACCAGCACTGCAGCGTTGCCAAACAAATGCTACCCGCACTCTGCGAAAATTAAAAGACCCTTTCTTCATTCCTCTCCAGGACCGCTTCATGGCCTCGCTTGTTCTAGCTCGATGATTTGACCGCCCCTCATTTATTACATAACATTCTAGCTTTTGACTCCCCCCATAATCCCACCCTTTTCATGAAGATCCACCCAAAATTAAAGAAGCTAGAATGTTCAGAAGATTTTCATATTTCAACCCATATATACCATAATACTGTAGGTAGCGCCACCAATAACGACATGAACCTATATTCTCATTCATAGAACATGTCCAATAAAATTCCAAGAGGCTAACTTTCACAATGTTGATGCTATTGTGTTGACAAGCAAATTGTTTACGGACGTCAGAATATAGAATGCACTGCCAAGAATGCACTTATATAATACACTGATCCAATACCTCAATGAAGGGTTTTGGGGGATCCCATAAGCACGACTTGCTGATAAATCACCCAGTATTATCATGAACCATGGCCGGTGCTAGCCCATTGATGCCCCTAATGGCCACTGTAAGTAATGTTCAATGATGAACTCCCTTCTTTAACAAGCGCTTCTTAGGTACCTTGCACCATACAACCACCTGTCCTTATGCAATTGGGGAAAGTAGCACTCAGAAATGTTATATTAGGAAAAAAAAAAAAAAAAAATCTGTTTCCCCTAACGGACTAAATTTTTGGGGGGTAGGTAGGTAGGCATAATTTTTTTCCCACTCTGACAATTTAGGTGGGTTGGTATGCTTTCGTTGTTTAATATTCCACAATTCTGGGCAAGTAGGTGCTTTTATTTCTCCTTTTTTTTTGGTCAGAAGTTAGCAGGGGGTTGGTGGGTTAGAGATGGGTAACCATAACATAGATACTGGAATTACAAAGTTAAGATTTCAAAAACCACTCTAGATGGAACCATGCCTGCAAGGAGCAGTCTAGTTTGAGAACCTCACAAAACAAACGATCACCCACAAATGGACTTCTCAATTGTATTGATACAGAATACACTGCCGAGAATGTACTCACATGACACACTGATCCAATATATCAATTGGTAAAAAGATGGAAAACATTATGACTTGATGAAGGAATGGTCTGCTGGGTGGACATATGGAACGGCGGCCGGTCAGACATGATAGATTGCAAAGCACTGCAACCTATCATGCTATGGTTAGCAGAGCTAAAAAACATGATGAAGTACTAATAATTTGTTTTAAAACATTGGGTGCTATCAATCATCACTATCAGTATACCAGTTCCAGCACTGCACCTCCCCCCCCGTATATGATCTATTGATCCTTCAGGGATCTATGCAGATGTCACACACTCCCGTAACTTGTTTGCCTACAAAGACACCCTGACTTGTTATTATATTCACTGATGTGGACGCTCAGTGAGAGCACATCAGAAACATATTTATAACAATCTAGGGGGATCCTGTGGAGGCAAGTAACTTGTGACAGGCATGAGAAATTTGTGTTAAAACTGAATAATGACACACAAGTATGAGTTTGATCTCTTCTGGACAGTGACTTCAAACAAATACAAAAATGTCCAGGGATATAAATGGCCCGATTTACCAACTGGTGCTAGCCTAGTCTGACATTTTTTACCCACTTGCTAAGATATTCAGATCCAAGAATACATAGGGTATGCCATTTCAAAAGTTGGCCACTGCTTTGAGTTGCTAGATGATCTTTTGCATTTCCTCTGCAACAACTAGCTTTAATACATGTGCACAGTAACATAGGAAGATGGGAGCTTTGCCAAACAAGGTATAGAATACAGATACAGATTGTTTCAATGTTTATTTAAGTTCAAAATGGCGTTGCTGTGATCTTCCATCAATAGCCTTCTAATTTTATTCCATTGTTGTCATACTATTTCATTCATTCATTCATATGATGCAAATAAAATTCTTTTCTTGACAAATAATCTTCAGACATATTCGAACGGCTGAATAGTGATAAGTTTGTCTTGATGAAACTATATCAATTGCGGCTGGGAAATGGCTGTCTTATTGGATTTTTACAGCCTCGGTTTTGTTCCTCTTGTTCTTATTATTTTTCCAGTAATTATAGCTGTATTAGCCTCCAAAACAGGAAAATACAGAGTGGGGAATAACCCTATCCATATCCTCCAAGTTCTCCCGGTACTATTTTCATGAGCAGGGTCAAAGGTCAATGCCTAGCAAAAGATATTTTTTCTAGATTTTTTCTTTTTTACTATTTTGTTACACGCTTGAAATAGAGCATGTTACTTCTTTGAAAAACATATCATTGTTATATACGTTTTCTTTCTTATTTTGAGCCTAATACAGCTATAATTACTGGATAAAAGTAAAACCAACCAGGTAGAGAATACTGCTGCCCAGGAAGGCCTCGATCGTCCTCATTCATGCCTGGGCAGCAGTATTCTCTACTACTGTACTAGGTTAGTTTTACTATTATAATTCTATCACACTATCCTTTCTTTTGACCACGAGAATATGCTCAGTGTTTTGTTCATGCAAGTTTTCTGTTAAACATGCTCATATGTCATAAGCCGATAGGTCTATTAGGTCCTGGTCCATTGCCATTGGTAGACTCACTGCTTGAAAACTGAACTTGCTCATCTCTGCCACCAAGACTGGCAAGAGACAGTGTAACTGCACAGTGACACACACTTCAAAAAATGTTCCCATTTTGCTCCCCTTTCCCGACTGGGCCAGGAACTGCAAAAGTTTACCTAATACATCAATAGCTGTATCAACTGTTCATCTAATGCAGTCAGTTTTCAGTTATGCCCCATTCAACTTTCAAACTAAAGGCGAACTGAGCCAGACAGATAGATAGATGTGTGGGATGGTGCAGTGCAAATGGGCTGTGCCCACACACTTACATTACATAGTTGTCAACAACTTTTGCTTGATGCGAAGCAAGGCATATCTAGTAGTCGTTGATTGGCTTAATCATACACTAACATCATTATTTCAATACTTACCCATATGATAAGACTCTCACATAAGTGTTCTCGGTCCATCTTGGCCTTAGGATTAACTAAAATTATCAGAGTGGAACTTCACTGCCTTAGATTTGCAGGATGTCAAGATGGCGAATGGTTAGAAACGCATGCGCAGTTATTATCCCCTTTTTTTTACTTCCGCTGTCAACACTGACGCACATGTACCACAGGCTGGAATCTTGGACCAAAACATTCCCTTTATGGTACGTGTCCTGGAAGTGATTACAAATAAATAATAAGTGGATAGAGCACCCACGCCTGTGGTATTAGACCGGAACGATATGTTTGTGAAAAGATCATTTAGTAAACACAATTGCACCTTTTTTTTTTTTTTTTTTTTTTTTTTTTTTTTTTTAAACAAAGATTTAAAAAGAAATCGATAATTGCAAAATGCTTTTTGTCATATTGAGCTTACAAACAACAACACATGAGCATGCATTTTGAAGAGGGCCTGGCCCTCTAAAATTATGGGGAAGAAACGAGGATGGGATTTGGGCGCCTATTATACATGAAAATTGGCAAGTACACTCATGAATATGTAAGAACAATGATGGGCTGAAAAATTTCTTGGAAAAAAACGAGGAAAATTAGCAACTTAGAAAAGAAATTTTTTGTCTGAACTGTTGGAAAGATATACCAGGGTTGTTCACAGCCATTTACAACCCCAAGTGCTGTGAGACGTGACCCTGGACAATACACTCTAATTGGGAAAATGGTCATGACGACCCTGTAATTCTTCACCCCACAATGGACCCAGGGAGGGTCAGCCTTGTTGACCCAAAGTTTGAATGCAAAATTTGACAAGTTCCACATACTGATAAATGATCTGGCAAAAAATGACTTTGAATTTGATGTTATTTGTCTACAAGAAACTTGGCTAGATGGAGACTCACTCAATGTTTCACTTTTTAACCTGAATAATTATGTCATGATTACCCTTGGAGCTACTTGTAGTTCTCATGGTGGTCTACATATATACTTGCATAAAAGTTTGAATTTTTCACTTAGAAATTTTTATATTCCAAACAAAGTTTGGGAAGGACTTTTTGTTGATGTATATATGAATGATACAGAGAAAAGGATAACACTATGTAATATTTATAGACCACCCGGAGACAGAAATGAGGATATTGACAGGTTTACAACTGAACTTAGCCCAATAATTGAAACTTTATCACGTGAATCATCCGAAATAATCATTGTTGGGGATTTTAATTTGGACTTGTTAAAGATAAATACCAGACAAAAATATGCTGAATATTTAGATATCATGTTATGCAACAGTTTCTATCCTACAATTACCTTGCCAACCAGACTTACAGAAAGAACTGCCACCCTCATAGATCAGGTTTTCTGCAAATTGTCACCTTCAGTTCGTTCATGTGTATCTGGGATTTTACTTTCGGACCTATCAGATCATTTACCTATTTTTACTTGTATTGATTTAAAGCTGAAAGCTCAAACGCCCCCCAAATTTGTAAAAATTGAAACTAAAGACCCTCATGCCTTTCAACATTTTTACGATGAAATTAACAATACCAATATTACATCTAATCTAAATACTGACTTATATTGTAACCCAAATGAAAATTATGACAAGTTAGAGGAAATTCTTGTTAATGCCAAAAACAAACATCTTCCAATTAAAACTGTTAAATTTGATAGATACAAACATAAGCATTCTTCATAGATTACTGATGGTATTTTGAAGTCAATCAAATATCGTGATGGGCTTTATAAAAAATTGAAAAGTACTTCTCAAATTGATCCCCAATATAATACCCTGAAACAAAATTTGAAAACTTACAATTCAATATTAAATAGAAATATAAATGAACTGAAACACAGATATTATCATTCTGAGTTTGAAAAATATAAACACAATACTAAAAAAACCTGGAATACTATAAAAGTTATTCTTCACAGTAACAAAAATAAAAAAAGTCCTATCTTCCTTTTTTCAAATCGACAATAACAAAACTAGTAATAAAGAAATAATTTCAAACAGATTCAATCATTTTTTCTCACATATTGGCCCTAAGCTTGCAGCCAAAATAAATGTTAAGGATGGACCATCTTTTACATCATATCTAAAAACACGCATTGAACATATTTTTTCTTTCTCGCCTGTGGACTCATCATGCATTGCTAGCATCATTCAAAATTTGAAACCTAAGACCAGTACAGGACATGATAATTTTTCAATGAAATTATTGAAAGGTCTCAACCTATTTATTACTGCACCACTAACTTTGATTATTAATCAGTCCTTGGTAACTGGCATTTTTCCTGATAAATTAAAAATTGCGAAAGTAGTACCTTTATTTAAAAAAGACGATGAGACCATTATTGAAAACTATCGCCCAATCTCACTATTGCCTGCCATATCCAAAATTTTTGAAAAAGTGGTATACAATCAACTTAATGAATATTTTGTGTCAAAAATGTTATTTTACAAAAGTCAACATGGATTTAAAAAGTTGCACTCCACTGAAAGCGCTGCCTTAGAGTTCACAGATCGAATTATGAAAATTCTTGATCATGAAAAGCTACCCATAGCTATTTATCTATACCTAAGCAAAGCTTTTGATACCTTGGACCATAAAATTCTTTTGCATAAACTTCAGTATTATGGCATAACAGGTGTGGCATTGGAATGGTTTAAAGACTACCTATCTGGTAGGAAACAGTACGTTTATTTTGATGATCTATGTTCAGATACTTTACCTGTAACCACTGGGGTACCCCAAGGGTCCATTCTTGGCCCGCTCCTGTTTATCATTTATACAAATGACATGTACTTAGCTTCAACTCAGTTTGATTCCATCTTATATGCAGATGACACAACTTTGATAAATTCTTTGTGTTTCTCTAATGTTACGTCTGACACTCAAGGAAATGTGTCAAGTTCCATTAATGTGGAATTAAGAAATGTTCATAACTGGCTAGTTGCTAACAAATCATCATTGAATATTGCAAAAACAAAGTACATGTTATTTCATTTCCCACAGAAAAAGATAAATTTTGTGCTAGACTTAAAAATTGATGATGTTGCGATTTCCAGGGTTGAGGATTTTGATTTCCTTGGTTTATGTATACATGAAAATTTGAATTGGAATTCCCATTTATCCAAAATTGGCAACAAACTTTCTAAAGTGGTTGGAATTTTCAAAAAACTTGGAAAGTATCTTCCCACAAGAACTTTACTTTAAATGTACAATTCCCTATTCCTATCACATCTAAATTATTGTATTCTTGTATGGGGTTATTCTTTTGATCGAATTTTCATGTTGCAAAAGAAATTGATACGTCTCATATGTAATGCTGGGTATAATGCCCATACAGATCCCTTATTTAAGCAGCTGAATGTTTTAAAAGTACATGATATTCTGCAGTTAAAGGCACTCAAGTTTTATTACCGTTACACTAAATGTGAAGTTCCAAGTTATTTTGAAAATATGTTTGAATTTACTCTTGTATCACATCCTCATTTTACACGTTCTAGAGGAAGACCTATTGTCCCTGCTCCTAAAAAAGCAACATTGAAAAATTGTATTCGCTACTACATTCCTCATTTACTCCAAAATATCCCTCCCTGCATTAAAGACAAAATTCTAACACATTCATACCTTGGCTTTTCAAAATACAGTAAGTCATATTTTGTGAGTAAATATCAATGTGAGTGCACCATACCTAACTGTTATGTATGCAACAATCATGAAGATATTGTTCCACTGGAAATAAGTTAAAATCTCATTATTGTATTTTCTTTTCTCAGCATTAGTGTTTTGGATCTGCAATGTAAATGCTGTAAAAAAGGTCATCTCTCCTTTGTAGGTGGCCTCAGCGAGAGCGAATAAAATATCCTTAGCTGAGGTCTCCTGACATATTTTGTTCTGCTTAGATTGCTTCAAAACAATGTCATATTATCTATTTTGTTGCATATATTCTTGTACAATTTGTTATCTATATGTCAAATAAAATGATTCTGATTCTGATTCTGATTCTTATACTTTTGCGTATCCGTATTGAGTAAATTGCAATATTCTTTGAGGCTGCAATTATGCCAGAAATGTGGATATACAGCAGAAATTTGATGGCATGCAAACAGTTATTGCATATGGGTGTAGAAACATGTGCGTAGGCCGTAAGTTTGTTTGCATGCTTCTGTGTACACATATTGTTCAATCGTGGTGTCACAATTGCAAGTCTATAGTATCCATAGTCTAACTTATATCGTGCATAGTCATATTATCATGATTTGTATTGACCTGTGAGTCTTGCATATATTATTGTGCGTCTCCGTGTCTAGAGAACCCCTAGATTAGACAGTGTTTTGACCTATTGGGCAATCCAGTATAAATAAACATGTTTAAACTTAAAAATCGTGTAAGCGAAAATTGTGTGCATCATCTGTTCCCAGTTTACATATTACTTCTTTGATGTCAATTTGTAAAGCTGTCCCTCACTTGTGAAAGTTTAAGATATTAAGATCACTTGACAAAGTGCAAGGAATCTTTGGTTTTAACATACTTTTTCATCTCGAACAAAATACGACCGGGAAACGTGACAGGAAATTCCTTTTCTGGTGGTTAAAAAAAGAATCTTTGAGGATTTTATTGACAAAAATTACACTAACATATAAGCTGTATACTTGTACTTCCATTCGGATCTGATCAAAGGCCCTCATACTTTGTTTAACACTCCACTTCCTTACTTTCTTTCTTTGTCAAATATTTACACGAAGAACAGATCTTGTTGCTAAACATAGCAGCATGGCTTACAAGAGAAACAAAGTTCATTCAACTTAAGTTGAAAAAGACGAACAGCATAATCTCATATTTTTCTCTTTCCTTCTACCACATGTGTTTTCAGTTCTACAGAAGTGTGAAAAATAGTTTTAAACAGATAATTTCTCTGTTGTGGAAAGAAAAGCACAATATCAAAGGCAAAATTATAAAAAGAAAGTTCAGAAATGCATGAGGCCAGACTGCCCTAGCACCCTCTTTGGGTCTTCAGCATGCACACATTGCTGCCAGATAGCTTTGTTTCTTCAGCATATGTTTTTTATTTTTTTTTCCGCTCAGTACTGCAAAGGCCTCGTGATGTACATAGACATTATAAAAGTGGGGTTGAAAATGCTCTCAAATGTGCCATATTTTACTACTTATGTATCTGTAAAAAGAAGGGGAAAAGGGTGAAAAAAAAGACAAAGACAAAAATTTAGGGGAGCATTCTCCTGGACACTCTAAGCACCGCGCACCTACTCCTCTCCGACATTTTGTAATTTGCTATTCTATTGCACACTTGAAATGAATATACAAAGCAAAATCAGACAGTTCCTGCAGACAACAGTTTGGGTCAAAAATGCCATTTATATAGAATTGAAGAAGAGATAAAGTGCACAATGTCAAACTATAAAAAAACGCTCTAGAACAAATCTGTCTGTGTTTTAAATATTAGTAAAATTTAGAATGTTTTATAATTTTGTTCAAGGATAATCATATGAATCTTGAACAAAGTCTTTTGAATTGAAATTGCCCCTTCATGTTTAATAGGTTTAAAGTGGTCAACGTTGAAATTTTTAAAGTGTGCCTGACTCGCATAAATTAAAATTTTAAAACTTTCATTTTCATTTCATTGGGCGCACCTATACCACAAATTAATGCATTGATGTTGCTATTGGCACCACTATCTACAATTCATTTGAACATGTTCACCATTTAAAGTTCGCGGAACTATGCCTGATTTGCATAAATTCAAATTTTACATCTTCCATTTTCATTCCATTGGATAAGCTTATAGCACAAACTCAAAATTGACGTTGGATTGGCATCTCTGTATGTAATAAATTTGAAAAAAATATACAATGTACATACATACTTGCAAATCAGTTTGTGTTCCCAGAAGTTAATATATTACTATTAACCATACATTGACTTCATTGAATACTGGTAACATTTCAAACTTTAAATGTGGAATATCTTCAAATCTATAACAGAGAGAAGTGTAGTTCCAATTTCTACTGTTACATATACGTTGTATATGCAATATGTTGTATCTGGTGAAGGATACAAGTTCTTAATATTTGAAATCAGGCTAATTAAGGGGATTTCACATTTTCAAAACTTGAATATCATCAAAAGTTACACTCAGATATAGAACAATTTTTTAAAGTTTACTTACACAGTGAAACCTCGCCATAGAAGGCAGCCTTGAGACTGGTGCAAAATGCCCACTGTTGGGAGGTGCCCACTCCAAAGAGGGTTGGCCCTTTAAGTATGGATGAGTATGTGCATGTACAAATAAGCATTCGTACATCAATATACAATGTATACATGAGAATGGTATTATTGATAGCCTGCGTGGACTTATTTTTAAAGAAAACTTTATTAAGCCATACGTGGAGGATTATCTCCTGGTGAGGCTGCTGACCAGATCCTTCTGAGCTTTATGACGGAGGGGTCTGGCTGGCAGTCTCACCGGGGGGATGCTTCTCCCCTAGGGGTGTTAATATTGAATATTGTTTACATTACGATAGGCAGCTGGTCTATGTTCATCTTAGTCAATTTTTATTTCTGCCATGGTTATGTTTTATATGTCTATGTCTATGTGTATTGATTTGTATTATATTGTACAGATGTAAACTTTTATTCTCCGTTCGCGGAGGTCAATAAAATTATTATTATTATTATTATTATTACTATTATTATTATTATTATTATTATTATTATTATTATTATTATTATTATTATTATTATTATTATTATTATTATTATTATTATTATTATTATTATTATTATTATTATAGTATAATCCCAGAAGAAATAACTACATGTAAAACATAACGTTGTTCCTTTATCACATGGAAGAATAAAGAAAAACAAAACGCAACAGGTCTCATCTCACATGTTACAACAAGAAAGAGAAACATCAAAAGTTTACCACTACAAGCTTGAGCAAATCGCTGGGATGACACTGATCTACACGCGTAATTGTTCCACACTCCAGATCTGCCAATATGACATTTGTAAAGATATCAAAACAGGCTTCGTGGATTGGAAGACTGTTATGCTATGATTGGTCAAGCCAACTCACCCCCTCATGTACTATTTGTGGTGGAGGATAACACATCACAGGCCTCTGCCCAGATTCAGTGGTCTCTTCGGACCAAGGCCAGGACTGGCTCAGATAGACCCAGACACAATGCTTCTTTCCACTATATATATACATGTATATGAATCTTTCAGCATCTGTGATGAAGCCACTCAGTTGTTTGGGCCTTTGAAATTTGTTCAACCTGAACAGTGAGAGATTCTCTGCATTTTATATATAGGCAGACAATAAGACCTGCTGTGGGCCAGATCAGTTGGTAGGCAACGAAGCTATAACCACGCCATGAGAAGAGAAAATATTGTGCCATTTTTACTTTACAATGCGGAAATAACACTTTTCCTACCAAACAAATGATTTTTTTGATATGTTGAGCATCTTGTATGTTTTAAAATCTACGGAGTTAATTTTAAAGCTTTCTGTTTAGTTGTTAATTTTATCACATAAACTGACCTGACTCTGCCTAATACAGGAATCTGCCCTCCTCCCTAGGAAGTTCCAGGCTGCAGCCTAGGTGGCAGCATAAAATCCCAGTTAATATGAGTACCTCCCATTAATAGATAGTAAATTGCCTGGAAGTGCCAAGCAATTTTATGCATTCAAAATGGTTCCATAACAGCATGGCGGTAGATAAGTTACCAGCTTCTACATTTTGTGGTGGTGGGTGGGGAGTGTGTGTGTGTGTGTGGGGGGGGGGGGGTTGGGGGTGGGGGGGGGATTCAGAGAATTTAGTATAAATGGCAATACTCAACTTTTGTTTGCATGCCATAGGTGATATCCAAGACACAACTCATGTTACTGCAGGACGCTGGAACCGTTTAGTTTTCACGATATAATCTTGAACTGATAGACATATTTTTTTTGTCCTCAAATGTATTGCCTGCTAAACAGACGTTCTTGGCCGGCGTTCAACTGACTGTGCCCAGCGCCTTTTTCCCTGGGGCTGGTCAAAACCTTGCGTCCCAAGAAAGTCTGCTGTGGAGGCAACAAATGTACAATTTGGTGAATCAAATAAGATTGTTTCGAGAGTAAAAGGGGCGAGATAAGAAACAGATGTATGTAGGCTATGTCTTTGGATTGTATAGAAGGGACAAACAAAAGAGTAATGTCAAGCATCATCTGCAACATGCTCACAGCGACATTTTGGGCATTCACAAAAACTGATGGTATGTAGATGGGCATTAAGCTGGAAGCAGCTCATCCTGAGACTTGCTTGGATGGCAGCTGGATGTCTTCTGCCAACATAGTATTATACTTAATCTCTTTAACTGAACGTGAAACTTTCGAATCGATTTGTTTCTTGAATTCGTCGAGAGAGTTAGAATTCCGAATGTTGGCTGGGAACTGGTTCCAAAGTCTCGTTGTGCAGGAAAAAGTATTGTTACATAAATCTGTTTAACATGAACGAAATAACAATTAGAGGCATGAAAATAGTTAATATTTTGAAACATTTACAAATGCATCTCAGTAGAAAATCACTAAAAATCTTGTATCTCTCTTCATTTGCTCTGTTCTTGAATATTTATCCGCTGTCTGAGATCTTTTGAATAATATCACTGAGGTATTCAGGAACTGAATTATGGGTAATTTTATAATTTGGATTAAATTATTTATTTCTCAACGTTTAACTAAAGTTTGAAGACCCGTTTCCTCGTATAATTTGTCGCCAGGAATGGAAAGCATAGCACCAGAAATGACAAGTGCGGAAGCAAGTTGAATAATTTCCAATCTTTGTGAGTCATCCAGTGTGCAGTCATATCCCAGATCACACTGCCATACTCCATTACTGGTCGAAAGAAGGATTCGTATATTATTTCTAGGGTTTCTCTGTCTAGTTAGTACTGTAAACCTTTCAATATTTTAAGTTGTTTGAAAGCTACAGGAAAGATAAGATCAATGTGGTCGTTCTAACAGTGATCGGATCGCATTGTTAACCCCAGATGTTTATGTTAGTCGGCGTATTGTAATTGATGAACTTTCGAGTGATGGACTTGATTTTTTCTGGAAATACTAACATAGCATCCGTCTTCACGGCGTTAAATGTTACCATCCAGTCTGTGCTCCAAGAATCAACGAGAGATAGGCAGGGGTTGTCAACAGTGAGATATAACGATGTGTCATTAGCAAAGACTTGTATTTTGGAGGGAACAATAGCCACGGTATTGGTTTAAACATATTCTATTAAAGCAATTAGGAAACAGAAGATTTGCCGTTAATAAGAACTCTTTTTTGACGATTGAAAAGATAATTTTCAAACCATTTAAGCAAAGAGTGTGAGATTCTGTTACGCTCCAACTTGAAAAGCAAACCTTGATGCCAAACTCGCTCAAACGCTTTGCTAATGTCCAGAAAGACAAGTCGAACCTCCTTTTGGAGATCAATAGCCAGAGACAGTTCATGACATTAAGGGATAAAAGTTGGTCAATAGTAGAATCTCCAAGCAGAAACCCGACAAAAACTAAAAGCATTTAAAAACTACCTTTTTCCATCACTTTTCTAACGGGGAGATGGGTCGTCAGTTATTACATAAGTGTGTATCACCCTTATGCCAAGGAGTGACATAAGTCTGTTTCCAGGAACTAGGAAACATTCCCGACGTAGTGATAAATTAAATATACTTGTTAGGGAATCGCAAATGGATGGAGCCCCTCCCACAATTGGAATAGTTTTGAAAACCGAAGACTTCAAACATTACTGCCTCTACTGTCCCCAGTATGCACAAGAAAGAAAGAAACTTCTACGTTCCACGGTCCCACTAATAGCTTCTGGGGTCCATCCAAACTTAATTCTACATGTGGCCAGTGACAGATAGGCTAATATCTTCCTTTATGGGAGTAAGGAACTTTGTGTTGATTGTAATATCTTAATCTTCAAGGCCATGCAAGACTACATCGCTGGTACTAGACGTTTCCTTACGTAACTGAGTTTTCTCATGCCTTGGTTAAATGCCATTGATTTGAGGTTATATCTTATGTATAATTTGACCACATATCACTGTAGTAAATATGCTCTATTGTTCAATTTATTATACTCATAGTGTCTAATCTACATATGTAGATGATGTATGTCCCAGTTAACTGATTTTGGCTCGTCATGTTAGTACTGTACTTGCTGCAGGGGGTGGACAGTAACAAGGCGGTGAAGGAACACCCGAGCTGCTGGGTGCAATGGTGGCTCCACGTACAGTGGCAGTGTGCTTTTGCCACCATTGTACTTCGGCCGCGTCCAGCAGTCTGCGTTTAAAAGCCGGGCAACTACTTCTCCTGCAGCCCGCCACCTGCGGCGTAGGTAATATGGGACACAAGTGAAAATTTACTCAATATAAACATACATGTATGTTCATAACATTTATATTTGGATAGTTATATATATAGATACATTTAATGTATACACATGTTACTTAATTTGCTTCTCGGAGCTCCTAGTCTATGTATTGTGACCTGCATAGCTTTTCTGTATCTTGTATTGTTCTGTGTGTCTTGTATATACATTGTGTGTCTCCGTGTCTGGAGAACCCCTCGATTAGTCGATTTGTGTACTATTGGGCTATCCAGTGTGAAATAAATATGTTTAAACTAAAAAGATATGCGAGATTAAAATGTCAATTGCCAGTAATTTGCATAATTTTGAAAATGTTAAATATTCCATATCAGAAGCCCAATTTCAGTTGTAGGACTATGACCATGCACCAGTTTGGATTTCTAGCTGTAGCGGTCTCTGAGAAAATCTGTGGACAAGAACTTGGGCGAAAAGAAAGAAAGAACGAATTTTGAGAAAACTTAATGTGTTTGCACACAGACGATTGATCACTTTCTATGAGAAGCATGAATTATAAGCATGGTTTGGAACAAAGATTCTCGCATATATATATATATATATATATATATATATATATATATATATATATATATATATATATATATATACATATATATATATGTATATATATACATATATATATATATATATATATACCACCACCACCCAACATATATATATATACATATATATATATATATATGTTGGGTGGTGGTGGTGGTGGAATTGTTAAACTTACAAAGGTTTTACATTTAGAGGCATTGTGTGGCAGTCTACGGTTATATACATATATACTTAAAACTGTCTGAGTCACATCCATCAGTTTCAAAATATTTACCATAAAATAGGTTGCAAACTCAAATGGTCAAATGATGAGCCAGGATATAAGCTTTAACAATAATGATTTCAAATTTCCAAATTTCTTTTCTTTTCTTTCTTTCTTTCTTTCTTTCTTTCTTTCTTTCTTTCTTTCTTTCTTTATCTTTCTTTCTGACGTGCAGCGCTAATTTTGTCTTGTGCTATTCAAATGACTTCAAAACACTTCTAAATTGCTAGCAACCGACTTGCGCCAGTCTTAGGATACACCAAGGCATACGAATGAAATGTTCAGAATTATTCATCCGTGCCCTTCCAGCAATGTGTTCAAATATTACAATTTCTTCTGAGGTAACCATTATTGGATTCTTGTATTTTATTCACATTGAGTTGACGTGCAAACTACTGAGAATAAACAGTGTTAGCTGCCCTAAGTAAGATGCTGTCAATACTCCCAAGCATAATCATGAAAAATGATTGTTACGGTAATTGGGAAATTTGATTAGAAGAAAGGGTTCTAGATATCGAATGAGAGCTGAATTTAGAATTAAATAAATATGACATAAATCGTGTAAAGTTTGTTTATAACCACGATCCTCGCCATTTAATGTGGCGTAGTATGGGCGTGGAGCGGATAAATGGCGCAACGCAACATACAACATCTGAATATCTTTGTGAATAACGAAAGGTAATGAAGCTAGCCAGGCACGAACACCTTTGTTGAAGTTGATAATAAGTTAATGCATGTTTAATGGAAGATGATAACCTGCTGGCAAATTACATTTACTGATAAATTGCGTCACTTATTGGAAAAACATGAAGTAAGCTGCAGGCAACAGCTTTATCAGGAAGATATACTGTATACTTTGATAGCTTTTTTCACACACACACACACACACACACACACACACACACACACACACACACACACACGAATATTGTTTGTGTAGATTCATGAAAGCCTGACAAAAGTACGGTAGAAGCATATGAAGCTGTCTGTGGTATTTGTTTTCACGAATAAATGATCACTGTGCTAGTTTGCTTAAACAAACGAACAAATACAAAGACTAATATACAATTCTAATTTGATGACCCAGATATAATTACTTGTTGGTAATTTTATTTCCATTTCCGAAGTTCAAATGCATGGACCGAAAGTCAGATTTATCTGTATTAATTTTATTTTTAAAGACATTATATATAATGTAGTTATGAGTTTTACAAATTCTCTTTCATTGAACTAATAGGCCTACATGCGTTGCTGTAACAGAGAGGCTCTTTTTATTAGCCTACACCCTTTCTGTGTCATAATAATAATGCTGAGCTTGCATAAGAGTTGCTGTGAAAACCAACATGTGCACACATAAGCGCCCCAGGCGTCCGCGTATGCGTCTGTCCGCGCCGCGTACGATGCTGGCGTCTGACAGTTATTGTCCATTTCACATGGGTCCTCCTGCACAGCCCGGAGCTGTTGTAAGGTTTTCTACCGCACCGCGGCGCAGGTTGACATACAACCGTGGTGGTTAACCAGTTTCTCAGTCGCCCAAACCTTAGTCTTTAACTACTTCTCAAAATGTGCGACCATCATGCTTACAGGCATATGCACATGGCAAAAATACTTTCATTTTCTTACTTTAAAAAAAGAGAAAAACATATTGTTAGCGTGCTTCGGCACTGTGTCTGTAATGATTCGTGACTGAAACCATTGCTTCTAAAAAAACTGTAACGATAAAATGTCCTGTGAAACTTCCATACAGTCAACACCCAAATTCCGTCAGCGAAATTCTTTACTCTCCATGTCCGTCGTATCACTGCGTTTCTCTAAAATATAAATATAAACGTAGTGAGGATTATATTTTATTCTTATTTTCACCACAGGAACATTCAATAGATAATTTTAAAAGGCTGCATTAGCTTTAAGTAACTGCTCTTCAGCGGGTAACTATGAGAACAAGTGTTGCAGCCTGGAATACCAGGACTTGTGTCTGGTAGCGGCTCTTTGCCTCAGCTTAATATTTTACCAAGACAACCAATATGGAAAATTAAAATGCGATATAACCAGAGATCTTGTACACCTCAATAAATTAATATCAAATTCAAGAGCTAAACATTCAAAAAGATACATCTCATGTTAACAGTGGATAAATGGGTAGGTATTTATACATATGTTCACTCGCTCATTGGTTCATTAATGCGTAAAATATTTTCCTGCTCAGCAAGCTTGTCAGTCTTGCTTAAGATCCTTTCTTAGTTAATTCGTTATAAAACAAAATAGCTAATGAATATTATAAAAATAAATAAGGGGCGGTCATAGCGTCGAGCCAGAACAAACCAGGCCGCGGCCTTTCTTCACTCCTCGCCACGATCGCTTGGCGCACTGGCCTATTCCGGAGCGACGCTATGACCGCCCCTCATGTATCTTTATACTATTACTATTCATTAGCTATTTTGTTTCATAACGAATTAACTATAAGACGGGTCTTAAGCAAGACCACAAGCTTCCAAACTGTTGTCATGTTTTACATAGACATTCATTCAAATAAGCACAAGGCCTCAGAGGCAACTTATAGCAGGAAGCACGAGCTTAGCCTAAATCATCCTACGAACTTAATAATTATTTATAATACAAACAGGAGCATCAGTGCCACATCTTCCATGTAGTTCTCACCCCCCCAAAAATGTATTATGTCGCACGTGAAACTCTACAATTGTTGATTGTCCAAGAATTGATATGCTAATCAGAAATTATGTTTACAGCCTGCGGCGAAGGTTGTTGACAAGTGAAAACACATCAGTGAAGGTGACCATATACAGCGATTTCAGAAATAACAGTAAACTATGACATCGAGTCATCGTGTCTGTGTGACAACACAGAAATATTGTTTGTCTTTCTTTCTTTCTTTCTTTCTTTCTTTCTTTCTTTCTTTCTTTCTTTCTTTTTTTTCTTTCTTTCTTTCCAGGCAAATTTGTCCGATATTTCATTTGAAAAGTATACTTAGTAACTCCAAACTTGGCACAATTATACTTCTATAGATGAAGTCTCGCCTTTTTATAAGGAAAGGTCATGTTTTTCAAAATTATGCAAATGAGGGCTAATTAAAGTTTTAAATGTTCAATATCTTATATACTATAGTAGATGTGGTTCCGAGTGTATCGGAGTTCGATCATAGGAAAGCAAAGGTCAACTTTCATGACGATGGTTCAAGAAGTGAATATGATTATATTAGTTGTCACAATTGTCACAAATACTAAACTACGCTGATGATTTCCATAAATGTATGGTATGATACATTTACATTTTGTAAGTCAGGATCAAACTTTATGTCTGTATGGACGCAAATTTTGATTTTCTGTCTGTGCTGTTTTGCTAAACTGAGAGAGAGAGAGAGAGAGAGAGAGAGAGAGAGAGAGAGAGAGAGAGAGAGAGAGAGAGAGAGAGAGAGAGAGAGAGAGAGGTGACCAGTTGTGTCTCATTTTCAAGACTTCACTAATTTGTGCCACCAAACTGACACAGCAAGTGGACAATGCAAACGAGGTATGTGCCAATCACATTCTTTTTGTCCAATCAGGGCACATTGTGCGTGCCAGAAAGCTACATGACAAAATCCTTCAGTGAAGCAAAACCAAGAGTAAAAGGCGGCTCACAAAGCGAGTATTTTATACATTTCATACAATGAAAACTATACAACAAGCTGCAAAATAAGGGTTTTTCATTAACAGATCGACTATTTTTTCTAATTCTATAACTCTCTTGTGTTGGACTTGCAAGAACATATATTTATCAAGACCAAAAACACGTTTTCTTACGCATTAAGGAGGGTGTGCAGTTTTATGGAATGCTATTGTCAACTTCAAGTTGACCAAGGTCGACTTTACTTCGAAACGGGTATGTGGGATAATGTGTGAATCAAGTGACATAACTTTATTGATTGTAAATACGTACCTGCCCTGCGACCCTTCCAGTGAAAATAAAAACATCACGGGAATACAATGATATACTCGGTGGAATTAGTTTGAAATGCCAAGAACTCAACACCGACAATATAACTATAGGCGAAGATTTCAACACCAATCTTGCACATAGCGGGTCACTTCACACGCAATCTCTGTTGTCTTTTGCATTGAATAAAATGAAATGAAATGAAATGAAACTTTATTGACTGCACTACATCAAACAAAAAACAAACAAAAAACAAACAAACAAAAACAAAAAAAACAAAAAAAACAAAAAAAAACCCCCAAAAACAACAACAACAACAACAACAACAACAACAACAACAACAACAACAACAACAACAACAACAACAACAACAACAACAACAACAATAACAACAACAACAACAACAACAACAACAACAACAAAACCCCAGTAGTATTTTGTCAAGTACACGTACAACGCGCAAAGCACCAACAAAATATGGAAAAAGAAGAAAAAAGTCTATATACAGCTCAGGAATGCCTCTAAATTCCTTACTATAGTAGTTTCCCTCTTATGGCTAGACAATTTGTTATATATTTTTTCCACCATTTTGATTAATCCAATGTCTCGTAATTCCATTATGAAATTAAATAATTGTCTCGTATTGTCTTGTTTCACATCTACAAATATATCTTCTATTTGTTTCAGCATAACATTTCGGGGTATTCTAAATTGGCTACAATTTAATACAAAGTGAATTTCCTCCTCTATGAGGTTACATGTATTACATGTCCTGAGGCTTACTGGCGTTTTGTGGGGACGCTCATGTCTACCTGTTTCAATGTGTTGATTATGGGCACTGATACGGAGCCTAGTAATATTTTTGTGAATATGAAAATTGTTTATAACGTCTGGATATAATTCAAAATTTAAGTTTTTTTTCACTGGACATAAGTTCTTAATTTACATTCACTGTCATTTTGTTGTGACATACCACTTTCCCACTGTCTCTGAAATTTCTCTTATAGTTTGCTCATAAATAACGTGGATGGAAATATGCCAGATCTGTTGCTTTTATTATGCCAAAGTCCCTGGAAACCAGTCCCAAACAATATATCTTTGATGCTTTTCACCCACAATGACTGGTTTTGATTTTCATATGACATTTCAATATTGCACAAATAAGAATCTGATAGCAGGGATTTTTTTTTCACTGTTCGCAATCCTAAACCAATTTTTACACACCATATTCATTATCTTCAGGGAAATGGGGGTACATCCAAACTCACCAAGGACAGCTATATTACTAGCTTTCCGATTCACTCCAATACAAAACTTCAGAAAACCAATATAAAACCTTTCGATAGCAAATTTGAAATATCCTGAAATACTGTCAGGTATTATTGACTTGGATGGGCTAATCGCATAAGCTCCCCAAATTTCGGATGAATGAAAGACTTGTTTGTGGCTTTCAGTATGAAAAATCCTTTATCGATTTCTCATATGACAGCAAAATCAACGGTGAGAAATTCACTCTGGATCATTTTATTTTTCAGAAAATTTAACAGAAGTTGTTACAGGCTACCATGTGATACATGAAGGTGACAATCTCTCTCCTCATTCCCCGATAATACTGGATTTAAATATACCAAACTCTTACAATGTTCGGGAAGAAACTTAAATCCTTATCCCTAAACCGTGATGGCGTGACGCTATTGAAGCAGAACTGGAAAGTTATAGATGCACGCTATAGCTTGTAACCTAGCAAACATTTATATTCCTCTGTCTGCTATACATTGCACAGATACAATTTGCAAAGTACGCACGTTCGAGATTAAAAAATTCCACGCTGACATTATCTCCGCTTGTATTGACGCAAGTAAATCTTCTATCCCCCATAGCAGTACCAAAACAAAAGAAGTAATAGCAGGTTGGAATGCTCATGTGGAAGGTTATAAAAAGAACGCAATGTTTTGGCACTACATTTGGAAATGTAATAGTTCACCAAGGTCAGGTCACTTAATTATATCTGATATCAGAAAGAATACCCGTGCCAAATATCATTACGCACTTCGTTTTGTTAAAAAGAATAAAGATACGTGTAGTTCAAACAAAATACCCGGCAGTATATTGTGTAATGAAAATAAGGATTTCTGGTCTGAAGTCAACAGGATTAGAAGTAGAGGTGGGAGTAGACCAAATGTGGTGGATGGAAAATCTGACTCCCATGAAATTGAAGAACATTTTGCAAATAAACACGCTAAGTAATATAACTCTGTCCTATATAATGTAGATGAAATGGAGAAATTAAAACATGACTTAGACGAATCTAACGCCTCTTACAAGGGCGCTCATATCAGTTCTTCTGTTTCTGTATGCAAGATAAAAGATGGGATCACCAAACTGAAAAAAAAAAAGAAAAAAAAAAAGAAAACACGACGAGGATAGCGGGTGCTGTGCTGACCACTTAATCACTGTGACAGTTCTTTACATGTTTGTCATTGTTATTTTCAGCGATGTTTATGCATGATACTGCACCCGATGGGATAAAAAAAGCTCATGTCACATCCCATACCAAAAGAAAAACGGAAATCTATAAGCAATTCAGGAAATTATATTGGCATAGCCCTTAGCAGTGTCCTTGGAAAATCACTTGTGTGGATTATAATGAAAGACAACACTGAGGCATTAAGTACATCCGAATAACAGTTTGTTTTTAAATATAATACTTCCACAACTCAATGCACATGTACGTGTGTTGTCAGAGTGTGTCAATTACTATACAGTCAGAAAAAGCAATGTAAATCTCATTTTCCTCGATGCAACAAAAGCCTTCGACAGAGTCAAGTAGGTTAAACTCTTCAGATTATTAGAAAAAAGAATTATCTCCAATTGTTATCCGTTTGCTCATCAATATGTACACAAATCAAACTGCTCATGTAGTTTGGAATAATTCCGTAAGTGCAATGTTCCGCCGCACAAACGGTGTGAAACAGAGTTCTTTCCCCTTTCCTGTTTGGAATTTACTTCGATGAGTTGCTGATCCGACTAAAAAAGTATGTATTTGGTTGTCACATTGGTAATCAATTCATGGGTGTGCTTGTTTTCGCCGATGACCTTGTCTTGTTATCACCCATTACTGGTGTCAGTAGACTTTTACAGATATGTTCAGCCTTCGGCAAAGAATACAATATCATGTTTCAGTTCCACCCAGCCAGAAGCAAGTGGTTGTCATGTGATGACGTAACTTCATGCAAATCAGTCCAAATGGATGGGAGACAAATTGAAAAGGTTGAGACATATGTCCATCTTGGATATGTTGTTGGCGTTAATGCACTTTCATTTAATATAAATTTCAATGCCGGTAAGTTCTTCTCTGAAGTTAATACCATAATGGCACACTAGGATAGGTCACAATAGGTAAGGCAAGAACAGAATGTTCAAGAACTGCCTAAAAGAGGGCACTGCAGTCAGTGGAGGGCTAGGGTAGTGTATTCCCATTACTTTATATTGTAATTTGCAACTTAATAACTTGAAAACTACTGCACATAAAAACACCAAATTTCAGACAGTAAATCTACATGCGTAAGTAAATACCTCACCAAAATCATATAACAACAGCTACATAAGTGACTAGTTTATTTAAGGTTGCTTTAACATACAAACTAATGGGAATACACAGCTCTTGCCCTACAAATGTTTGTGTATTCAGTTGCATATTGGGGCGAATACACACCTTGGAGCTATTCTAACCTTTCCTATTAGCAATTTTATTTGTATTTGGCTAAATACACACCCAATATACAGACTTCTTGTCGACTAGATGTGCGTATTCCCATAAGACTCTATGTCAAAGTAACAGTCAATACTTTGAACAGTTTTATAGCGAAAGTTATCAAATTTAGGCCTACATGAGTATTTTAACAATATACAACCATTTACCACAAGAAATTTGGTGTTTCTAGGTAGAGTGGTTTTAAAGTTACATAAGTGCAAATTATAATGGAAACTTATAGAAATACACATACTTGGCCTGGCTGCCTACAGAGCCCTCTACTGAGAACCCGCACGAACCAGTTGATCTTGACCTTACCTTAGCCATGCTTCTTCATCCATACGGTTTAAGTTATTCCAATCTTATTGTATGTCCTTTTACGGCTCCGAGTTGGGGGATTATTCAAATCCAAAAGTTGATAAGATTGACACTACATGGCGCAAAGCTATCCGATTTAAATGAAATCTGCTATACAGGACACATTGCACCTGATGTAAAGTACCTCCTTTTGAGTTCCAGTTACACTCCCGCTTCTTGAAGTTCATGCATAAAATGGGTGATAATGAGAACCCATTGGTAAAGTTATGTTCCAAATTAGTAATGGAGGGGTCAAGATGAGAAGTTGGTAGATCTTTTGATTACTTGGTCGCCAAATATGGCCCGAGGAGGTCACAAATGTTAGAGGGTAAATCCTACTGTATTCCTTTATTGAAGAAAGTACATGGACCTGATTTATCAACAGAAAATGTAAAAGCACAGGTTATTCGTGAACTTTGCGAGATTCGAGATGGCAAGTTAAACTCGTTTTTACACAACATTGAAGTGATGGAGTTGCTTGACCATCTATGCGGTACCTGACACTGCTCTCATCCAACAGAATAGACACTCAACTGCTTGTGACATGATCTATTCCCAGTTGTGCTTCTAACGAAACAATCAAATTGTGATATTTCCTATTTCTGTTGTGACCTACTATATGTTATTGATATTCAAGTGTACTACGTGTACGAAATAAAGATGTATATAATAAGTCTCTTGGCATAAAACCCCCGTCTCGTTCTTTACGCTGCTATTTTACAGCACGAGCATGATCCATATGAGCTCCTATTATCGCCGAGGCAAACAGCTGTGCCTTTTCCATATGTTGTGTTGGTCATTTCATCAGTTCTATTAAAATTACAGATAACTGTATTTAATACATATGTTACATCCGGGCATATCATAAAACATTGATTTATATACCATACAATTCAATTCAACTGCACCTTTGGCAAAAGATGCCCCATGGGTGCATCTGGTTGGAATAATAAATGCAGTTTGACTACATTTTGATTTTTACTGACCTATATACATTTGAATATACGAGACCCAAGTAGCTGGCGCCTGAACTTTATTTATTATCTTGTGCGAAAAAATCTTCAAAAACATGTTATTCGTGTAGAAAAACACATAAATAGCCAATATAACGAAATATAATTGTATAAATCTAACTGTAGATCATCAGTACTAAAATTCAATATTATATATATAATTTTTCTAGATGTCTGCTGAAGCTTTATAGTGTAACTCAGTAGTAAGCTTGCGCTTCTGTCCTCATACTTCAAGATTTTGTGGTAAGATTTTGCTGTTATAACACATTGCTCAGCCAAACTACAATTTTCTAAAAGTCTTTCTTTTTCCAACATAATCGATTGAAGGAATACCTTTTAAATCATTACGAATACACCAGGTTTTTGCACATTCTTGACCTCAACCGCCCCGCAACTCTTCTCGCCATGACTTGCAGTATCTTTGAGTCAGCAATTTGGTTTAAACATATTTTATTTCTCCATAATACACATAAATGCCATTCAAAATAATAAATGTTGCCAGTGGAAAAAGGGCAAAGCCTTATCTGAATTCCTCTCGCGGGAGGACACGAAAAACAGGACGATACTTTACACACACAGACAAGTTGAAGGAGATTAATACAAAGACGAGACAGATAGAGCAGAGACAATACAGGATGGGCTTGCAGGTATATGAGAGCAAGCTATTCGTCGCTCAGTAATAGTAATTAATGTGTAAATAAATACAATATAAATAATAAATTGACTCAGTGTCTGTATTTTCAGCCGACACCTGTCGGTTTGAAACGTTCAGTCTCGACTTACTATAAACCATGTACTGCCGAAAAAATCTTGACATTTTCATCGAGTGAGCAACCAGCATAACCATGTAATACATTTTTCAAGGTGAAGGGGGCGTAACGAGATATATCAGTATGAAAAACAACCAGTTCTTTCCCTGCTGTGGTTTTACATTGCCTTTGCAGCAGTCATTTATCCCCTCGTTATGGCCTGAGACGTGCCCACAGTGCTGTATACACACGTCTCTGGCATGGCTTGCAATGTGTTACAACATTATGCTCTTTACTCTGTTCAAGCCTGCAATGTGGTTACTCGCAACAAATGGACACCTGTCTTTACTTCCTTTCTATGTGCTTTGCATTGTGTTTGTAGAATCCACAGGCACGGATCCATCTCGATATTGCAGTGTGTTCATAATCCTGGTGCCTCGTGCAGTTTTTGTAAAAGTTTCTTCTGATCCAATCTCGCAGTGTTCTAATCGCGAAAGTGACGAAACAGTCAATTTTCACTCTGTTACGATGCTCTAATGATGATGATGATGATGATGATGAGAGTATTTTCAAGGATCGCGTTTACTTCGTGACTTCTGTCGCACAGTACATGAAAAAGATACCCTGCTGAAATGTATATTGATTTCAATGATAAAGAAAAAATATTTGCATCGTTTTTGTTATTTTAGAAACACTTAAAACTTTCAATGAGAACATGAAAAGAGAATGATGTGTATTAAGTTGACTATTTAGTTACTATGGCCCCCCATTTTCACACCTTTCAGTACAATTTTTGTTATTTAGCATTTCAGGTGTCAAATTATAACGGCTCGTAGTTATCATTCGTGCATTGCATATCTTTAATGTGCATTTGAACAAAAGTTTATATCATTTGGCTCCGGATGTCCTGTGTGACAAGTATTTATTTTACAATGTCATGAAGGTGAGGAGATAAGTTGAAACCTTTGGCAATAGTGTGCTTGCAAGACAGTTTCTATTCTCGATTTTGCTATAATACATCTGCTAAAACTTTTGAGTACGTTTTGGATTACAAGAAAATTTGTTATGATACACGAATTGTTCTGCTTGAATGCTACGATACTTCCACCGCTAATGTATTTGATACATTAAACGCACAGAGGTGTGGTTATATCACTCCCTGCAGATCAAAAGCATTGGTAATATGTATGTATGTACAGTCCACATCCGGAGAAAATATACATCCATACCAATGACAACTGATGAATTATGGCTCAGTTTTGCTTAATTATATATTCGCCCTGTTCATGTTTCCTTAAGTTGCTCTCATAGCATCTTATAAACCTCAGATTCTGAAATTTGGATTTGTAAATTTAAGTCACGTCGTTTTGCAAAGCTTCCAACTCATTACACTTGAAGCATTACTATGTTATAGTTTACATAAATGTATTTACTGTACGTGGCGTATCGAAATGAGTAAACGCTTTACTTCAGAACAAAGTTGACCTGTACCAGATAATGTAAACCATTACTGCCCATTAGACGTTCAGTGAAGGTAGATTGTCTAACACGGACCAATTTACATGTATTTCAATGTTCGAACACATCAAAATCCAGTCGTTTTAAAAGTTTATCTTTTATGAATGTTATTTATCAAACAGTGAAGTGCAAGCGTAATTTTTCCAAATTGAGAAACTGTCAAGGATGTTAACTGAGTTTATCCAAGCATATCATCATTTCGAAGCTTTTAGATTAGGGTGGGGGTGAGGTCGGCAGTGCCTGCACAATAAGGCAGATAGACTCGGGGTGACACTGTGAACTTGATAATTATCTTTAATTCATTCAAATTATATACTTGCCATATACATTTTTTGCAGAAAAGTAAAGAATCACTTGATATTAATTAAGTGCAAATCGAATATCATATTATACAATTTTTACTATGTAAACAGTTCAATATGGTACATGCATATCACTAACATTCAAAAAGTACATATCTAACATTTTGCTGATCATTTAAGAGAAAATTATCACAAACATTACAGTGTGGAAAACTTTCTACAACTGCCACTCCGTTGCTTTCAGTCTGGTCAAAATTCCAATTGTAAAAAGTATCGTTACTATCAAGTTGTTTTTTTGGGGTCGAATTTTCATCAAGGTCTCCCCTGCTACAGTATGGAAAGTTCCATACGAGTATGATTCAACAGATTATCATGGTCTCCACTGCCATGTGGATAAAACTATACGAGTATGACTCTGATGTTCATAAAGGATGCCGTGATGTTCAAATATGAATGAAAGTCTCTTTTGACACCTTCACACAACATTAATATCCCCATTTCGGTCTGTGGTTCTCGTAGAATACAGAATAAAGCTAGAAAAATTTGATTTGCTTGTCAGCAAATCAGTCTTTGTGCCTTAAAAAACTTTTAAGTATATATTTAATATCCAGTATTTACTCAACTCCTGCACCGATATTTTTTCATGCGGCTCTGTCAAAAATCTATAAATTGAAGTTGGAAAGGCACCTCAATCTATTCTAGCTTTGGGGCTATTCAATATTTGAATTTTGTGTATTTGCCTGATTTGCACAAATCAAACTGCTACAACTTTGATTCATTGTTCATTGGATGCAGCTACCCCACGAATCTATCAGTTGAATTTTGAATGACAGTCTCAGTTCATAATAGTTTCGAAGCTATTCAAGATCTAAATTTTGTGTTTTCATCTGATTTGCATAAATTAAAATGCTATAACTTTGGTTCATGTTTCATTGGATTGGGCTATGTCACAAACCTATTAATTATGGTTGGAAAGCTACCTCTGTCGGTAATAGTTTTGAAGTTATTTCAGATTTGAATTGTGCCTATTTGCCTAATTTGCATGAATTATAGTGCTACAACTTTGGTTCATGTTTCATTGAGTGCAGCTAAGTAACAAACCTACCAATTAAAGTGGAAATGAAACCTCCATTGTGATAGTTTGTAAGTTATTCAAGATTTAAATTTGTGTATTCGCATAATTTGGATAAATTAAAATGCTACAACTTTGGTTCATGTTTCATTGGATGCTGCTGTTTCACAAATGTACAGTTTTGAAGTTGGAATGACACCTTTATCTATAATAGTTCTGAAGTTGTTCAAGAATTCAATTTTGTGTATTCACCTAATTTGCACAAATCAAAATGCTACACCTTTGGCTCATGATTCATTGGATGCGGTTATGTCACAAACCTATAAATTAAAGTTGGATCGGCACCTCTATTATATTATACTATTATAATCGTTTTGGAGATATTGAACTTTTAAATGTTTTAAGTGCTCCTAATTAGCATGATTTAAAATGCTACAGTTTTTGTTCATTGTCCAGATTGGCAGGTGTCACAAACCGGTATGTATTACTTTAAATTTTGTGTCTATCTGTAATAGGTTGGAAGATAAGGAGCTTTTAAAATTTTAATTTTAATTGCCCCTATTGCACATTATTTTCAACACAGACTTAAAAAAGCAAATGAAAGAGAGAGGGAGAGGAGGAGGGGAGAGAGAGAGAGAGAGAGAGAGAGAGAGAGAGAGAGAATGAACAAAACTGGATTTTAGGAGATGCTAACACAATTAACGAAAGTGGGCACGTATTGTTACCATGTAAAAGGTGGCTGGACACGGGTTGGGATACCTGGAGGCGACGCTGTGTCAAGTGCTATAACACAAGGCCAGATTAATTGCCTCACAGCCCCTCTCTCACAGGTGTAGGAAATGCTCTAAAATAGTTCTCTGTCTGCAATTTTAATTAAGCCCAGAGAGAGAGAGAGAGAGAGAGAGAGAGAGAGAGAGAGAGAGAGATGAAAAAATAACTAAAGATATCAAAAGCGATTTCACAGGAACTGTATGCATTAAGATACAATGGACGTAACTCCACAGTATTTCATATTTAGCCGTTGGACCCACAAAAATCGCGAGGAGAAAGCTTTGACGAAAGAACGATTTAACCGCTTTAGGTAATTAAAAAAGGTAGAACGAAACACCTGAACATGTTATATGCTACAAAGAAACGGACAAATAGGTCTGATTACGGGAACATTTCACTAATATAACAAAGAAAAGGACCTAATACACACACACACACACACACACACACACACACGCCTGGAATTGTTACAGAGAAACAGGTCTGACTATTACCAGACGTACAAAAGCTTCAGAGGGAAAAGTGAAAAGGTTGCATATTTTGAAAGCAATAATGGTTCCTTTCCCAATAACATGCTACGGGCGGCTGTTCCATTATGTTAGTCATTAGTGGGATATGAAATCATGTTTCTATATCCAATCTGTGCCATGGAGAGTGACTCGATAAGTCAATACTTGACTTCTTTCACAATCCATGTAAAACAAATGTGTCTACACTATACATAAGAGTATAGACACATTCGAGTCACTCTCCATGGCACAGATGTTGACGTATAATTCCTACCTTGCCTGTGGTGGAGGAAACTGAAGAACTCGGAAAAAACCACCGTGCACGGTTAAAGTGGTAGGAACTTTTTCCACATGCCCACGACGAGAATCGAACCTGGGTCGTAGAGGTGATAGGCGAGCGTCTTACCACTCGGCCAACCATGCACCCTGTCTAATACGAGGCAGCTTATCTTTCAAATGCTAGTATTTAAAGTGTGTGTGTCAACACACACTTTTCTGTTTTTCCTAAAATTCTTTCTTTCTTCATCTCTTATGTCTTATTGATATTGCCACCTTGTGTTCCATGGCACCCAAATTTGTCCGGAGTTTTTCTCAGACACTATTATTCCCCAAACCACCAAACTTGCCATAGTGACTGACCTACCAATGAAATTTTGCCATTTGGTGTGGAATAGTCAGATTAGAATTATGCAAATGAGGGGCAATTAAAATTTTAAAAGCTCTACATCTTAAAAAATATTATAGATAGACACAAAGTTCCAACTTACACATATAGGTTTGAGACAACTGGCAAATCCAATAGCATTGCAAACAAAAGTTTGGGAATTTTAATGCATGCTAAATTTACCGAATTTCTCCCCAATTCACAAATATAGGCCTTTAACTGCTTGTTGACCTGTGCTTGACCTCCATGGTGCTAGGCAACTATTTTGATTCCATAATTAATTAGCTTGAACCTATCTCATAGGAAGCCTTCTATCCATGCATCCTAGCAGGTGTATGTTGTGCAAGGTTTGGGTCTTGCAGCAAATTTGGGGGGGGGGGGGCTCCCAACAACTCTGTTATGAGGCTCTCAATAAAATACAGAGAATCTCTTGCTGTTCATGTAAGAACAGATCTTCTCCATGCTGCCATATGTACCAGGCAGGCTATAGTATCCACTAGTGCTACACAGAGCTATCTGTGCACCATGACTGAGACTGGTATTCTAGCTGGTCTGTTTTTGCCTGTCGCTATGTCAGTCTGCTGAACTTATCAGTCCCAAGGGAACCAGCCAGCATCTGGACTTCTAGGCAGAACAAGCCTAAGTGTACCCTCTGTTAAAAATAGACTACTTGGCCAGACCCAGCCTGTTCTTCACAGCCAACACTGAGACAGTATAGTGCTTGTCTTGGTTCACAGGTGCATGTACATGTAGTTTCTTGACAACTTCTGTTAAAATTTGTTTTTGTGATAAAGGAAGAAAGACAGTTTTGTATTGCATGTATACACCTCCCTTTGAATTATAATATGTAAACACTATACATGTATATGTGCATGTATGAATAATGTACACGTACATGCACACATACTCATCCATACTGCCCAGAAGGGCTGACCCTCTTAGAGTCAGAGTCAGAAAACGTTTATTTGACAAAAAATATAATTGTTATGGATACAAACAGTATGTAATATTGCAACTCAAAAGTACATGACAGTTAGACGCGTTGGAATACAAAAATTGATGAGTGTCTGGATGACCCCAATTAAGGACCTGAGTCCGCTATCACTGGGGCCACCAAAAAGGAGGTAACTTAATAAACAAACTGATTATCACAAAAATACCATGAAATCCATAAAGATACTAAGGATGACTAAAACATGTACATATAAAAATTATTATTAGACAGAACTAGAATCAATTATTACATACATAACAGTTTGGCACAGTGCATATATCTTGATACCTGTTAATAAAATATTTTTTTGCATAGCTTGATAAACCAGAGTAAGAATGTGTCTCAAACTTCTCAGTAATACAAGATGGAAGGGTTTTGATAAGGGATGGGACATAGGCGTGGGCACTTTTCTCTGGTCCCAGGGGTGACTTTTCTCTGGTTCCAAGGGTGCCCATTGTGGAGAGGTTTAACTGCATAAGTAAACACTGGAATTCTATCTATCTATCTATCTATCTATCTATCTATCTATCTATCTATCTATCTATCTATCTATCTATCTATCTATCTATCTATCTATCTATCTATCTATCTATCTATCTATCTATCTATCTATCTATCTTTCTTTCTTTCTTTCTTTCTTTCTATTCTTTCACCTACACAAGCAAGTTGGTCTGGAGATTTTCTCAAGGGCTATTTTTCCGAAAATCACCAAACTTGCTACGGTGACTGACCTAGCCAGTGAAATTGTGCATCTCATTTGGAACAGTCATGATGTTTAAAAGTATGCAAATTAGGGGCAATTAAAATTTTAAAAGCTCCATATCTTCCAAACTATTGCAGACATTCAGTATTTCAATGTGCATATATAGGTTTGTGACACCTGCCAATATAATGGGCAGTATAAATTGTAGAATTCCAAATTATGTTAATAAAGGGCTTTGAAAAAATTCAAAGTTGAATATCTCCAAAAGTATTATACATACCCATACCATCCCAACTTCTATTCATAGGTTTGTGGCAAAGCCACATCCAATGAACCATGAACCAAAGTTGTAGGATTTTAATTTATGCAAACTAGGTGAATATACAAAATTTAAATGTTGAAAAGCGTCAAAATTATTATATATAGTAGTTTCATTCAAACTTCATTTTATAAGTTGGTGACATGGCCACATCCAATGAACCAAAAACCAAAGTTGTAGCATTTTACTTTATAAAAATTAGGCTAATACACGAAATTTAAACTATGTTGAACAATGGCAAAGTGTACCATTTCAAACTGTTCTCATTTTAAAGGCACCCAGACAGATTTGCTCTGAAGCAAATCTTTTTCTAGATCTTTCTTCTTTACCAGTGAATTTGTCCGACACTTTTCTCTGACATACATAGAAACTCCAAACTTGGCATGACTGTACCTCCATACAAGGAATTGTGCCTTTTTATGCAGAGGAATGAAGATGTTTAAAATTATGCAAATTAGGGGCATTTGAAATTTTAAATCTTGAATGTCTTCAAAAGTATAACAGATAGAGATGTCATTCTAACTTCTACTAGAGGGTTATTGACCATTGCGCATCTAATGCATTTAAAACAAAAGTTGTAGCAATTTGAATTATGCTAATTAGTAGCATTTGAAACTTGAATATCTTCAAAACTATCATAGATAAAGATGTCATTTTAACTTCTACTCGGGGGTTATTGACCATTGCGCGTATAATGAATCTAAAACAAGAAAATGTAGCAATTTAAATTATGCTAATCAGCAGTATTTGAAATTTTCAATCTTGAATATCTTCAAAACTATAATAGATAGAGATGTTATTCCAACTTCTACTAGGGGGTTATTGACCATTGCGCACCTAATGAATTAAAAACGAAAGTTGTAGCAATTTAAATTATGCTAAGTAGCACCATTTGAAATTTTTAGTCTTGAATAGCTTCAAAGCTATAATCGATAGAGATGCTATTCCAACTTCTACCCTATGTTATGGACTAGTGCGCAGCAATAAACTTTGATGACACATACACTGATTTGTTATGCAGCAAATCATCTTTTCTAGTTGCATGCATATATCTGAGCGCATTGTTGATTGTGTACCCATCTTCATAGCAAGAACAGTTTGAATTGTGATTTATCAAAAATTCCCATGGCACTGAAAATCACGTACCGTATCTGCAAGCAGTTTTAAAGTTGGTTGTGGAAAGTGAGTTATTCCCTACGGTGCCATGATGTTTTTGCAGTGCATATATTTCCTGCATTTTTTGGTGAATCAAGCAACGAGCCTTCAAGTTCCACAACATTTGTTCATCAGCTGATCCACAACAATAAATATAATTATAATATCTACATCTTATTTATCTGCTTTTATATTATCGAGGATTGAAACTTTCAAATGGTGACAATATGAACTAATGATGTCACCCTAAAAATACTCTGGTACACCCACTGTATGTGGCTACTGCTGTCAACAACCAATGTTTGTTATGATCCCATTTCTTGGACAGAAGGTCAGGTACTTTGTAAATTTACCTGTACTGAAAGGTCACCTGATGTGTATAGTCATTTTTCTGTGCTGAAAGGGTGTCCAAACACAGTAGGTACAACCTCATTATTAAATAAATAGTCCCTTCTTTGAAAGATATTCCCCAGGGTGAGCCCAAAAATGGTCAAATATAGCCGGTGGTCCCTCACTATAGGGTCGTATTCAATGAAAATATAGGTCTATGGACCTCATAATCATATGGTCTTAATAGACAATTTATGATTACATTGGCTTTTTTGTTCCAAGCAGGGGCTACTAGCCAATAGACAAAATTGTCAAAGATGTTAAGATACACACGATTTAAATGTGTTAACCCTGTTGGCTGAAATAAAACACGGGCACTATGCTGAGAGGTTTTGTCATATGAATGGCTGACCTGGAGCTTCGACAAGTGTTTAAGAGTAGCTACCATTCTGGTTAAGTCATGAGTGGAGAGACAGCAGAATTCTTCAAAACAAATGCACTGCAATTCACGACAGTGTCTTATGCTTCTGTCATAAAAATTTGAGTAAGGATACGGTGTGTTTTGTTACACTTTTCAACTTTCAGGTTTACTTTCAATAAATTACTTTTTTAGCTTGTGGCTTATATGGTGCGCCTGCACCACAAAGCTGTTGAAGTTGGGATGACACTTGTATCTATATCACACTTTTGACGATATTCGCCTTGAAACTTTTTCAAGTGTCCCTAATTAGCATAGAGTCAAATTCTACAACTTTTGTTTGTGGTTTATTGGATGCACTCACAGCACAACCCGGTCAACTTCAGTTGGAATGGTACCTCTATCTAAAATAGTTTTGAAGATATTCATCTTTAAAATTTCAGGGTATCCTGATTAGTATCAATCCAAATTTTATAACTTTTGTTTGTAGTCTGTCGGATGAGCTTTCGGCACAAACCTATGAACTGAAGTTGCAATGGCACCTCTATCCACTTTTTAAAGATATTTAACTTTGACATTTTCAAGTGTCCATAATTAGCATCAATTCAAATTCTACAACTGTGATAATGTGTCCAATAAATGCATAACCTCAGCAAACATACTTGAAGAACTAACATTTGGGCCTCTATGTTGAATAATTTGGAAGCCAGAAGCGATTGAAATTTCCGATTGGCACTATTTTTCATAATGTTTACTTTGTCATAAGTGTTAAACCCATACCCAATTTGGTGTCTCTAACTTGCGCTATATCTGGGTTTAAGCCCATTCAGAATAAAACGGAAACATAAAAAAGAAAAAAAGACTGCCGGGAAAAAAAACAATATAGGCCTATCTATTTTCACGCACAGACCAGGGACCTGCTATTCGGTCTAAAGCACGTCCCTGCACGGACATACAACATTGGTCTTCCAAAAAAAGCCCTAAATACGAAGAGAAACGTCTAGCAAACTATAACAATTGAGAAACACCTACCTGCCCCCCTCCCGCCCGACCGTAAAATTTAAAAAAAGACGCACAGACTGATTAAGTCGAGAACCCTGAGAAGCGGTAAAAATATACAGCTAGGCATACAGAGCGCTTCTCAAGAATTAACTAAAAGATAGTATAAAAAGTCACAATTAAAGCTGAAATAGGAACTGGACAGGGGTAAAAACATAAGTTTTGTGCTACTATATTGCTTTGTAATAAGAATGGATATACATATTGTTCCAACTTATGTGGCTTTTGGAACACAGCACAGCATAATTTGTCTATCTTTTGTACGTATCCACAGATAAGTATATCTATGTCTGCCTCATTTCCGACTTCAACCCAGGAAAGGTAAAATTAGGTTAATGATTGCAGGTTCACGCACAAACCAACACTTACAACGATCACAGGAACAGGTCATTAAACCTCCTGAGAAGGGCATGCTTTGGATGACCAATATAACCCTCCAATAAAAAGTATTTAGCATTCTCAAACGAAGTATCATGAAAGTAAATATTCATGTCCAAAGTTGATTTCATGATGAAAATGTGAGAAGTTCACGGTTTTGCTTTATTCATAATAAAAACAGGCCCATATGCTTTATGGTTTCAGATATTTGCGTCGTTGACCTTTTCCTTCTCTAAACCGACCCAAAACGGCTGTGTGCCAAATGTTGTCTTCTTCAATGATGCTTGCATAATTTCGTCGATAGTGAGAAACAATATGAATCAGAATTGTAGATGAGATTCCGATAGCATGCACCAGGTCAAGAGCTCAATTTCTTCAGCCTGGCTTCCTCGCCCATATTGCGACAAGGACAACTTGATGAATTCTTTATTGGAGACGAACGGGTTAAATCAGTTTTGATCCCAGGTACTTCAACAATACGGAGCCTTAAACATACCATTGACCCATTCAGGAGAATGCTTGCTTATATTTATTCCACCAGCATTAACTAAAAGCAATGTAATATTTGTTTGACCCAGATAAAAATTATGCAGACAGTCTGTGATCTCCAAACGTTAACCCTTGTTAATGGCCTTTGGTGGTGGACGTTTGACGTAATATTTTAAGCTCGTTAAACTCTAATATGCCATATTTTATTTCTGATGGCATACAAATTCAGGTTAAGTCTACATAGCTTTGGATAAATGTTTCAGACACCCAGAGGCTGATTTTATAATGACTGTATTAATTTCATATTGGCATTCATCCTTACACCTCATCAATGTATTCATTGTTGCCGTCTATAATTTGTCAACATATTTGTTAACTTTTGGGAATCTGAATATGAAAGAAACTTTCATGATAAATTGGTTTTCTCAAATGACAAGATCAGGAAATTATTACAAGATTTTCTCTCTTTTCTTTTAATTCTATTGACGATTGTCTCTTTTTTTAATGCCAAGGCACTGATCAAAATACTACCGTAATTGGCCTCTTTGATTATGTGTGAACACTGCACTGTATTACATTTAGCAAATATATTGTTCGTGTATTAGATATTTTACAGTTTTTCATTATTTGATCCACAAAGGTATTGGTACGAATTGAAAGTTTTGTAAAAGGAAATGGCAAGTCTAGTGCATGTTACAAAGTGCTGATGTAGCGCTGTTATCACGTATTCAGGCATTCTAAGATTTTCTTAAACTATACTTTTAGGAAGCGAATCACCACAACGAATCTAAACCCATCTCTATGCTGTCACTAATAGTGAAATACACATATAATTTGACAAGCATGAACAGTTTTATGATGCCGGATTTTTCTATTAGAGAAATAAATAGTTATGTGTTGTTATAATGAAGCATAACTATCTAAATGAAAGTATTTAAACTACTCTGGCACCTCTAGTGGTACGTTTCACGAACAGTTCTACAAACAAAATACATGGCATCCCTCAGGCCACAAACAAGTGTCCCTAACACTGAGACAAATCAGACACAATGCCATGTATTACTACATAATGTTCCGTAACTTATCTGTTCTCTTTACGTAATTTTGAACCGATAAATATTTATAATTTCTAGGTCGTACATGTACAGAAATACGTTAATATGTATGAAAGTAACTATATGCCAACATGATATGAGTATAATGTTTGTTTCGCATAATTTGAATCTATAAGTTTTATTTAGGCTATTGTGGGTCGTAGATGCCAGCCTAAATATTAATAGGTGGTGATGTACAGATCCAGCCACACACCCTTTTAGACGCCCTAGGGATACTTTATGCATGAGTCGATGGGCCATTAAGCATTTTTGGAGTGTGACAGTTTAATTTATCAGGAAATGTAGTGAACGTTAACAAAAATGCATTCATTTATATATCTATGGTAGGTAGTTATTGAGCATTAACGGAATTTGAAAATGGAGACTCGAAAAGAAAAATAAATAAAATAAAAATATCGATACGCATGTAAAAGTAAGCAATACTAACGTAACTGGAGGTGACCTGCCTTGATAAACACCAGTATTCACACTCCAAAATTCAATTAAATATTTGAATTGGAAAAAAAATATTTAGGATGAGAGCCCCTTTCCGAAAAAAAAAAAAAGAAAAAAAAAAAGTAAAAATTGATTTGCACATATTTTATTACATTTCAATATGAACTTAAAGATTGCTTGGAACGTAAATAATTGGTCCCCAAAATTTCATACAGCCCATGCCTTCCACAAAGACTTCCTGCCGAAGTGTTTTAGCGGATATCTGTGTCCATATTGGATATCACTCTATGAGAGCGACACGAACTAGATTGTCCAAAGCCAATGTGTATTGGCCGCGCCCAAGGGCAAAGCCATTACACTATTATGGATGTCCATGTGACGTAACCTGGCAATTTTTTTTATCTCTTGCATTTCTCAGGCCAGCCATTTTTACGTGTATCAAATGTGAGTAAACTCCTCAGACATTGTTCTGCCAGCACTGGAGGCCCAAACTAATGGCAGCAAATCTTGTCCGGCATTTGAACATTCAATGTATGATTGAAATACACCATCATAAACCAATGACCTTAATGTGTTGACATGATAAGAGCAGTTGTACTTTCCACAATCAGGACATGTTTCAAACATAGACAGTTTGCCAGGGTTATTCTATTAATATTCTATGGTTCAAAAGAACCTGTAACTCGGAGTTTTAAAAACTGTGATATATTAGCGCAATTCCCATGTGGCAGTCATGTTTGGAGTAAATCCAAAATTACAATGGTTTAGATACTATTTTTATTTCAAAACTGTCATCTTTAATTTTGACCTCCATGCTAAAATATTTGGCCCGTTAAACCTGCAGCAGCCCATTTGCTATTAATAAATGGCTCTGAAGTCTATAAGGTCGATCCCTTTCCATGCCGTCCACGGCAACATCCACATTGCCTTAGTGCTGCAGAGTAACACCATGCATCGTGTTGCAGAGTAATGCTTAGCATTATCCTGTAGAGTAATATCATGCATTATCCTGAAGAGTAACACCATGCATTATGTTGCACAGTAATGCCAAGCATTATACTGCAGAGTAACGTCATGCATTATCCTGGAAAGTACCACCATGTATTATTTATGTAAAACAGTTCCGCCAGGCATTATCGAACAAAGCAACATCATGGATTATCCTCGGACAGTAACGTCATGCGTTATCCTGGAGAGTAACTCTATGCATTAGGCCTACGTTGCACTGTTACGCATAGATTATCATATGGATTTCTTTGTTTTTTTATTTTACCAACGAGTTTGATATCGTGTAACTGCATGACTAAGCGATAGCGAACCAGCGCGGTAACACGATATCATACGAGTTGGTAAAATTAATAAACAAAGGAAACCATAATGATGGTTTTTTTAGTCTATGTTTTTCTCTAAACTGGATTATAATAAGATTGGATTATAACAAGGAACTCATTCATATACATGTCAGAAAGAACGTATACAGTTAAACGTAGGATTAACTGTATCACATATAAAAGTATTCCACAGAGCACAAAGCGGACGAATGAGTCAGAGGACCGAAAGGCCTGTATACGATGGTAATATTGTAAACCACATCAAAGCAACGCACTCAATACTTGTGCCATGCAGCAAGATATAATGTGAATTTATGGAAACAGAAAAAACTCTTGAATGACGTCCTTCTCTCATGTATAGCAAAAACATAAATGTATAACATGAAGTGTACGTGCCAGCAGTCCGCACTGGTGACTGAAAATAATTTGCAGCAATGAGGAAGAAAAGACAAGCTGGGCGCTTCTGTCTGGTGATAGACCTAAAATGACATAGTGAGCCCCTTCACCCGTTCACACTTGCATTGTGAAATTGAATTTCAAGATGGAAATGTGCATCAACTGCTTGCTTCAAGTTGGCTTCCAATCCAACCATCAGCTACAGAAATAAACCCCCTCCCCCCCAAAAAAGCAGAAAAACAAAACCAAAAAAAAAACCCACCAAAAATCAAACAAACAAACAAAAACAAAAACAAAAAACCAACACAAAAAACAAACAAACAACCAAACAAACAAAACAAAAACAAAAAACACCAAATAAAATTTAAAAAATAAATAAAATTAAAAAAAAAAAAATCCCACAAGGGTCGAGTGGTGGCAGATTAAACACTTTATGCTCTCACTGATATAGCCTACATAGTGTGCCCATGCAATTAAACTGACACTTTCTTATCTCTTTCGAAGAGATGTCAACCCAGGCCCTTTGCCACTATGCACTGGCAAAGGGAGCCAACACTAACTTTTGAGCTGCTTGGCTGAGAAGGTTCAGGCCGCTGCAGCCAACAGCTCAGCCGTTGAGCCCATTTCGAGCTTCAATGAGACATGAACACACTGCATATATCATAGAAATCCCATGTTCAGTTATGACTCAATTGATCACATTTTTGTTTCATTTACATATGGGCATTTTATATTTATTTCCACACATGGTGACATGTGGATATGTTATATAACCATTATGGAAAAATGTACACTTTTATCAATGAATTTAGACTGCAGTATTCATTCTAATAGTAGCACGCCGTTCAAAGGGAAAGTTGTTCTTGGTCAGACAGTGTTTTTGCAGGACTATGGAAGAAGTGACTTTTTCGATTGAGAGTATTCAAGGCTCTATAATAAATCTGGATGTTGAAAAAAGCTTTAAATCTTTAATGAGTCTGACTTTAAGCGTTGGAAGCATTATATTTGCGAAATGCTGGACTCGGAGATATTTTAATTTTGAATAAAGGCCACTTGGATTAAAAGTTTGGGTGTGATTCTATTAGAGCATGTGCTACTATTAGAATGAATACGGTATCAGCATTTTTTTGCAGAGCAGAGTCGGGATATCGATTTTTTTTTTTATTTTTTTATTTTTTTTATTTTTTTTTTTTTTGTAATACCGTAGCCAGCGAACACTCTTTGTATCGTCCACTGAGCTGCCGGTTGGGATAAAAGCAAGAAATTGGTGTAATTATCTGGCCACTTTCTAAAAATTTAGCCTACTGACTCGATGGATTAACCATGACCATGACCATGACCATGACCATGACCACGACTTCATTTTTCATTCACCTCTCTACGTATATATAGGCTAAGTAATCGAATTTGAACAAACACTAAAGTGAACATAGTCACACATAAGTCTACGGTCACCAGCAAACGCTATTTGGCACACATCACGACAGTGTTTTCAGAACAACAAGAACCGATCTAAAATTACGAGATGTTGAATTTTCAATCCCTTAAACGCTGTCGTAAATGTATATATTGGTTGTCTTTTGGTGGCAATATCCTGGAAACAAGCGACCAATTTGATAGTGACCTGACTAAAATGTTCTAAATCAACCAATATTAATGAAAAATTCGAAGTGCACACTGCCACATCAAATGTTACCATACGACATAAGTTCAATGCTCTATTGTTTAAAATTGTTAACACCAAGTTTCATAAACTTGGTCCACTTTTAAACCGGATAAAAGATGCACGCTAAAAAATACGCTGACTCGATCTTGTAGCTGAGGCAGTGTGAATAAGCCAACGGTTCTTTCTGCATGTAAATGAATGCACATTGTTTCCATTATAAATGATGCACGTGTGATCGTCAGTTACCCGCCTTTGGCTATTTTCACCTGAATTTTCGTGCCTGCGACTGCGCACCAAGTGTCATGTGACTTGTTGTGACGCAACAAGAAAGACTCAGGGCAGGAGGAAAGTTTTGTCGCAAGTTTGTCAGTTGCTGCCAGCACCTCCTGCCGTCCACCATGCGCAAAGAACAGCTTCTCAGCAAGAACGGCCTGGCTCTTTTCATTGGCAAGAAAGAGCTTGGTACTATCAAATTTTGGAGAGATGTATTGGCTGAGGCGATAGCTTCCATGATATTGCTGATGACAATGTGTACGGTACCCAGAGCATGGACTCCCACAAGTTTATCAGTTGTACAGGTGGCCCTGGCCATGGGCTTCACGGTGCTCATACTTGTTGAGATATTCGGAGAGATCAGCGGTGCCCATATGAATCCAGCCATTACTATAGCCTTGTTGGTCGTCGGCAGAGTGTCCCTTCTCAGAAGTAAGTTTTATATGTTTGTGGAGTTAACGAAAGTCAGCAAAAACAACATATACACACAAAAAGTACTTTTTGGATTGCCAAATGTGTTTATTCACATCAAGCGCCCGAAAGTTGGTGTCAGGAAGTAGAATGTTTTACCCAAAGCCTTACAAATCATTCATTTGCAATCGTTTCCAAATTAAGTTATATCGTTTTCTTTTCTCGAAAAATATAATTAAAATTTATGTCTACGAATGTTTCGGAGGTGACTGTGATAGTCGGATAAATGCTTTAAAAAGTTATTAAAAAACATCTTGGGACAGGTATTCGGCAGTGAATTTGCTTGAAGAATATTCGTGAGCATAAAAACATTTGTGAGCGTCTGTTTTGCGTAAGGTTCTATTTCTGCGTAAAATGCGTCTACTTTTAGCAAATTTCTATTCTTTTGCGTAAAATGCGTCTGTTTTTCGTAAAGTTTTATTTTTTTCTGAAAATACCCCTATCAACAACTTAGAAATACAACATAGGTTCCTTTGCAATAGCAGTTTTAAAAAGAAATCTCGACTTTTCGCATATTCGCCCCCCCAAAAAAATAAATAAAAAAAAAAAAAAAAAAAAAAAAAAAAAAAAAAAAAACAAAACAAAAACAAAAACAAAAACAAAAACAAAACAAAAAACAAAAACAAAAAAAAAAACAAAAAAAAAGGAACTTACAAACGAATATGTAGGCATACAGAACTTCTTTTGGCTTCCTGGCGCAAAATCAACATAAAATAAAGGAGTCAGTCAAGTGTTGACAGTCGCTTGCAAAACCGGAGCGAACAGAAGTTTATTAATATTGTTATACCCTGGTTAGTTTTTAAAAGTTTTCTTGAGGGCATAACACCATACTGTGACCGGACAGTTTCTACAAAAGCTTCAGCAAGCTCATCAGATACAACGTATAGCAGAGTAATCAAAAGTGGCCTTGCCTTAGGCTAAAGTATTATGTAAAAACATACAGTTATGCCGAGCCAGTCACTGCATGGCTGAGCCCTGGGTGGAACGGAACCACCCGCCACAGCTCCTTATTTTGCTTTATTGTGCGGCACTGTGGGCGTCGTTAAACAAACTGCAAGAGACACTCGGATGAATACTTAAATAAGCTTTATATCTGTCATTTTCACTGAGCGGATGTCAAGAATGTTTACATATCCACCCTCCCTTCATGTTATAATAAATTCGCGTGACCCACTTGCAGTGAACCATGTATTACCATTATGTATTTTATATTTTATTCTAGATTTTTATATATAAATATACTAATTAAATAGCCACGTATATACTATGTATAATCTTTGAACATTTCGCAATTATTATTATTATTATTATTATTATTATTATTATTATTATTATTATTATTATTATTATTATTATTATTATTATTATTATTATTATTATTATTATTATTGAAAAAAGTCGAAGTAAAACCTTTAAGAAATATACATTTGATTATACAAATAACACAGCTAAGAAATTGGAACTTTTTTTTTTTGTTATGCCGCAATTAAAAATGTCAGCTGACAATTATCGCCATGCATATACATAGATACTTGTATCAGAAAGGATTTAGGTAAATGTAACCTTAAACGGAGCAAAAACTATCTGGTAAACTATCTGGTAAGGTTGATCGAAAGCAAACCAAAAGGTCCGATGTTTCTCACTAAAGTGTCATTTGAGACTCGGTTCAGTATGAGTTTGGACAAATGCCGACGTCCAGTGCCTAGCTTGCGAGGCGATCCTCTTCCGTCGGCCACTTCACCCTCCCACAAAATTGAGCATGATTTGCAAGTATGTCAGGTTTCATAAGTTAAATTCATCTACGGATCTCTTTTTTTTCTTCTCGTCCGGTAAATATTTAATTGTCTCTGTGTTTCCTGTTTGTGTCTTTCTCAGGAAAATTGTACTAATAAAATTAAAGGAGTGATAAAATGTTGCTTTGTAATTTATATGTGAAACAACACCTAGAACCCCGGAGTATCGCATTTGGTGCACACTAAAATATTTTACTGACGCTCATTCAATTACTAATTGAAATTTTTTTCTGAAAAGAGCGACAATTTTTAACTAAGAATAAATAAATCTGAATATCTTAATTATTTTAGAAAATAACCAATTACTAAGTCAGGTAAACGAATTACTCGGTCAAGTAGTTTGATATCTGAAAAATTTAATGGCTTGAGAAAGTAACTGATTACTTAATAAAGTGAATGAACTCCTTGATCAAGTAAATGAATCATTGTGCCAAGTAATAGAAGAGGTCGCAATTGGCAATTTTACGTGTATTTGACCGAAATTATGTTTGAGTATTTTTGTTCTGAACCAGTTAGTAGTCGTTACCCTATCCCGCAGTCCAAACTCTTTCCTTTCCATAAGCTTTACCTGTCACTGTATAACCTATGTAAATATGAAAGTACTATTGTACATATTGCACACGTTCCTGTGTAGAATTTTGACCCAGGCTGTATGCATTAACCCAAATATATTAAAGGGTCTTCAGCGGGTAACTATTCAAAACATGAATACACAATGTAATACACAAAATTCTTGGGGGCTAGAAGTGTGTATTCCCATAAGATTTTATGCTAAAGTAACATTCAATGCGTTGAATAGTTTTGCAGCAAAAGTTACCAAATTTACATGGGGATTTTAACTATATACAACCATTTACCACTGGAAAATTTGGTGGCAGAGCGGTTTCAAGTTATATTGGTGCAAATTACAATGGAAACTAATGAAAATACACGTACCTGGCCCGCCTGCTGACAGAGCCCTCTACTGAGAACCCACGTAACCGAATTGATCCTGACCTTACCTGTTGAATAACTTGTTTTAGTAATAGGTTTGTCGCCGGAGTAAGTGACAAATACTTAAAATAAATATTTGAATTAATGTAAGTAAAGTATGCTTAGTGTATGACATCTGCCGATGCCAATATATCAGTACAACCGGTTCCAACAATCGGCATCAGTGAAATACTTCTCTTCTAGGACAATTTGTTTTTCTCTCGTTTTCTCCCTGGAGCATATGCTTTCAGATTGTTATTTAGGAAATATTTACAATGTTTTATGTTATGAGATATGAAATATGAAAGTACTCCATTATTTAACAAGGTACAGAATTGTTCTACATGCTAACGACCAATTTAGTCTGAACCCACCATGCGGCCGAAACATTCTAACAAGTTTAACGTGTACATAAATGTAATACTTTACATCATTATTGCTGTTATATCTTTTTCCATCATGTTATCATAAAAGCCAGAGAACACACCCAAGAGCAAATAAATTAGTGAGCTGATAACAGAAAAAAATATACAGAGCAATGAAGAAAAAGATACTTTTGCGACCAAACTCAACACAACAAAACATGGCTATAACAAGAGAAATACTGAGTCGTCTTCGTCTTTGCTTTACAGCTGTCTTCTACATCGCTGCCCAGTGCTTAGGTGCCATAGCAGGGGCGGGCTTTGCATATGGGTAAGTATTCCATCATGAGGTTTAACACATCCATTCACATATATGTACTTCTGTTTTCGGCCACCAGTGCAAATATAAAACGGAAAATGTAGAACGGATCAGGCACCATGTTATTTCGAAAAACAACTTTACATTGACATCATCCATCACAAGTAAGTGAGTATATGGACGCAAAGAAATGTCATCTCTGATCTATTCGTCCTACAATAGTGTCATACAAAAATACAATAGTCACACGGATAGTAAATATGAGATTCATATGGTGATTTAAGTAGGTTTGTTAAACCAGACTAGGACTATTTACATGATATGTGATATCCACGCATATGTTTCTACATAACATCTAAAATAAATAGTCAAGACACTCTTGATATATGAAATTGTCCTCCCAGGGATTACCAGCTTATACCAAAGCAGACAGTGGCACCACTTTGAATTTTCGAAAATACTAGAAATACTACTGTAAAGTACACACAGAAGAGCTAACTAGTTTACAGTGAAGGCACACAGCACAATCTCACACTTGGGTGTGTCACCCATGTATGCATCTGACATAGCTATCAGTCGATTGAACATCTACAAACAAACTTACCGGTCCACTTTGAATGCGAATTGACTCTATATATGCTACAAGCTACCTGCGTAATAGCTAAAATAGATTGTCAATATACTCTTAGTGTTTTGAAGTTATCTTACAAGGATTATCAGCTTATTCCAAAGCAGATAGTAGCACCATTTTAACACACTACAAATACTATTGTAAAGTACACACAGAGGAGCTAACTAGTTTACAATGATAGCACACACTACAATCTCAAACTCAGGTATGTCACCCATGTATGTATCTGAGTAAATTATCAATCCATTGGACATCTACCCCCCTCCCCCCCCCAAAAAAAAGTTACAATCCCATACACGGACAACATATTATATAGCTCTCAAACACGGCCGCGCAAAGTTGTCTATAATATACACTGGTGCATACGTTTTGAGTCACTTAACATTCATGAGAGAGACAAGTCAAAAGTACAATCTGTGAGAAGTGATAGGGTTACTGTTTTAAATAACCAATAGCAACACATCTGTGATTGATGTTTGTTTTTATCGCTGGTTAGCTTTGGTTCAGTTTGCATACTTGTATTTGGTGACCCATTTACCATCAGTTACAGCACATTTATCATTTTCATTTTATTTCTGTAAGACAACCCTTCCTTGACACATGTCCATTTCATGTCTGCCTCATACTTTCATAAATGTACATCGTAGTTGAACTCAGACCCAAGACAGGAACTTGCTCATGAACTGGCCACCCAGTAAAGCACGGTAAATGAGTTGGTAAAAGATCAACAACTACAAGATGTGCTCCATCCACCAAAGTGATCAACAAAAGATCACGTAACTATACAAGAAAAAGCACGCATTTAAGCGTGAACTGCATAATTTATTTGAGTCATTAGCAATTCTTCATGCAACATTTGAACATGAATTAAGCACAATATGTAATAGAATATATACACGTATTTGGTTGGCAGAGCAAAGGATTTCCAGGGCACTCTGGTGCTCTGTGTTACTTGGCTGGCCAGATCAATGAATTATTCATACAATCTCGCTGTTGGTTGGCCAAATCAGGAAATTCTGTGTTTTGTGCTACTTGGTTGACCAGATCAATGAATCATTTGTCCAGTCCGTGCCCTGTGCTACTTGGTTGGCCAGATCAATGAATCATTCATACCCAAAGTTCTAAAATGTGTTTAGTTTTATAGGTTGTTTTTACTAAGTGTTTTGTTCGTGTAGATTTAGTTATTTGTGTATAGTTTTGGTATCAACACTTAGATATCTATTATTTTAATTACTGTTTAATTATATATGTGACACCAACTTCTTATTTTCATCTTGATGTATGCTGGGTCCCTTGGAAGAATAGAGCTGCGCTCTGAAAGGGCCACCCAGGGTAAAGGAATTCTTAAATAAATAAAAATAAATAAAGGTCATCACCGATGGTGCAATAACAGTTAGGATATTATGGAAGTTTAGCATCTGATATTTCGGTGGTCCACCATCCACAGTGGAAACTATAAATGTAAAGGTTTGAAAAAATAGTGATTTCGTCCCATAAGTTAAATATTCAAGCTCTAATATAATCAGATTGTTTATTATAATCCATACAACTCTTTCTCTTTTCATCAGGCTACCAAATAATTCATGTGTATTAAATGCTGCCTGCTTTATTTGATCAATGAAGCTTGAGGCAAGGATTTTTTTCTAATTCAAGAAGACGTGTTTATATGGTCTGTGGTCGATCATAATTTTTAGGTTTTCTACGGAGGATTATATACAAAAAACAAATGAAAGAAAATACATCTTGAATATATAAATGGTGTATTGATTTTCAAAATTGAAATTTCTGATTGATTAATTTCAGATAATTCTTGCGCAGTGTAACACACATTCATATACTTGTATATTTTAATCTTACAGGGTAACGCCCACCAGGGTACATGGCGACTTCTCCAGTAATGTGCTGGGCGAAGGGGTTAGTCCTATCCAGGCTATGTTCGTGGAAGTATGGCTTTCCTTCAACCTTCTTATGACCATCTTTGGCGCCACAGACAAAAAGAGGAAAGCAGTCTTCATGCCTGGCATTCCCATTGGTCTTTGTGTGTCGTTGGATATCATGTCAGGGGTAAGTGGATTGCAATAGCATTGTCAGAGCCAAGGTCGTTTCGTGGTATTCTTCATGAACCTACTTTGTTAAAACACTGTTTATTTATGCACAGATATATGATGGAATACACAGTGTGAAGCTTTCGTATTAAAATAGCGACAAATTGGACGGAAAATGGTTCTAAATTAAGTTTTTACTTCACTAAGTAAGCTTTCTCTTGGCCTTTACTTATCATGGCACCTGTACCTAAGGACAGAATATGTACCAGCATGCATTGAAATCTTTGGGTTATTGTTGTTCCCAGGTCCACCACACTGGTGCCGGAATTAGCCCCATTAGAACTCTCGGACCTGCCGTCTTCTCTGGCATATGGAAGCACCACTGGGTAAGTGTATAAGCGTGGCTCGATGGTTAATGCAAAAAGGCCTCAAAGAAGGCTGGTGACAACACACTCAACTAGGTGTCAACCCCCCCCCCCCTCAACCTCTCCATGAAAGAGATCTGGCATTGGACCAAACAGATAGTGAGCATGATTATTTTCAAAGAGAATTGAAAGGTAAGTTTTCGAGGATAGATGGTTAATGCAAAGGGCCTCATAGAAGACTAGTGACAACACACTCAAATAGGTGTCAAACCTGCTCGCCCGCCCCCTTCAACCTATCCACGAAAGAGATCTGGTACTGGACCAGACAAATAGTGAGCATGATTAAAAAAAAGAGAGAAATGAAACAGACGTTTCCGACGGACTTTATGAAAGGGGGGGGGGAGGGATTAGTGTATATAGCTTCCATGCAGCTGACCAGATGAAACATCC